>CATIUR010000007.1:32485000-33085000 GCA_949592205.1 Helichrysum umbraculigerum | reverse complement strand
TGAAGTATTATTTAAAATACTTAATTTAGGTTGTCAATTAATTATTGACGTTCGTTTGGTTGTCGAAATAAATTCGCGCGTTATCGTTGCGTTTGAGACGTTTTAACCGAAACGTCTAGGTTTTTCGAGTATTATTTTAGCAAAATAATAGATAATGATAAACAACTTCTAAAAATAGATTAAAGTTATTTATAGAAATGTTTTCACCAACGTCGTATTTAAACTGTGTCGGACTCCATCCGATAATAAAGTGTACGATTTAAACAAATCGCAAATGTGTGCAAATATAATAACATATATTAATACACATAATGATACACATAATTCATCCTAATTACATGTATTAGCACAATGATTAGGAACTAACACTAGCCCTAATTGGTCGGGTGTCACAGTATGGAATAGCCAGTAAATTCCTAATGGCTTCAGCACCATTAGTAAACCCCTCTCTAGCAATCACATGCTTTAAAACATTCCAGTTGACAGCATCAAACACCTCAATAGACTGACCAATATTGGAAGCCAGACGATCCCCAAACTGCATCCTAGCAGTCTCAGAATATGACCCATGCAACGTGAGGTATCTATGTGATCTAATCAATGGGTTTCCTAAAGTCTCACCTCCTCGTGCTCTCCTGTTAGACATGATAACTGCTAAACAAAACAATTGTTAGTAACACTAAATAAGCAGTTAATTGCAAAAAGATCACTAAAAATTTCGGCAGCATTTCGGCTTAAAATTTATTAATCCACCATAAAGGTTCAGCCTAAAACTACCGCAATAATCAATTTCATGACCCTGAATTGCAATTTAAACAAAACTACTCAATATGCATACATGTATATAGTTAAATAAATATTCCTGACAATTGCCTAATCAAATGTATTATAATAACTTGGTACTATTTTGAATATACGAAATTGCACAATCACTAAACTTGAGTATTAGCAACTAGCAAACATCCATACAATCTCAAAATGAATTATTGTAACACAATTAATCAAAATAACAATTTAGCACATAATCGTAATCACAAACACTTGTGTACCAAACAAATATTTGCATTAATCATCATGTGGTCAGAAAGTTAATAAGCACTGAATTAAAACATAGCATAATTGAGCATAACTCATATTCACATTTAATCATCACTAACGAATAATTCAAATAATATCAAATATGCAATACAATCAAAAAATGAACATGACATTGCAATGCATATAGCAATTAGAACATAACTCAATCAAAACATGCCAATAATCATACGCGTATCCAAAATACCCAAAATTCTATCATAAACCCTAACTTCCAAACGAGCGATTTAAACAACGAAAATGAAAACGGGAAGTTATACCTTGTAAAGGAAAGTGTGTGTAACACGAATATGCAAAAATGGCGATGAATGCGTGGCCGGAATTTCCGTTTGGGGGTTGTGTGTGTGAAAGCCGTGGGTGGTTTTTTAGAAAAAGGGTTTTGGATGAAAAATGAGAAAGAAGGAGGTTGCTGGCGGTTTTCTGCATTTTTTATCCATACGGCGTATGGATTAAATAGGCCCAGGTCAACTCATTAAACCCAGTCAACGGCCTGGTCCAGCGGCCCATTTAATCCATACGGCGTATGGATTCCATACGGCGTATGGATTGAAAAATCAGAATTTTTCAAAAAACGATTTTCAACCCATTTTTAACCCAAATTCACCACTTACTTTATATAATTAAATCTCAAACCTGGATGATAATCACGACTTCAAAATCTTCACAATTCCACACTATAAAATAAATAACAAAAATTAACAAACATTGAAAAGAAAAATATTCAAAATAGTACTAATATTCAAATCACACATTCAAAAACAAAAATTCAAACAAACAAAAGTCTAACATAATCCAAAACAAACCAAAATGTTAGAAACAATCCAATAGCATAAGGAATATAAAAAATGAAACGATGAAATTAGTTCAATGGATAGAGGACAAGGAAGCTCTTCATCATTTCAGTGACTACATTTTCAACCCCATTACCAAAAATCGCAAAACTTTCTAAATGTCCATTGGTAACATGTTGAAGATAAACCAAGTCCCAGATGATTCCTTTTATCACCTTATGAATTACTCCCTCAGGTGTCAATACTAACTTATCACCTACCAGCTTGTACTCACGATCGGGATGATTCTTCTCAAACTCATTCATAAACTCCAAACAATCTGCCACGATCCCAGCATGCTTACTCAGAAACGGTTCTTTCCTTAAACTTCTTATTCTAATTTCAATCCTTGCAATTACCTCATTCTGAACACAAGTTAGTTCTAATCCCGAATCCTTGAAGATTTCAACCAATTTAGTGTATATTTCCACCATCCCATAGTGGAAATGCTCCCTCATAGTTAGAACCTTATTGTTATCAACTAAAACATCCAAGTTCAGTACCACATAAGTAGCCAAATCAATATCACAATGAGGATGAATGAATTCCGGGTGTGGCCTTTCTTCCTCTTCCTTAGCAAAGCGATCCATTTTTGTTACCATTCCATGAAGATAGTAATGAATAGTACTCGTAACAATGAATCGATGAGGTGTAATATCCGTCAAATGGTCATCTGAATGTAGCAATCTAACCAACTCTCTCAAACCAAACCTAAATTCCTTGTCTGCTCCTGCCCTTGGATGACCAGTAGCCTCGTACAGAGCCCTAAGCATACGGCCAAGACACGCGGTCTGATTTGCCGAATAAGGAAATGCAGAATGCCTTAAAATCTCATAGATCTCCGTATATCTTTTCTTCTGAGCTGTGTAGAATTTCTCTTCCTCTTTAATCCTAGTTTCTAGAGATTCCCCAAAAGTAGTAAGGGCAATATAGAATTGCCTATCAATCCCATACTGACTCTCAATCATAGCTGCCTCCAACACATCTTTCACCAAAACCTGCTGACTATCAGTAAAATCCACAATGGACCTGCTAATAATCTCAGAACTGAAAGGTATATCCCCTATAAACTCTTCAAGTGCTGATAGCAACCCCTGACAAGATGAAGTAATAGGAACGGGAATACAGCCTAATTGGGTATAAGGAGGCACCCTCTCGGCGGAACTAGCATCCGAAGTAACAGACTGATCCCTCTTAACCATGTTATTATCATTAGCATCACTTTCAAAACTCCTCGCCATTGGACAAACCTAAATAAAAATAACTCTGAAAATACAAAACACCACTAACGAAAAACAAGTTAGTTCACACAAAATAAACAAAAATTAAATAACATGTACAATCTTAAATAAACGGAACTCCAAACGGTGGACGGATTTCCATCCGCCGGTTGAAACTAAAAACCCAAAATTTTAACCAATTGAAAGATAATTAGTTTCAACCAGTGATGTATTAAAAACTTTTTACAAAATTAATTTAAACTAATTAAAACAACCTTACAGAAACAAAAGTTACTTTTAAAAAAGAAAGAATTAAAAATTATTAATTTCTATTTAAATAAACACAACCGCTTATCCCCGGCAGCGGCGTCAAAAACTTGATGTCGCTTGTGAAAGCGCGTCTTGTTTTACAATTTATAAATAGAAATACCTAATAAATACTTTCAAGCAACCAGGCAAGAATACCCGATCAATTGTAAATATAGATTTGGTAAGTCAAGTTCGAACACAGGGAAAAGGTGGAATATTTAAAATAGAAATTAACAATTAACTAGAAAGGAGTAAATATGGGGGGCGTTTTAGTTCCGTACGAACATTTTAGAAAACAATTAATTAAAATAAACAAACTTGAATAAAACTTAAATTAAAATAACCAATAAATAATAATAATAAATCCTAATTGAAAGGAATAAGTAATTGTATAGTTAATGGCACTTAGATTCATATTTCCCAATTTATTACGTATTGATTATCTAATTGTGATTCTTTTAGATCAACTTAGTACCAAATTCTTCAATGAATACTAAGTCGAATATGAACTAGCCAACGTTTCGGGTCCAACTAATTCCTATAATCTAGGGTCCAACATGAAACACTGGTTCCAATGTCACAAGATGATCAGTCAATTGTGTGCCTTTCCCTAAATTATGCATTAAACATTCACAACGCGTTATAATTAACTCTATTGGTATGACTCAACAATACCCAATAATTAACTTATTGTCTTGCTCATTTTAAAGTAGATTATTATTGTATACTCGACCTATCAGACTCAACGTATTTAGTGATAATTCAAAACCCTAAAGTTATGACCATCAATAGTTAATAATATTAAAGGAACTCAATCTCAACAACATTATTAACCACGTGAAGTAACAATAATAACTAGTTACCAATAAACAAGTGTCCATGAGTAATATAACAGTTTTCAATCAAATAACTTATTCAATACGCAATTATAATCGTTCAATAATCATAATCTAAGTTAAATCAACTACACAATCACATTAATATTCAATTCATCATCAAAACAGAAATATTCAGATTCAATAAATCAAATTCTTCAATGAAAATAAAGAAACGAAATATACCGAATCGATTAACGATGAACTACGAAAGATTATAACGAATTATCCTCGATCATAAGCTTCCGTACCTCCAAACTAACCCTAAAATACGAATTATAAACCCTAAATATCGTCTGGAAACGAAAGAAATCGAAAAACCTTCAAAAACTCTCGAAATAAGGTTAAAAACGCGTTTTTATACTTCTGTGGTTTTTGATCCATACGGCGTATGGATTTCCATACGGCGTATGGATTGATTTCAAGCCCAGCCCAGACTCGCCTAACCTGGGCCTCCACTGCAGCAATCCATATGGCGTATGGATTCCATACGGCGTATGGATGCTTTTTCCAGCCGATTTCTTGACTTTTCTTCCTTTCTTCTTTTATTCGACTTCGGCTTCTCATTATTCTTCAAATATGCATCATTTAGCTCGATTATTAACTGTTTTCCGTTCCTTTTCCATAAACGCTCCATTTCCACATCTATTTGCAAATATGAACGAAATCAATATCTATTCTAAACAAAATGCAATAAAAACATTCAAGATTAAGGGTAAAATACTACTAAAATATAGTACTTTTGAGCGTTTATCACAGCACATCAAGATATCCCATAACCCAACTTAGCAAAAGCTAATTGACTCCGTTCACTGCGTGTTTATGAATCATGCTGTATCTGTGTGATGAAAAGATTGTATATCGCTACTGTAGATATTTCATAGATGATTTATATACACGATATGATTATTATAGATATTTACATTCAGGTTGTATCTTCTGCCTGTACATCGCCATATAGTCTGAACCAAGGGCCTCACTAATTTGCAATATACTTATTAAGCCCATGTATCAGGACCATAAACTATTTGTAAATACGAAAACACACAAAGTTCTAACAGGTCAGCAAATGGGTTTGCTCTCTGATGCCTGCCTTAGATAATTCAATCACAACCGCAAATTAAGAACATAATCACCTTATTTTTTTCACAGATGGAAATACAGAGAAAGGTTTCTCATTCCAACAAAAAGATGCATCAAACTAAGTACTCATAGCCATGATCAACAGCACCCATCAATTAACATTTAAAAGTGTTACATAAAAACATATATAACATAGACATTCAATACACTAAAAAGCAACAAAGCTGAAGAAGCACAGTTAGTTTTGTTTGGGATTGAGCACCACAACAAGAAACAAAACAGCTCGAGAAGTGTCTTCCCTGATCATAAACATGAATGGATGATCTGCCACAAAGCTTGCCGGTGGAGGAGGGGGGCCCCCTCCCCTCATACGTATTGAACTTAAGGCAATGGATTCTGTTCCGCTTTCGTCAACTTCGATAAAAGATTGTTGTAGTATGCTTGAGTCATAGAGCTTATCAGCATCAGGATGTGTAGAATCTACGATTCGGGTAAGGTCCATATGTTGAGTCGCTGGTCGCTGATCATGATGAGTCGTTGGTCGCTGATCTACTCAACTGTTCACTACTCGATGAAGAAATGGATTATATCAAAGCTGCTGTTGCTGAAGATAGGTTTCGCTGATCATCATTCATACTGATACATATGCTGAGGAAGAATAAAGCTCAACTTGGTGTGTCGCTGATCAACGTCAGTGAGAGCTTTACTTCTTCAAATCAATAAAGGCAAAAGTCACTGCCAGAATAAAAGATAGTCACTGACGATCTCTAGTTCAAGTCATTCTACAAGAGCATGTTAGCTCACAGTGAGTGAGGAGGATTACTGCGTCTTCAGTGACTATTCAATAAAGCCTCTCAATCATCAAGTACAGAAAGTACTGTACTTATCTATACATCAGCAAGAGCGTTCCAACTTGAAGTATGTCTGAAGGGTTACGTGGCAGTGAATGATTGGTTTTAAGGTAACGAGATATTTGCGGTAACAGAATTGGGACCCGCAGAATGTCGGTTCATCAGAGATCAAGCCAATCAAACAGCGACACATGTCATTCCAGATCCTATTTTATAGGAGATATTTTAGGAACTCTTGTAGTATAAATAGTCCAGTGTTTTGTACTGTAGAGGCTAGTCGTTTAATTCGTGTTAATCACTTGTATGTCAGTGAGTAGTTAGTCTAAGCACGACTTAACGATCCAGTGAATGAACAGTCAGCGTGTTTGTCCGCTGCTGTTCATCTCATTTGTAGTAGATTATCTAAGTGTTTGAATTGGGTTAACTTTGGTTAATCCATTCCGCATTCAACACTTGTGAATTGTATGATCAATATAATTCATCATTTTAGCTACTATTACTTTGTCACTTTGATATTGTCATATCTTATATCCGTCATACTCTGTTTCTGTTAAATCGATTAAAAACTATTCAATTAACTTAGTTAAAATCAGAAAAAGTTTTTAATTGTATTCAACCCCCCCCCCTTCTACAATTAAGCTTTACACTTTGCGATTCTAAATCACTAATTAATAGTGATTCCGGGACTCTCAATTGGTATCAGAGCAGAGTTGGTTTAAATTCAATTAACCAGGTCTACAATGGAATCAGTAAAGTACAGTTGTGTAGACTCTGAGTATCAAAAGGGAAATGGTTCTACAACCAAACCTCCAGCTTTTGATCCCTCTCGGATTGAAACTTGGATGTCCCGAATGATGATGTTCTTAGACCTAGTCGATAACCGTCTCGGTAATACAATAACCAATGGTCCTCACATTCCAACCACAATTATTCCTGCTGTCATTGCTACAACTACTACTCCGGCCATACCTGAAATGGTTGTGCCCAAGCGAGAGGAACAGTGGACTGATGAGGATAAACGATTGGTTAGACTGGATAAACAAGCTAAAATCTACATAGGCATGGCACTTCCTGATGAAGTGTTCGAATCTATCAGGCTTTGTAGAACTGCTAAAGACATGTGGGATACCCTTAGGAATATATATATTGGAACTCCAGATATTATTCGCTGCAGGGAAGTTAATCTCACTCGCCAATATGAGCTGTTCGCAATGGAACTAAATGAATCTCTGTCTTCTACTTACACCAGATACCAGTCACTGATGAACAAAATGGAGAAGGCTGGTATAGGCAAGGAACAAAGATTTGTTGTTGAAAAGTTCCTGGAGTTGCTGCCAAGGAAAATCTGGGGAACTATTACCACATGTACCAGACAGAGGAATGATTATTCTATTCTTAATCTAACTCAGGTCTATGGTATTTTGCTCAACTGGGAGCAGTCTGAAAAGCAAGCTGGTCAGAGTGAGCATATTCGTGCTACTCTTGGAAGTCAGAAGATATCCAATGCTCTTGTAGCTGAGCTTGATGAAATCGATCAGAGACAGAAGTCAAAAGTGTCTAAGAAAAGCTCAAAGTCACTGATAGCTGAAGAAGAAGGTGATCAAGGTGAAGAACAGCCAGAGTATGACTATGATGAAGGTCTGCAGAAGCTTGAAAAAGATATGGCCATGATGGTTGCTAATTTCAGAAGGAACACCAGATCAAAAAGATTCGCTGGTGCTCCATCATCTGGTAATTTTCAATCAAAAGGAGAATGCTACAAGTGTGGCAAATCTGATCATTTTGCAGCAGAGTGTAGATCAAAGTCAGTCAATCAAATCCCTGAGCCAATGTCAAACTTCAGAAATGACAAGTACAACAAGTACAAGGCAAAATACAAGAAGCTGAAGGAAATGTCAAAATCTGGGAAGAAAAATAGAAAAGGATTTGTCGCTAAAGAAAGTTCACTCAGCGACTCTGATTCATCCTCCTCATCTGATGATGAAGAAGCAATGCTTTTCCTGGACAAAGATTATTGTTTGATGGCTGATGATGCTGAATTCCATGAAAACATCAAGGAAGTAGCTCATAAATGTTCAGCATCAGGTTGGGATTCTGACAGCATCTACAAAAGTATTCTTAGGGAGACTATCGGGTATTTGGACAGCAGATGTTCCAGGCACATGACAGGATGTAAGTCTCTGCTCAGTGATTATCAAGATGAAAAAGGTCCTGATGTGGTATTTGGTGATAACAAAGTTGGAAAAACAAAAGGGTATGGTGTCTTAACCAATGGTAATGTAATGTCCAAGCGAGTAGCATATGTAGAGGGCCTGAAGCACAATTTGTTAAGCATCAGTCAGTTTTGTGATTCCAAGAACAAGGTACTATTTGATCATGAAGCTGGTGTTGTTTACAACAAAAAGGGAAGTGATGTTCTCGCTGCAAATAGGAAAGGGAATACTTATGTGGTCAATATGGACTCAGCTCAGTCAGGAACATGCTTATATTCCAGAATTGTTTCAGAAGAAAAATGGTTATGGCATAAGCGACTCTCTCATCTAAATCTCAAAGCAATTAACAAACTATGCAAGAATGGTTTAGTCACTGGACTACCAAAAATGTCTTATGACAAAGACAAGCTTTGTTCAGCATGTGAGAAGGGAAAGCATCACAGCTCGTCTTTCAAAAGTAAGCAGACTTCATCAGTAATAGAATGTTTTCACTTGCTTCATATGGATCTGTTTGGTCCAGTGAGTACTCCAAGCCTTGGAGGAAAAAGGTACTGTTCGGTGATAGTAGATGAATACTCCAGATATATGTCGTGCACCCCGCGGTCGGTCAGATTTTACTCCGGTCGTTGAACCTTCCGGCAAGGGCACGCGGACAGTGTGTTTTATATTTATTATGCTGGGTATCCTAAGTTTTGATACTACTTAAAGACCTAAAGGGCAGTAAGCGGTATGTATGACTCAGGTGTCGTTCTTCAAACTACAACGGGCATGGGAATCTAGGAGGATTAATTATCTTTTGTAATTTAGCTGGGATTTTTAAAACTTTTTGATAGGTTGGTTGGTTTTCTAATCTAATCACTAAAATTAAAAACTAAATTAAAGACAGGGGTTTGTACGGAGTACTTGGAGAAATCAAGATAAGGAATATGTTTGCTGTGACTTCGGCAATGTTATTTGGATGGATAGTTATGAGGGATAAGGTTACTAGGTGTGATGATTAATCCGGTGAGGTCATAGAAACTTAATTGGTAGATAAAGTATTATGCCTACGACTTTTACTCGGTTTCCCACGTATTTATGTTAACGCTATACCGGATACTCGGGCGTTTTACAGCTTTTCCGTTATACCAATTAGGGTTCCAGATTACTCACTAGATATTCCTATATTTCTTAATGAGTTACAGCTACGATCCTACTATATACCTAACGTAGAGTTGTCCGCAATTAGATATATAATATGTCACATGGATAGCAGTTATAGAATGTCCAGTACACCGGAAGTTCTCCCAAATGTACAGACCAATTCAACTGACAATTATCCTCTAATCCAGGTCCCCATTTACAGACATCCGGAGGACGTTAGTATCATGGCATGAATTGTTCAGTGAACAATAACATGAACAGGGTTTAACCCGCGGAACCGGTTAGGATAATCTGTCTAACAGTCAGCTGAATTGTCCATCATTAATCATACAATCATTACAACTAATACATACATGTTAACCTATGTTTATTATGTTTACGAAAATCTAATCAGCAGGGCAGTGATAATGTTTACGTATGTCTAGCATGCAATACCTAAGCAACAATCAAACAAGAACATGCAATAGGACGAAACACTAGCTATCACATTAACTGACCTAATAATTAAATCATGAATATCTCGGAAGTTGTCCCAAAGATACACAACAAACAAGCGTGAACCTAATCTATCTCTAATCCTATGCTTCGTGTCCCTCAGATGTGTTTCAATCAAGGGAACAGCGACCATGTTGAGTTCATTGATCATCATACACAGAATAGTTGGCAATCCTACTTCTAGCAATTGGCCAGGTTCTAGGGAGGAGGATACAAACCACCACATAAGTTGGATAGATAAACAGTCAGAGGTTTAGCTTATAAGTTCGCAAACAGTTTTAAACTTACACAGACAGAGTAACAGTATGTTTACAATTGGGAATCATTATTTCCACAACGGATTGTGCCCACGACTTTCATAGCTTCCACGTTCCGTACTACACACATTCGTGATGATTCCGGCGCTATACAAATGAAAGCCGTATAACGTTACCTCCGTTGTTTCATAATGGTGTTATCCCCAACTGTATATTATATCATAACTATCCTAACATTGCATACATCACAACAAACATTGATTTGTCTAGCCTAGCATAATTCTAGCATTCATTCCTAAGCATGCATAATAAGAAAGCATAATTAAAAGAATAAATGCGAGAGATTGTATTAAACCTGAATACGAGAGTAATACAGACAAATCTTCACAAATCTGAAGTCTCGGAGTAACTCCGTACAAAAGCTACTGAGAGCTTCTACTCTAACCTACTAATTCTCCTCTAACTCCTAAGAGTAGTGCTAGAGAGAGAATGCTAACCTAAATCTAGAGAGAGAGAGTTTAGAGAGAGAAAGTGTGAAAGAATGAAAAATGAGGTGTGTTGAATGAATGAGAGGAGCCCTCTATTTATAGATGAGGAGGTTGAAGCTTGGTACAAGTCCTAAAGCATAAAGAACAAGCATCAAAGCGCATACGGGGGGTACTGGACCAAGGGGGGGTCAAACGGCACCTCACAAAGCAAACACCCCCGTATACGGCACCCATAGGGCCTTATACGGCACCTAGGGTACCGTATACGGTACCTAGGTGCCCAGGGGGGGGGGGTTGGTGCTCCGTTTGGCCTCCGCTGATTCATCGGTTGCTTGGTTCGTCCGTATCTTCTTCGTTTGGGCTCCGATTTGCTTGATTCTTGCGCCGTTGGCTTCGTTTTTCCGTTACGCTTCTAATGACACTGAGTTTGCCAAATTTGGAAGTGTTTGACTTTTGCTTGTTCCGGATGACGATCGGATTGCTTCCAGACTGCATATCTTCTCCGTCTTTCGTCCGTTTCTTCTGATTCTTTCACCTCCGATCTTGAATTTTCCTATGGAATCATAAAATATGTATTAAGCTCTATTTTCATAAGAATATTGAGAACGGAAAATTTAAGGTGATTGTTTTGCCTCGGTTTGCGTGTTATTTGGATGTTTTAACCGATTTTTGCAGCAGCGTCTATATTTAGACTACCTTGGTGATTTTTGGTAAATAATGATGGTTTTGAAATGTTTTCACCAAAGAATAGTCCAAAAGGTGTGGAAATAAACTCTTAAAAACATGACTTTTTGGGTCACATCAAGTATCCCACACTTAGACGTTGCTTGTCCTCAAGCAACACTCATCATTATCCCTTTTGAATAATATTTTTAAAACAGATTTTAGAGGAGAGTTATGACATCCCCGTCGGTCACCGTCTTCTCGTATGAGTAGATAGTTTCAGGAAACCAAGGAAAATTAAGATGATCCTTTCGGAAACAAGAAGTGATTCTCATAGGCATACTTCCAACTCTCGTGATCTTGGAGTATACATGACTAGGCGATCTTACATAAGGTGGTCACTCAATTCACTCAATAGTGTATCGGGTTTCCTATCAATCTAGTTCAAACGAAATCGCTCATAAAGCCAGTCATGCAGTACTCATCGTCATAGGTTGATCGGGACAAACCTTAAAGAGATAAGGATCATTCCAATAATAGTTCTTGACATCTCGGAAGAATTTTCGTTTCTGAGAGGTTGGCATTCCTTTTGGTACGATGTTTCCTACCAGATAATTGGCGAAGTCGGCATACCAAGGGTTGTGTGTGAACTGTGACCCTTGTTGGTAGCCTCCTATAGTCATGAGTTGTTCTTCGGGGAACTGATCTTGAATATCGTTCTCGTGCAACTTCTCCATTGATGGATTTTCCAATCGGCTAAGATGATCGGCCGCGACGTTTTCTGCTCCTTTCTTATCTTTAATCTCAATATCAAATTCTTGTAGGAGTAGAATCCATCGTAGAAGGTGCGGTTTAGCATCTTGCTTTTTGAAAAGGTATTTCAAAGCGAAGTGATCTGTATAGACAATAGTTTTGGACAAGATTAGATAAGAACGAAATTTATCAAAAGCAAATACTACCGCAAGCAGCTCCTTTTCTGTAGTGGTGTAGTTTTCTTGAGCATCCGTGAGCATTTTGCTGGCGTAGTATATTGGTTGAAAGTGTTTCTCCTTCCGCTGTCCCAGTACAGCTCCAACAGCGAAATTACTGGCGTCGCACATGATTTCAAATGGAAGACTCCAATCGGGGGCAACCATGATCGGTGCATGTACAAGCTGTTCCTTCAGGTAGTTGAAAGCTTTGAGACATTCATCTGTAAAGTCAAACGGAGTATCTTTTTCGAGAAGATGAGTCATAGGTCGAGAAATCTTAGAGAAATCCTTAATAAAGCGGCGGTAGAATCCGGCATGACCTAGAAAACTTCGGATGGCTTTGACAGAAGTAGGGGGTGGAAACTTCGAGATGGTTTCAACTTTTGTTTTGTCAACTTCAATTCCAGATTTAGAAATGCGGTGTCCAAGAACTATGCCTTCTTTCACCATGAAGTGACATTTCTCCCAATTCAGAACTAGGTTTGATTCTTCACATCGAGTAAGCATTCTATCCAAGTTAGAAAGACAAGTGGTGAACGAATCCCCAAAAACTGAGAAATCGTCCATGAACACTTCCATACATTGTTCAATCATGTCGTGGAAGATTGCTACCATGCACCTTTGAAAAGTCGCAGGTGCATTACATAAACCAAAAGGCATACGTCGGTAAGCAAACGTTCCATAGGGACAAGTGAATGTCGTCTTTTCTTGGTCCTTTGGATCGAGAGGTATCTGAAAATAGCCTGAGAAGCCATCAAGGAAGCAATAGAATTCGTTTCCTGATAACCTTTCGAGCATCTGATCAATGAATGGTAGAGGGAAATGATCTTTGCGTGTAGCTTCATTCAGTTTCCGATAGTCGATACACACCCTCCAACCATTGACGGTTCGTGTTGGAATCAATTCATTGTTTTCGTTAGCGATGACCGTCATGCCTCCTTTCTTTGGGACGACCTGAACTGGGCTAACCCATGGGGAATCTGAGATAGGGTAGATCAGACCGGCATCCAGGAGTTTGATAACCTCCTTTTTCACCACGTCTTAAATCTTCGGGTTGACTCTCCTTTGCCTTTGAACTGATGGTCTGAAGTCGTTTTCCATTAAGATCTTATGCGTGCAGTAATTTGGACTAATCCCTTGTATGTCAGAGATCTTCCAAGCAATCGCCTTTTTGTGTGACTTCAGAACCTGTACCAGCCTTGCTTTCTCTTCGGGCTTTAATTCTTTAGATATGATAACCGGTAAGTGCGAAGTTTCTTCAAGAAAAGCATATTCAAGGTGTGAGGGAAGTTCCTTTAGTTCCAATTCGGGTGGTTCTTCAGCAGATGGTTTCATCCTGGCAATCTCGTCTCTTTTTAGCTCGTCATACGTTGTTTGATAATCTGACTCCATTGCAGGTGATTCTGGAATGTCGGCTGATGCTATCTCAACCCATTCTGTATTGTTGGACAGCTCATCTTTTCTCAGCTCATATTTTACTTGGGAAGATTGAGAGATTGCATTTTCTTCAGTGATAATTTCTTTTCCTTTGTCAGTTGTTGCAAATCTCTGAAATTGAGCTGATGAAGACTTGCTGATGGTGATTTCTGGATTTTCACAACCTTCAGATGGTTGCAAAGTAGGTGTTTTAAGCATTGACTCCATGTTTTTAAGAGTCTTCAGAATTTCTTCCTTTGAGAGAGATGAATGATCTACTTCAGAAGTCGGGTTCCTTCGTAGTAGAGTGACAGGAGTGCCATATCCAAGTGGGGCAGTCAAGATGGAATTGAGCTGCGGCTAGGAATTCTTTAAAGGAAATAGTAACTCTCCAGATGTGTCGGAAGAATCCGAGATAGCCGAGCATAGACCCGCACCTTCTTCACAGAGTATTCTTGAAGTGATGATAGTATTGGGAAGGGGGTTAATGCTGCTTACTGCGAGGATCTCTTCCAAGTGTTCTTCAATTATTTCCTGCATAGAATCTACAAGACCAAGATCTTCTCCCACAGGCTGTTTCATTAGTTTATCAACATTGAAGGTGACCTCTTCAGTTCCAACTTGGAGTTTTAAAGATTTTTCATTTACGTCAATGACGGTCTTGGCAGTGTTTAGGAAAGGTCTGCCAAGGATGAGTGGAACCTGGGTGTCCTCTTCAATATCCATAACAACGAAATCAACTGGAAAGATGAATTTGTCGACACGGACCATAATATCTTCAGCAATTCCTCGAGGGAGTTTAACTGATCTATCTGCTAATTGGATGGTCATACGTGTAGGCAAGAGTTCGTTTAATCCTAGTTTCCTATAAAGAGAGAATGGCATGAGGTTTACACTAGCTCCTAGGTCAGCTAAGGCGTTACTTATTTGAACATCCTGAAGATAACAAGGAATAGTGAAACGGCCAGTATCTCCAAGCTTAGGGGGTAGTCCTTGTTGCATAATTAGAGAGCACTCGGCATCTAGGGGTAAGTTAACTACCTGTCTAAGTTTTTCTTTGTTGGATATCAGTTCCTTAAAGAATTTAGCACAACTGGGCATTTCTACTAAAGCATCTAATAATCTAACGTTTAAGTGTAGGCTTTTGAACATTTCTAGATACTTTCCAAATTGAGCTTCTTGTTTCTCTTTCTTAAGCCTACCAGGGAAAGGTATTCGAACATGTTTAGAAACTTCTGGGGCTTTAGAAGGTTCTGGCTCAGGAGAAGTGACAGGGATGTCAGCTTGTACCGAGTCAGTGGGTAGAGAAGTAGAAGGTTTATCTGAAGGAATATCTATAGTTTTCTCGTTCTTAGTCTCTTTTCCTCCTCTAGTGACTACAAGCATGTCATCGTGCTCATAGGATGAGTGAAAGACAGAATTGTAGATCGCTTCCTCCCTTTGCTTCTCCTCAACTTTTAAAAACAACCTTTTAACATTATCCTCCATGTTTTTAATTAAATCATTTGAAATCCTGAGCAAATAATCATTTTGGTTTTGAAAATCAAGAATTCGTTTGTTTGTATTATTTTGCTCAACCATGAAGTTATTGAAAATTGTATTGTTTAGACGAGAAGTCAATTGGGTAGGAGTAGAGAGAACTAAAGATTGAGACGGGGGTAGTGTGGCTAACCGCTGAGCGAATGGTTTAGAATGAAAGGATTGGTCAAGGTTTCTACCAGTGGTGTCAAGAATTTCTTCGTTGGCCCGTCTGTTTGGGAAGATCTTTGGGGGATTCTTCTTTTGCATGGGTTTAGAAGATTCTTGCAAGTCCTTGACAACTTTAGAGATGGATTCGAGTTGGGTTTTCAAGGTGTCCAAGGCTTGATCTGAAGTATTTCTTTCCTCTGAAGTGGATTCATCTGGCTCCAAGTCATGATGGTGCATCGTTATCGTCTCAATCAACTTCCAAGCTTCGTCTGAAGTATGTTGCATGAAGTTTCCGGATGAAGCAACATCGAGGGTTTGTTGGTGCTGAGGATTTAAGCTGTTGTAGAATGTGCAGACCAGATTCGTTTCAGCCAACTGTTGGTTTTGACATCTTCCGATAAGATTCTTAAATCGTTCCCAAGCTTTGCTTAATGATTCGTTAGTTTCCTGACGGAAGTTAGCAATGTCGGTCTTAAGCTTGGTTTGCATGGAAGGAGGAAAGTACTTAGCTAGAAACTTAGTAGCCATCTCTTCCCATGTATGAATCGAATTGGGTTCGAAATCATAAAACCAGGTTAAGGCTCGAGAAGATAGAGAATAAGGAAACAGATGGAGTCGAAGAAGGTCTCTATTGGTTCCTATTATATCGAAGGAGTCGGTAAGGTTGATGAACTTGTTGAGATGGGCGTTTGAGTTTTCAACCGAAAGACCATGAAACTGACACTCAGATTTAATCATTTTTATGTAGTGAGGCTTAATTTCAAGGGTTTCGTCGGTTGGTGCTACGATCGGTCCTCCTCGTCCCTCTAGCAGTGGCTTGATTGATGAGGCGAGCGTGATACGGTTCGTCATAACTCGTAAGGTAGAAATTAGGGTTACGGAAAGGAAAAACTAATCTAAATTAATTAACCTAATTAATCTAATTAACCTAAGAATAAAGCAGGTAACTTCCGGATGATATTGATCTCCCGAAAGGGTCGCTAAATAACTAAGATAACTAAATTCCTATAGTCGGTCGTTGTAGTCCCCGGCAGCGGCGCCAAAAACTTGTCGTGCACCCCGCGGTCGGTCGGATTTTACTCCGGTCGTTGAACCTTCCGGCAAGGGCGCGCGGACAGTGTGTTTTATATTTATTATGCTGGGTATCTTAAGTTTTGATACTACTTAAAGACCTAAAGGGTAGTAAGCGGTATGTATGACTCAGGTGTCGTTCTTCAAACTACAACGGGCATGGGAATCTAGGAGGATTAATTATCTTTTGTAATTTAGCTGGGATTTTTAAAACTTTTTGATAGGTTGGTTGGTTTTCTAATCTAATCACTAAAATTAAAAACTAAATTAAAGACAGGGGTTTGTACGGAGTACGCGGAGAAATCAAGATAAGGAATATGTTTGCTGTGACTTCGGCAATGTTATTTGGATGGATAGTTACGAGGGATAAGGTTACTAGGTGTGATGATTAATCCGGTGAGGTCATAGAAACTTAATTGGTAGATAAAGTATTATGCCTACGACTTTTACTCGGTTTCCCACGTATTTATGTTAACGCTATACCGGATACTCGGGCGTTTTACAGCTTTTCCGTTATACCAATTAGGGTTCCAGATTACTCACTAGATATTCCTATATTTCTTAATGAGCTACAGCTACGATCCTACTATAAACCTAACGTAGAGTTGTCCGCAATCAGATATATAATATGTCACATGGATAGCAGTTATAGAATGTCCAGTACACCGGAAGTTCTCCCAAATGTACAGACCAATTCAACTGACAATTATCCTCTAATCCAGGTCCCCATTTACAGACATCCAGAGGACGTTAGTATCATGGCATGAATTGTTCAGTGAACAATAACATGAACAGGGTTTAACCCGTGGAACCGGTTGGGATAATCTGTCTAACGGTCAGCTGAATTGTTCATCATTAATCATACAATCATTACAACTAATACATACATGTTAACCTATCTGTATTATGTTTATTATGTTTACGAAAATCTAATCAGCAGGGCAGTGATAATGTTTACGTATGTCTAGCATGCAATACCTAAGCAACAATCAAACAAGAACATGCAATAGGACAGAACACTAGCTATCACATTAACTGACCTAATAATTAAATCATGAATATCCCGAAAGTTGTCCCAAAGATACACAACAAACAAGCGTGAACCTAATCTATCTCTAATCCTATGCTTCGTGTCCCTCGGATGTGTTTCAATCAAGGGAACAGCGACCATGTTGAGTTCATTGATCATCATACACAGAATAGTTGGCAATCCTACTTCTAGCAATTGGCCAGGTTCTAGGGAGGAGGATACAAACCACAGCATAAGTTGGATAGATAAACAGTCAGAGGTTCAGCTTATAAGTTCGCAAACAGTTTTAAACTTACACAGACAGAGTAATAGTATGTTTACAATTGGGAATCATTATTTCCACAACGGATTGTGCCCACGACTTTCATAGCTTCCACGTTCCGTACTACACACATTCGTGATGATTCCGGCGCTATACAAATGAAAGCCGTATAACGTTACCTCCGTTGTTTCATAATGGTGTTATCCCCAACTGTATATTATATCATAACTATCCTAACATTGCATACATCACAACAAACATTGATTTGTCTAGCCTAGCATAATTCTAGCATTCATTCCTAAGCATGCATAATAAGAAAGCATAATTAAAAGAATAAATGCGAGAGATTGTATTAAACCTGAATACGAGAGTAATACAGACAAATCTTCACAAATCTGAAGTCTCGGAGTAACTCCGTACAAAAGCTACTGAGAGCTTCTACTCTAACCTACTAATTCTCCTCTAACTCCTAAGAGTAGTGCTAGAGAGAGAATGCTAACCTAAATCTAGAGAGAGAGAGTTTAGAGAGAGAAAGTGTGAAAGAATGAAAAATGAGGTGTGTTGAATGAATGAGAGGAGCCCTCTATTTATAGATGAGGAGGTTGAAGCTTGGTACAAGTCCTAAAGCATAAAGAACAAGCATCAAAGCGCATACGGGGGGTACTGGACCAAGGGGGGGGTTAAACGGCACCTCACAAAGCAAACACCCCCATATACGGCACCCATAGGGCCGTATACGGCACCTAGGGTACCGTATACGGTACCTAGCTGCCCAGGGGGGGGGGGGGGGTTGGTGCTCCGTTTGGCCTCCGCTGATTCCTCGGTTGCTTGGTTCGTCCGTATCTTCTTCGTTTGGGCTCCGATTTGCTTGATTCTTGCGCCGTTGGCTTCATTTTTCCGTTACGCTTCTAATGACACTGAGTTTACCAAATTTGGAAGTGTTTGACTTTTGCGTGTTCCGGATGACGATCAGCTTGCTTCCAGACTGCATATCTTCTCCGTCTTTCATCCGTTTCTTCTGATTCTTTCACCTCCGATCTTGAATTTTCCTATGGAATCATAAAATATGTATTAAGCTCTATTTTCATAAGAATATTGAGAACGGAAAATTTAAGGTGATTGTTTTGCCTCGGTTTGCGTGTTATTTGGACGTTTTAACCGATTTTTGCAGCAGCGTCAATATTTAGACTACCTTGGTGATTTTTGGTAAATAATAATGGTTTTGAAATGTTTTCACCAAAGAATAGTCCAAAAGGTGTGGAAATATACTCTTAAAAACATGACTTTTTGGGTCACATCAATATACTTGGGTATTTTTTCTCAAAGCTCAAAGTGAAGCTGCCAGCGAGATCATATCCTTTGTCAAGAAAATGGAAAATCTAAATGATGTCACGGTAAAACATCTAAGAAGCGATAATGGCACTGAATTTCGAAACATTGACCTGGAAATTTTTTGTGATTCAAAAGGTATTTCTCAAAAAATTTCAGCACCTAGAACACCCCAACAAAATGGGGTGGCAGAAAGGAGAAATAGAACCTTAATTGAATCTGCCAGGTCAATGCTCATTGATGCTGGTCTTAAGACCTATTTCTGGGCTGAAGCAGTAAGTACTGCCTGTTACACTCAGAATAGGTCACTGATTGTCAAAAGACATAGTAAGACAGCATATGAGCTGTTAAGGGGGAGAAAACCTGATATAAGTTTTCTTCATGTTTTTGGTAGTACCTGCTACATTTTAAACAAAAGAGATCACTTAGGAAAGTTTGATCCCAAAGCTGATGAAGGAATATTTGTTGGTTACTCAATCATCTCTAAAGCTTTCAGAGTTTATAATAAACGAAAAGAATGTATTGAGGAATCAATGGATGTTACCTTTGATGAATCATATGATGAGTTACTCACAGATCCAAAAGAATATGAAAATCTCATTTTTAACAAAACGAATAGTGACTCATCACTTAAAGAGAAACTAGCTGATAAGAAGTATGAAAACTTCTCTTCAGATTCTGATAGGGAAGATAATGTCCCTGAAAACAATTCTAGCTCTACTTCAGCTGAGAATAATTCAGGAACATCATCTTTACCTACTGATGACCCACCATCACCTACATGTTCAAACCAAAGTCCACAAGATAATGACTCAGATAACAACATGCATGTTTCTAATGCTGATCTTCCTGTTCAAACCCAAGTCACTGATGAACCTCAGCGAATCACTAAGTGGACAAAACAAATCGATAATAAATTGATTATTGGTAATCCACAGTCCAGGGTTCAGACAAGATCAGCAACTGCTAATTTTTGTCTATTTGTTAGCTTTGTATCTCTGATGGAACCAAAGAAGGTTGATGAAGCACTCACTGATCATCACTGGATAGCTGCCATGCAAGAAGAGCTATCTCATTTTGAAAGAAACAAAGTTTGGAAGCTAGTGCCTCAGCCCACTGGAAAATCAGTGATTAGAACAAGATGGGTATTCAGAAATAAAATGGATGCTGATGGAATAGTCATCAGAAACAAGGCTAGACTGGTTGCACAAGGTTACTGTCAACAGGAGGGCATTGACTATGACGAAACTTTTGCACCAGTAGCCAGACTTGAAGCAATCAGGTTGTTTCTGGCTTATGCAGCCCACAAGAAGTTCAAAGTGTATCAGATGGATGTGAAAAGTGCCTTTCTGAATGGCAAGCTGCAGGAAGAAGTATATGTCAAGCAACCACCTGGATTCATTGATCCCAAACATCCTGGTTATGTTTATAAACTAGATAAAGCATTATATGGACTAAAACAGCCTCTTAGAGCCTGGTATGACACTCTCTCTGTCTATCTGATAAAATGTGGCTATGTCAGAGGAAAAATTGATAGCACATTATTTATCAAAAGAGATAAGAGAGATGTCATACTTGTCCAAATTTATGTGGATGATATTATTTTTGGGTCTACTAACAGTGATATGTGCAAGGAATTTGCTGATCTCATAACTAAAAGTTATGAGATAAGTATGACGGGTGAATTAACATTTTTTCTTGGTCTGCAAATAAAACAAACCAAAACTGGAATTTTTATAAACCAAGGAAAATATGTTAAAGATTTATTAAAGAAATTTGAATTTACAAGCTGCTCATCCATTGCTACTCCCATGTCACCAGCAGTAAAGTTACATGCTGACCCTGATGGTAAATCTGTAAACATCACTGCTTACAGAGGAATGATCGGGTCGCTGCTGTATCTAACTGCTAGTAGACCAGACATTATGTTTGCTACATGTCTTTGTGCTAGGTATCAAGCTGATCCTAAAGAATCACACTTGCTCGCTGTCAAAAGGATATTCAGATATCTGAAGGGTACACCCAATCTTGGTCTCTGGTACCCATCTGGTTCAGATTTCTCACTGAAAGGATATTCTGATTCTGATCATGCTGGATGCAAACTGGATAGAAAAAGTACATCTGGTAGCTGTCAATTTCTTGGAGAAAAGCTAGTTAGCTGGTCCAGTAAGAAACAAAACTCAGTCTCAACTTCAACTGCTGAAGCTGAATATGTTGCTGCCAGTGCATGTATTGCTCAAATTCTCTGGATGAAAAATCAGCTCGCTGACTATGGATTTGACTTCAGTGAGATACCGATCTACTGTGATAGTCAAAGTGCCATAGCTATAGCCAACAATCCAGTAATGCACTCAAGGACAAAGCACATTGATGTCCGATATCATTTTATCAGAGACCATGTGATGAAAGGTGACGTTGAATTGCATTTTATCCCAACTGATTACCAACTCGCTGATTTGTTTACAAAACCTTTAGATGAGAAAAGATTTAATTTTCTTATCAGCGAGCTTGGCATGTTAAACTTAAATGACTAGCTTAGCTATCAAGCTCAGTTAGTTATTTTTGTTTTAAGCTTTAAATGAGTATTTGTTATGTCCATATATGATCTCTATTTTATTGCCCTATATTTTTCCTTAGCTGATTTAGTTAGTATTCTAAGTTGTAACTAGATCAGTGAAAGTTAATATAGTAAAGTATTACATAGTTCATATCAGACATAATCTATACTCATTTTCTTTAAAAAAAAAATTAAAAAAAAAAATTCTTAATAAAAGTATTAATTATGCTTCTGTATCAATCTTATCTCAGAGACTTATTCCCTTTCATAGCTAATCTTGTTAGTATTCTAAGCTGTAACATGATCAGTGAAAGATAAGTCTCTATGATATAACTTTTATACAAACATAATTAATTCTCATTACTTTATCAATAAATAACGTTCATATTCAAAAATAATAATTATGATTCATATTTGCTCAGTGATCAAATCTCTATGATTTAGTCAGTATTCTAAGTTGTGACTAAATCAGTGAGACAAGATCTTAGGCAAATGGAAAATCATAATTATTATTCTTGAATATGAATGTTTCTTCGCATAATCAATTCATATGATTATGTGCATCAGGGACTCCCTGATTCATTCATTAATGGTGGTTTAGGGATTAATCATTTCGGTGTGTCACAAAAGTCTCACCTCTGACACTCTCTTTCTTACGTCAAGTGTACTTTTCCGGCGCACCTTTCCAATCACCATTAATTTCACCAGGTTCTACAATCATCATCTCTACACCACTAACCACCATCAATCATCACCTCTATACCACCTCTCCACTTGCCACCATCATCGACCACGATGATCCATTTTCAACCACATAATTCCCACATAACTTCACTATAAAAATGACTCTTCATCTCATTTCCCATAAACATCCATTTAACGATCATTCCCTTGTCACCTGTTATGGAAGTAATTTCTTTTTCATTGATAGCAAGATCAAAATCAAGTTTTATATACATCATTTCTGCAAAAGTTTAAAGCTCTTCGAGCCTTCGCAGAAATCAAAGATCTTGCTACAACAGTCTTTTAAACCAAATCATCAAAGAAACTTTTTATGTTCAAAACAGAGTATGTGAAGATACTGATCACTGAAGTAACAGGGTTAAATTTTTATTCAAAACTTTAAGATTAACCCTGATATGTTCTCAAAATCTTTAATAAAACCAGTGAAAATGTTTTTGTATACTCTCATCAAAAAATAGAGATTACTTGTAATCCAGTATGAAACTGTTGTACATTCGTCCGCTCCTACACCTACATCGACCATATCACTGAAAGCACCCCCAGTGACCAAAACTGGTCAACCACCAAAGAAAACTTCACCAACCTCTAAAAGAAATTTCAAAAAGAAGACGTCTACGGATGCCAAGGATGAAACGGGGTCTGAACGTTCAGTCACTGTGGGCATCCTTGCTAAAAACAAGCCTTCAACTCACAACCTTTTATCGAGTCAACCCATGAGCCACTCATCATTCTCACAAAAGGATGATGTTTCAAACAAAGGGCAAGTGACATCAGTGGGTGATAACACACTCTTCGCTGATGTCATATCACTGGCTACAGACCCGAGCCATCTCTCACCTCTCACTGCACCAGCTGTTAATGTCTCTCTCCAGTCACAGGGAGAGATATAGGCTGATCCCTCTGTTTTCCATGATCCATCAGCTAAAACACAAGCTGGTGATGAAGAGAAAACCACTCACCTTTTACAAGATGATCAGACAGTTGCTGCAGCATTTCATGCTATCATCAAGGGGGAGAAATATTCAATAGTTGCTGATGCTACCAGAGAAATGCTGATTTACTTCGTGCTGATATCAAGGGGGAGAAAATGTGCAAATAAATGCAAAAACCAATGTTGCTCATGCTCTCGTGACAAGTCGCTGATACTTGGAAATCATATCATCTTTAAAATCGCTGATGCTATCAAAGTAGCTGATACCTGGAAATCATATCACAAAACTTACATATTTCCTGTATTTGAGTTACAAATTTGTTGGATATTTTATTCAATATTTGTGCCACTTCAGCTTAGCAATGAATCCTTCTCTATCCGGATCAGTTACAACTTCAGTATCTGAAGGTTCATTGATTTTCAGTCGGTTAAAGCTTCGTGAAAAGAAGTCACTGCCTCATCTGATCGCTGAAGAAAGTAGGAGTCACTACCACTTTTCTATCACTGAAGATAGTAGGTTTAATGTGAGAAAAGTCGTTGTCCCATCTGATCGCTGAAGATAATAGTTTCAAAAGTTGTAATAGATTAGATTTATTGTAACTGAAATCATCTGTACTTTATATTTTACAGTTCAATGAAATCTGATCTTTTGAGAAAAACAAAGTGCAAAACTCAAATCATATCAAAAGAATCCAAAAAGATAAATGAATGGATCAAAGTGTAAGTCACTAAATGTTTAAATTCTTTAAACACTGACTATAAATTTTTCACAGCAACAAGTTTGTCTAGGGAGCTTTGATCACAATCATTTAGGAGGAGATTGTTGAGTCGCTGGTCGCTGATCATGATGAGTCGTTGGTTACTGATCTACTTAACTGTTCACTACTCGATGAAGAAATGGATTGTATTAAAGCTGCTGTTGCTGAAGATAGGTTTCGCTGATCATCATTCATACTGATACATATGATGAGGAAGAATAAAGCTCAACTTGGTGTGTCGCTGATCAACGTCAGTGAGAGCTTTACTTCTTCAAATCAATAAAGGCAAAAGTCACTGCCAGAATAAAAGCTAGTCACTGAAGATCTCTAGTTCAAGTCATTCTACAAGAGCATGTTAGCTCGCAGTGAGTGAGGAGGATTACTGCATCTTCAGTGACTATTCAATAAAGCCTCTCAATGATCAAGTATAGAAAGTACTGTACTTATCTATACATCAGCAAGAGCGTTTCAACTTGAAGTATGTCTGAAGGGTTACGTGGCAGTGAATGATTGGTTTTAAGGTAACGAGATATTTGCGGTAACAGAATTGGGACCCGCAGAATGTCGGTTCATCAGAGATCAAGCCAATCAAACAGCGACACATGTCATTCCAGATCCTATTTTATAGGAGATATTTTAGGAACTCTTGTAGTATAAATAGTCCAGTGTTTTGTACTGTAGAGGCTAGTCGTTTAATTCGTGTTAATCACTTGTATGTCAGTGAGTAGTTAGTCTAAGCACGACTTAACGATCCAGTGAATGAACAGTCAGCGTGTTTGTCCGCTGCTGTTCATCTCATTTGTAGTAGATTAGCTAAGTGTTTGAATTGGGTTAACTTTGGTTAATCCATTCCGCATTCAACACTTGTGAATTGTATGATCAATATAATTCATCATTTTAGCTACTATTACTTTGTCACTTTGATATTGTCATATCTTATATCCGTCATACTCTGTTTCTATTAAATCGATTAAAAACTATTCAATTAACTTAGTTAAAATCAGAAAAAGTTTTTAATTGTATTCAACCCCCCCCCCCCCCCCCCCCCCCCCCCCCTTCTACAATTAAGCTTTACACTTTGCGATTCCAAATCACTAATTAATAGTGATTCCGGGACTCTCACCATATTCAGACGTTTGAAAGGTAATGTCAATCCCATTTGTTTCATAACATGTTGAGGTTCAAACGTATAAGATATCTTGAACTTTGGTATCCATAGCTCATCCAAATACTGCCCATAAAGGTCATACTTAGCGTGAAATAATTCATGATCTGAATCAAACAGTTCTACGAGATCCTGCAATCCGTCATTCCTATCTGGGAGAAATATATACATAGAGAACTTGCTTGATAGGCCTTCGCTTTTATACGGAATTTTGAGTATCTGGTAATCTTTAGAGGAGCCAAATTCAATCCTGGCATAGCTAATTATATCGTGAGTCATAAAGGGGACTGAAACTGTCTCCCCGTTGATGAGATGGAAGTTTCTCTCTTTTGTCTTCTTTGGATTAAATTGTTTAAACCATAATCCTTTAAAATACAATGCATTCGCTAGGACAATTAAAACTTCATCCAAGTCATCCTTTTCAACGATTGTGGGTATCAACCCTCTAGTTTTCTTGTTAGCCCAAGAGTTTATTGTAGTGGCTGACTCATCAGGCTTCATGAATCAAAAAAAAAAAAAAAAATTTAAGTACTCCAACACAACTAAATTTAAAGTAAGCTTAAATAAACATCGACTATACCTTGTTTTCAAAGTCCACAAATGTAGCTTTTGTTTTGTAGATAGTTTTGAGAATCTCTTTGTAACCAGATTGAACACGATTCATTTTCTTGTCTAACCAAATTCCATTTGCTAGAACGATGTCAAGACCTGCTTCAGCATTGTTAGTGTCCTTCGATAAAATCTGTTCAGAAAGTTTGGAACTTGGCGACTCATAAAGAAGTTGGTCAACGGTTTCATGTCCAAGAAACTCTAGCAACTGTTTCAAAGTTTCGCCTTTAGCTCCAGCAGCAACCATTCCCAACAGGGCCTCAAGTGAAAATGGAGAACAAATAAAATTTCCATTCTTGAACGCATTCATTGCATCATCTAGTATAACTCTAGTGGCAACCTGCATACAAAATTCATGATATCATCATAAACAAGGACAGAGCCAGGAACTGTTATCAGCAGGGTCACTAACATTTATAAAATACAATAATTTAGAGGATCCAAGAATTATATTTAGTAAATGACATGGATCTTTTAATACAGGGCTGTTCCAAAAAAGGATAACCATGAAGGCCTGAAGGGATTATCAGTTTTGGGTAGATTGGTATAAACAGAACAACATACTCTCTGTCTGGCATTTTATCGAACAAATGGTGATCAACAAGAGAAGAAAATAAACTATGTTCAAAGTTTTACTAAGCTACATCTTGACGATCCCAAGCAACCAAGGATATTTTATGTTAAATTTTAGAAAACTTCCAAGTTTTGCATTTGACATTGTGATGAGTGGATTTAAATATATTATATATATTTTTTATTCAACAAGGTTTACAACTAGAAAATCTACTGTTAGCTGATCATAAACGCTACCAAAGAAATAAAACTTAAAAAACAAAAAAAAAAAAAACAAAAACAAAACACGTACAGTGATGGGTTTGGCTGATATTGTTGATTTTGGAATAGCAATTTTTTGCTTCTTACTGCGGTGTTCTTCAGCCATTACAGAAATATGCAATTAGGGTTTATGCGCAACACATTTATAAAGTGATTTGGGGATCAAATGAAGAAATGAGGGACCGGGCCCCAACTATCGGATATTTTATATCGTTATCAGTTAGTCAACCCTCAAAGTTTTCTGGCCCAGTAAAACAAATTACAAACTTTAATGATTTGTGTGGTTGTACCAAATTATCGAATATGCTTTTATTGATGAGTACGTACGATACTATACCTTCTACATTTTTGAATTTTGAATTAGAAACAAAACTAATTTTAAGGCCCGTGAAAACACGGGTTTTGTTTATAAGAAGATAAAATGAATACAGATTAATTAGTATATAATTTATATATAGAATATATATATAGAAAAAGACTCTCATTGAAACAAAATATGACATATCATATTAAATTATCATTAGATAAATAAGGAAACATAATAGGGGATATGAAGGGAAAAAAACATTGCGTTTTGATAATAATAAAACATGATACGGAAAACAAACTAAATTATACGTTTAATGAATCAGCCATGGCGTCTACAAATACCATATAATATTATAATAACAAATTATCACCACCATTATAAGCAAAGTTTAATTACAATGAATAATTCAGTACATCATAATAACCTTAAATATACATAACAAATCGTTGATAATATGATCAAAATACCATTACAAAATTAGATCATAACACAGATTGATATCGATGAAATATTAGAAGACAACTAATAAGTAGCTAGATTCTTGAGGAAATGATTCTTCTTTTTAATATCATGTCATCAAATGACTTGACCATATATAGCTTTGAACACTTCTTCAAAATCATCATCCATTCCATTGTACTCTTCAAGAGCACAATAACATCATACAACTAAGTTAATTTGGTGCTACAACCTCATTAAATTTCATTCTATCTTCTTTGCTTTGTTCAAATGAGAACACACATCTATACTTGTGAGATTGAAAAGTATTATGAAAGAGAACACAAACATTAACAAACTAAAGTAACCTTGGATAGACAGAAGCTGTAATCTCCTTGCACTTAGGACAATACAGTCTACCATCATCAACAGATTCTTCAGCTTCACCATCGATATTTTCACCATCAATATCTTCTACAAACTAAAAACATAAGAATTAGAATGATACATAATGCAAGCAAACCATTCTATACCTTTCTTCGTTTGAATATTACTCCCTCGGTCTTTACTATCCGGCGCCATATTCCTTCCACAATCTGAAAATTAGGAAAATCAATATCAACATTTCTATTGCTCAATAATTAATTCAACAATCAAAAAAAAAAAAGGTCGGAGAAGGATCAAAAGTATAAAACTAATTTGATAAACCTTCAACCCAACCCAAATGGAACATAGCCCGAAAACCTCAAACATACGTGTTCTTTTGTAACTGTAGAGTGGGATATGACACAATTAGTGATACATTTGGTGATGTTACTTAACAAAACTTATTAACAGAGCTTTATGATTACTGAAATTGTAATTAGTGATACATCTAAGAATGTAGTTTACTGGTTAACCTTTAATATGAATCAATAAGAAAAGCAAAGGTCGAGTAAAATGCGATACAGATTTCATACAAAAGACCTAATTATGTGAGTACACCAAGATAAGGAAATAATACCTCTAGCCACACCTTTCATGACCTACAAAACACCTATCTGTGCAATTATAGGTTAAAAATTGTACTCTTTGCACCAACATTTGCAACTCTTTTCCTGACTCATTCGAGTTTTCTAATGAAAAGAAGAGATGAGTATAAAAAGTGACGTACGAAGAGAGTAATTACTTATTAGAAGTTTTTGGTCCCTCCATGTTCATGTTCTTCATTTTTCAAAATATTATACTTCAAATATAAAATACATGGAAATTTGCATACCTGCTCCAGTAATGTGCGGAGGTCACCTCTAGCACAATATTCTAGGACCAGCCACAAATGAGCAGAAGTTTCATACCTATTTCAAAAAGAGAGAAACTTATGAAACTTTAGTCATAAATTGAAATTTACATTATGTGATGGATATATCATATAGTTCCATGTACCCCCGGATGACAACACCATATACTTAAAAGATATACTTAATAAAAAACATCAAAGACTTAATATTCTAATGGGGTTCCTTACCGAGAATATAATTTAAGTACATTAGCATGGTCCAGTGAATGGAGAATTCTGACCTGATACAATCATCCCAAATTACCATCCCTTCATATATAACAGCATAACTGATACAATTAAGAAGTTAAAGCAAGCAATTAACAATTTCTTATGTTGTAATTGAGATAACATGCGGCTAGATACAACAAAAATGAGGCCAAATTTCACCGGCTTATATTTTTGCATATAGAAGAAATCATAAGATTCACTATAATTCATCTGATACACTATAATTACAAATAATATTCATATAGATCTGCAATTACATAATATTTCACAAAAATACCTAAAAAATAAAGTAAAATAAAACAAAACAACTCATTGCTTACTTCTTGAAGAACCTTGCTCTTGTGAGATTTATCAACACTCTTAATTGCAAAATACTTAATGCTTTTCTTCTTCCTTCTTTTATACACAGTCTGCAGACATATATGCTAACAATAAGAGGTGGCACGATAAATGGTTCAGAAGAGTGGGGGTAAAATGTCTAAGTTGGTCATCATCGGTCAGTACAGTTGTAAAAAACAATGAAGACTAACATTGATAATGTCGACTATTTCATCAATAATAAAGGTTTGTAGCATGACATGGAATTTGAATTACCTATGTAGCCATGGCCCCTTCTAGCACATTAATCATTAATTTAGCATAACATAGAGATCAAAGAATGTTTCACATTTACAAATAGCTTTTCTCAAAGAAGACTTAGATATAACTTTTGGGTTGTTCTGGACATATAATATTTCTACAGGAAACAACTTTTCATGAATAGAAATAAGATTGCATATGTATAGTGATATTACATGTATTGCACCCATCATTGATGGAGTCTTGTAATAATTCTTATTAATTGAATTACTATGAAAATCAATATGGAAAAAAAACACTAAACGCACGTGTTTATGATTATTTAAAGAACAACGGTTGAGAATCCAATCTTCAACAGCAAACAAACAATCTGCGTATAAAGATTGCAAGTGCATATCATATATCAAAAAAACATAACAAAATCAGAATCCATATTGCACCATTCTAGTATGAGTAAACTTGAATTCAAATTAACGTTTAATAATAAGAGTACCTAGCTAACACACTAGCAATAATCATTGAAATACACAATTGCCATAAATGGATTTCAAAGCTAGATAAGCAGATAAAAAACACATAAAGAAGAAACCAAAATCATGTACGTACCTTATACTACAATTTTTTTGATTGAAAACATATGGAATAGGGAATAGATGATACAAATAGATGATCGTATATGAGGATTTACAGGGTTCCGGGATATAATGCATATCATAAACAGGAGCTCTGGCACCGATACGCTCGGCGTACTTTCCGGCCATGAGGAATCTAGCAATCCGACCGATGGGGAATTGAAGACCGTCTTTTGAAGATCGGGATACAGATTTAGTGATTTTAGGTTTTCCCCTTCCTCCTTTCTTCGTGTCGGAACTCATTTTTGTAAGTGGATCTGAACGATTGGTAAACCCTGAGAATCGCTAAATCAACAGAGCAGTCATGAGAATGTTTTCTTTATAAAGTAGGGTATACGTATCTTGTATTTTCAGATCCAAAACTCAAATTAAGAATTAAAGGAAACAAAATATATGTACAAAATGCAAAAGGATACATGCTAATGAAAATTAATGGAGGAAAACACCTAAAAATCTTGGTTTGAATGAATCTGTTTGAGGAGAGCGTATTGCTAGATCAGAATCTAATAGAATGAAGAGAAAAATTGTGATGAAAATTAAAAATGAAGAAGGCGTATGAATGAGAAAAAGTAATACTCCGTATTTTGAATGCATGTGGGGCGGTGCCATTGGTAAATGGGAACCGATATAATTAAGCCTGTAGGATAAGCTTTCAAGTTTCAAGATAAATAGACGGGTTTTCCAAAAAAAAAAAAAAAGGGGATGGCTTTTAAAATGAAATAAACTCCATCTAGAAAAAAACATAAATATTCATTTTAAATAGTCTTTTTAGACCTTTAATTAATAAATATGAGGTATTACTGACATCACCCATTTAACCACAGTATGACACGTCAGCATGAAAACCTACCTCATGATTTGACAAATCAGCTTCATGACATCAGTGAAACCCCCTTTATTAGTATAGATAGATAAAGAAAGGGATTTTTCTAAACATGTTTAAGATATGAGTAATGATAAGTAGATCTAAAAATAAGCTTAATTTTTCCATTGGTTAATACAGTTTCTCTCTTCTAATTTTATTGGTTGAATATGACACATGTCTCTCTCATATTTTTGGACTTACATTAGATCTCCCTAATTAGGTTTCTCAATCATTTTCCTTAAAATATTCATATATGTATTATTTTATGGCAAAAAAAAATGTGTATTACTACACCCTGAACTTCGTTGATCGGGATTTTTAATATCCTGAACTTGTAAAGGTGCATAATACCCTGAACTTGTAAAAGTTATAACTTTGATACCTTTTACCCAGTGACTCGGTCATCTGCAATCTCAGTGACTCAACAACGTTGTCAGGAGGTGGTGTTCATGGTTCCAACAACAAATTCTTCTATCACAGGTGCATGAATACTTTATTCATTTTACTTAAATGATTTAGATGCATTTTAAATGTTTAACTCTTTATGCTAAAATGTTAATATGTATGTATGTATATATATATATATATATATATATATATATACATATATATATATATATATACATATATATATATATATATATATATATGTGTGTGTTGATATGCTTAAGTACGATAGTATGATAGTTACAAAAATAGTCTATATATATACATATATATACTTAGGATCCTGTGAGAACAAGGAGATTCTGTGAGAACGATGAGAACACATCTTAGCCATCCATTTTTTGATCAAAAACTTGATTTTGGAGGAGGCATTTTTGTAAATACTTTGAAGTTTAATTTTAGAGAATTCACATAAGGATTGCTAGGTAAAGTTTAATTTTTTTTTGCTTCATAATAGTTTTAACATGGTGAAGTTTTATTTAATTTTTGTTAACAACATATTTGAAGTGGTGAATCGATATGTATAAACATTAATCTCTTAAAAAACTAATGTTAACAAAAACATATTTACTTAATCTCATTAAAACTATGTGAACCTACAAAAATAAAAATTCATAGCATCGTAACCTTATGTTAAGAAAAAAAATATTAAACTTAACCTCACCAAAATGATGTGAAGTTAAAAAAAAAAAAAAAAAAAACTTCACATGAGCAAAATGATGTAAAGCAAAAAAAAAATACTTCATATAAGCAAAATGATGTGAAGCTAAAAAAAAAAAAAGTTTCACATGAGCAAAATGATGTGAAGCTAAAAAAAAAACTTCACATGAGCAAAGGTGATGTGAACCCTCCAAAATTAAACTTCAAAGTATATACAAAATTGCCACCTCCAAAATAAGGTTTTTTTATCAAAAAATGGATGGCTAAGATGTATTCTCACCGTTCTCAAGGAATCTCCTTGTTCTAATCAGAACCCGACCCATATATATATAGCAACATAAACATGTATTAATCATAATCTTAATTTATAAATATATATGGCAAAATACAAATCTTTCAAGATCAATAGCTTGATTGAACATTTTAAGATGTGCCCAATGATGAAATCTCATATTAAATAGTTATTGTGGTGACAGCAATTAGATTTGTTGAGTTGGCGGTCTTAAATTAATTACCACTATCGCGATCCCAGCGGTCGGTCGGGTTTTTATCCCCGAATCGTTGCTCCGACGGCCGCTGAGACGCGTGAGCGGTTGAAGTTTTAAAAATTTATATTTGCTGGGCTCAAACTATGCTAGCTACCTACCTTGTGGGTAAGGTGGCAAGTATAACTCGAGTGTCGTCCAAAATCAGAACTAATTGAATTGAATTGGAACCTACCAAAGATAACGTGACAATAGGATGGGTTTAGAAACAAGGTAGGTGTGGGTTATGTTTTATCTAATCTAATCTAAAGACAAGAATTAAAATGCAGAAAAGTAAACGAGAATATAAGCAGAAGGTAGAGAGTGATTGCTGAAACTTTGACGATTAGGGTTTCGGGATGATATCCATTATATTAATGATAGGTGATTACTCTGGTTAAGAATCTTCTAAACGGTTGGTGTAAACACTAGGACCCTACGTCTAGGTGTAACCCTAAAGCATATGTCACTGAATCCTAGGCTATCGTGATTCTGGTCAAATGGGACTGTCTTCAGACCCACCTCACCGTCTCTTTCGGAGACCAAGCGACCCTCTGATTGGGGTTAAGGAATAAGGCGACAGTCCACAACACTGACTTTTCTTAACACCTATGTCTATCCAATTTTAACAGAGTAATACTGGTTGTATGCTGAATAAGTTAAAGTATCGGTTAAGTAGAGTTTAGGGGTTTTAAGCATCTGGGAACACAGCCGGCATCCTTGCTTTCATTTCCTAACTCATGTTTTATCTGATTAAGTTCTAATACTTCCTTCATGGATTAGACCCTCCTTTGCCATCGGTCGTTCATCCCTAGGTATGCGTACAGTGTATAGTGTCATTATTTTCCACAGTACTCTAACCCTAGGTATATCTACGGTGTTTTAAAGACTTCATATATATTTACACAGCTTTATAACCAGAGGTAGTTTAACGGTGTACTATAGCATTTTCACGGCTTAATAAGACCTAGACCCGTGTCTGGAAGGGTTGCTTCCAGGTAATCCACGGTGAGATAGACCATCGGCATTTCCTTGGCTTCCACATATTTGTACTCTACCAGTGGTATTTCCAACGCTATAGCAAGTATTATGACATATTACGGCGATCCCACAGTTTCATACAAACAGGAGATAACTGTGTATTCGTAGTTAGGGTTGATCAGATACTATCCTAAGGCAACAGTCACATGAAAGACCAAAAAGGGTGATTAATTAAGTCTACATCCAGGATAAGTCTAAACATGTATGCAGCATAACAACTACCGATCATATATAAGATATATTAATTAAACATCATCCCTAATCCTAACATCTACATTTCAACAATCACATATTAATCTAGCTAATCAGCATGGCAATAATCATAGATCGTACTGAAATAATGTGCAAAGTAAACATTATAACAGTAAGAAAGTAAGATAATATCACCAGATTAGAAGAGTAATACTGAGGATTACAACAGTCTGACTTGAATAACCTTGCTACAGCTTGATTACTCAATTACAACTTTCTTCTAGCTCTAACCGCTAACTTATATCTCTCTAGTTCTCATCTAACTCCTAAGAGTAGTGCTAGAGAGAGAAACTAGAGAGAAGAACTAACTACAAGAACAATTCTCCTCTAACTCCTAGAGAGAGAAAGTAGAGAGAGAGAGAGAAGTGTGAAATGAAATGTGAGGTGTGTGGAAATGAGAAATAGAGTCCTTTATTTATAGGAGAAGGTTAGAAGTCTTGGTAAAAGCCTTGAAGCATTGAATACAAGCATCAAAGCAGCATACGGGGCAATATGACCAAGGGGGTCAAACGGCACCTCACAAGCCAACACACCCCGTATACGGCACCCCAAAGGCCGTATACGGCACCTAGGGTACCGTATACGGTACCTAGTGCCAAGGGGGGGGGGGTTGGTGCTCCGTTTGGCCTCCGCTGACTTCTTAGTTGCTTGGTTCGTCCGTATCTTATTCGTTTGAAGTCCGTTTTGCTTGATTCTCGTGCCGTTGGCTTCGCTTTTCCGTTACGATTCTAATGACACTGAGTTTTCCAAATTTGGAAGTGTTTAGCTTTAGCGTGTTCCGGATGACGATCGGTGAGCTTCCAAACTGCATATCTTCTTCATTCTTTACCCGTTTCTCTTGATTCTTTCACCTCCGATCTTGGATTTTCCTATTGAATCATAAAATATGCATTAAGATCTAATTTGATAGGATAATCAAGAATGGAATATTTAAGGTGATTGTTTTCACCTCGGTTTGCGTGTAAATTAGGTGTTTTAGCTGATTTTTGTAGCAACGCCCACATTTAGACTACCTTGGTGATTTTTGATGATAAATGATTATTTTGAAATGTTTTCACCAGAGAATAGTCCAAAAAGTGCGGAAATAAGTACTTAAAAACATGACTTTTTGAGTTACATCAAGTATCCCACACTTAAGCGTTGCTTGTCCTCAAGCAACACTCAGTTGTGTCCCGTGAAAACATTTTATAGATTTGGGTGAGTTAGAGCACTTCCAAAAAGTTACCACTTTGTCATATCGGAAAATTATTTAGAGAACATAGGGAAAGATAAGATGATCCTTTCAGAATTAAGTATTGACTTTCCCAGGCATACTTTCCAAATCTCGTGATCTTGGAGTATACATGACTAGGAGATCTCACTATGGTGGTCACTCAATTCACTCAGAGTGTATCGGGTTTCCTATCAATCTAGCACAATCGAAATCACTCAAATAGCCAGTCATGCAGCACTCATCATCATAAGCTTGGTAGAGAATCGGATCTCCACCACTTAGGAAGAGGACGGCGCTAATTATCCCAAGACATTCGAGTGGGTTGTAATGTTTGCGAGGGTTAAGGGGTATGAATAGTGGTGATTTTTGGTTGAAAGGGGTTGCTTATCTTAGCCACTCTAAGAATCATGAAAAACTTATTGTAGAACGGAGAAGATAGCTACTCGTATTTCATCGGATCTTTCCTTGAACGATCGATACTTTGAAGCACTTAGCTTTATTTTCTTTTCTTTTTCTTTTCTATATTTTTTTGCTTTTTATTTTCTTTTCTTTCTTCAGAACTTCTTTGTCAGAGAACTTCCAAGGATTTTTTTTTGTTTGTCTTTCGGAAATCTCTTATTTCTTATCACGGACTTCTTTGAGTCTTTTCTTCTGGTCCCAATTTTTTGCACCCTTGATTTTCTAATTTTGGTGAACACGGAGGAGTAGATTAATTCAGAAGGAGATTCTTTAAGATGTTTTTCATAACCTTAGAAATTCCAAGATAAGTTGTTGGGAATTTGGGAAGAGTGGGTTAAACATGTAGGGTTTTGAAGAAACGAAAGGTTTAGGCTCAACAGGGTTTTCTAGGCGGATCATCGATACTAAAAATGAGTATCGGAAGGGTTTTGGGCTTGAAAAGGTATGTAAAAATAGGTTAAATCCTAAGGAATGTCGAGATCATCTAATTGCACCTATACTGCGTACGGTACTCTCCAATGTGGTCTCGAAACGTATGTCAGGAACAAGTTCTAATTTAGAGAGACTAGCATTGGCACACACAAGAAATGAACAATGTAGCATTTAAAATGAATGCTTTTAAGGCTCAAAACCTCACTGCAAATTTGGGTTTGTATGTGCCTAGCCATGCTCCTTAGATTGTTAATACTTATTTAAGAAATTTCTTCCTTAATTTCCCTAATATTCTTGAATAACTAACTCATACTAGAAATGGTTCCTCTTTGAAAGATATCGTAACTTAAAAATAGTAGAGCTAATCGGATGATTTGGCTCATACTTTATTATTTTTTTGCTTAAAAATTTTTGAAAATTTTGAAAATTTGAGGAACATTTTCTAAGTAAAGCTATCGGACATTAAAATTTGTAAAACATCTAATTCAAGGTATTCTATACCTGCTATCCTACACTTAGAGGAACATTGTCCCTAATGTTCTCTTGAGTTGAGATTATATTAGAAAAATATAATCTCACACTTAGAGTTTGAACATATAGAAAATGTTTCTCAAGTGCTTGTTTGGGCTGGAATCCCACACTTAGTGATAAGTTTAGGATAGAGTATAGATTATTTGCATTCCTAAACTAACAAAATGAATCAAGTTATGAAAACGAGGTGAAAGGTAAGAAACTCCCCAGATGACGATTTAACGTTTAAAGGCGAGAGCTGAGAATTAGAAGATCTTCATTAAGAGTGATTCAGCTCCGCATGTCCTAATCTGGTGCACAGTGCTTTCCCTCCAGGCTTAGCCAAGAGTTGTTCCATAATGTAAGTGGAAATTCTTATTAGTGAATTTCACACTCTTATGATTTAAAATTTGGAGACGATTCTTGCTAAGACGTCTTGTAGTGTGGGTTGAGATCCCACACTTAGATCTTTGAAGAGTTCATGGAGTATTTGCACGTACGAGTTTCAGAAGAAGATAGGCCAAGACTCCTATCCTGAGATGTGTGTAAGTTCTGCGGCCTACAGGTGTGTGCTTCTTGGTTGTCTGCCTTTTGCCTCACGGTTCTTTTTCTTAAACGCTCATCATCTCATATGGGCTCATTTCTTATTTATCACACATTCAATCACTTATTCTAAATAAAGAAACAAACATAATAAGTAACTACGATAAATATAATATAATAATAAAGTTTCAACCATAAAGGTTGACAAATATCCCAAAAAGTTTTAACCAAGTGCAAGATAGAGATCACTGTAATCAATACAATACAGAAGTTAGTGATATAAAATATAAGTCACAAGATAAGTAGTCTAGAATGGAGGGTCCTATGCTGGTATATCATCAGGCTGAAGTGAGGGTCTTGCAACTGACTGCTGTCCGTTGGAGACTCTCTGCTCATCTGGAGGGATTACCCCTCTCTGAATCAATATCTGCCTGAGGGTCATCGCTGGAAGTAACATCACATCATCATAACCCTGTGCGAGCATATCCGTAGTGGTAACACCCGCCGTCTGCAACATATCAAGGTACAGCTGCCTGAGAGTGCTCTCAGTAGGAACCTTATCTGAGAAGATGGGGCCCAAATCCAAGTAAGGGCCGTTGCTACCAGTGACTAATGCATCGGTACCAATGTAGAGTAGATCTGGTCTGTATGATGTGCTAGCTCCTGGAAGCTGGTCATGGGTCGGAATGGGTACAGTCGGACGAGGCAATGATGCCTGCTGATGGGCTGGTGATGGTATGTGTACTGAGTAGACTCTGGCTGTATCAGATGTGGATCTGTGAGTGGGTAATGGTGCTGAGTAGGTGGTGGGTGTGCGAGTGTGTGACACCCGTCAATTTAGGACTAGAATTTAGTGCCTAATCAAGTTTTAATACATGTAATTAGTTCTGTGTTAGGCTAATTAGTGTATCAATTATTATATATATTGTTGAATATATATCTACACAAGTTTGCGGTTTGTTTAAATCGTACGAGTTTCAAATCGAATAAATTTCGATACAATAAATACGGACGTTGGTGAACAATTTAACTAAATAACATAACGTTATTTAATGGAACCATTATATCTCAAGAATATTATTTTGTAATATTTCAGTTTAAACAGTATCGTATAAATAACAATTTACTTAGTTAAATTATAAACACGCGCGACAAAACAAAACGAGTTTGAGTTACAATTTATAACTACAACCTAAAGTACTTTAATAAAAATACTTCAACCAAATCATCGGGAATTAATTCGTATTTTGAAATGTATATTTAAACATATAAAATAAATATTTAACGTATAAACGATCGGGAAAAACGAAAACCACACGGGGCACAATAACAGGGAACGAAAAAGTGGAGGTTAAAACCCCCACCTTTTTTTTTTTTTTTTCTTTCCTCATTCACCAACTAAATTTCTCTTTCTCTATCTCTTTTTCTCTCTAATTTAAACAACCACCAAAATCTCACCAATCTTCAAAATAAATATACGAAACGACCTCGAATCATCATAATTTTCGGAGAAAAGGAACCACCACGCAACGATCTACGCTTCCATCTTTTCGGATTTTCAATCCGACACCGCGTAAGTTTCCGACAAATTCTCGAAACCTCTCGTTTTAACTTGTTTTTACATGTATATGAGTTATATAATATGTATATGTCCAAATATATTAAGAAAACACGATTTTATAGCTTAAAAATGAGTTTGAATTGGGTTTTGGGGTGGAAAATCACGAACAGCCGATGTTTCTGGGCTGGTGTTCATCTTTGCGACACAAGCATTGTGTCGCATGTTATGTCGCATAAAATCCTTATGTCGTATTTTGTGTCGTATAAATCCTTTTGTGTCGTACCCTTTACGACACAACGTTGTGTCGCATCATATGTCGCAAATTTCATACGACACAATCACTATGTCGCTGTTGAATCAGCATCTCGCATCTATGCGACACAACCCTTGTGTCGTATAGATCTTGTGTCGCATTTCTATGCGACACAACCCTTGTGTCGCATAACTACCTTTGTGTCGCACGACTGTGTCGCATAAAACAGCAGGTTTTCAAACTAAATTTTCACTAAGTGTCGAACCTATATAACCTCAAACACTTATACGATACGACTTATAAAACACATTGGAACACACTTGTAAGTGCAAAACACCAATAACAAGATGATAATACTTAAAGTTTATTATTTCAAATCCATCACCAACGGGCCGTACGTGTTTTCAAAACATATTTCAAAATCAAACAAGTCGTTGTAACTTGTAACAATTCAATCAAACAAGTCGTTGTAACTTGTATCAATTCAATCAAACAAGTCGTAGTAACTTGTAACAATACAATCAACCAGATCGTAGTAATTTGGACATATATAGTTGTATAACAACTACAAGGGTAGTCTTTCGAGATACCGATACAATTAATAACAATCAAGTGTCGTGAACACATTCAGGTTTCAAGTCCTTGGACATCAATTCACAGCTATTTACTTCAAGTTTATTAAATTAAACACTTCAAGACTCAGGTGAGTTTCATGGCCCCATTTTCACTATTTTACAACTAGGGGTGTGATATTACTACTCTATTTTGTTTTACAAGTAGAACGCAAGTACCAACCTTCGAATACTACATGAGTTTCAAGCTAATCAATTTAAAGTCCTCTATAGCATAGTCTCTAATATTTTAGCGTGAATGTTAGTATATGATATCATATGGGATTGACAATCCTCATCCGGGTTAGCACGCACTAACCGGTCAAACGGATGTATTAGCATTTGGGAAGACGAGTGTGGATTAGACACTCGTAGGAGGCAAACCAGTTAGGTTTCCTTAATTGGACCTAGCGCTCAAGTTAAGCTCAGACTATGTGCTCATGGATTGTGTAACTTTTATTTTGCTTAATTGCATTTTAAATTCAATACAAATCTTGCGGTTCTTACAACTATACATTGACATACAAACCTGTGAGCTCACCAGCGTTTTCGCTGACCCATTTTAGTATTTATCACAGGTACTCAGCAGTAGGTTGGCTGCACAAGCAGGGACTTTTAGCTCGAGTCATCATACATACAACTAGAGATTTGATTGCATTATTATATTTTGTAAAAGTAATTATGCTATGTAATCTCTCAATTTCAGGAACCGAGCTAATGTAACATTATTTTTGATGTAAACGTTTACTTTATTAATATAAGTTTAAAACGACGCATATAGTGGTCGCTCATTATATATCTTATGTGCTTTGTATATTGATTGGTGACACCCAAATCGAGCTTCCGCAAATCATTAAGTTTGGAGGTGTCACAGATTGGTATCAGAGCCTAAGGTTATAGTGAACTAGGTTGCATTTAGTGGGCCTAGACTATGACCGTTAGGCAGTATTCCCCATTAGGTATAACCAGTTCAGAGATTACAGCATACGAATTTAATTTAACATAGCCTGATCAACTATGTACAATTAAATAAAGATGATTTAAGATCTGAAGGAAGTTATGGCTGAACAGGATACACTAGTTGACTCTGACCTCGAGAGAACCGGGACTCAAACAAGTCTGTGCTAGACACTCAATAGGCTATTATGTGATGCTAAGTATACATAGATAGGCCTCGTTACAATCTTAGGCTATATTATATAAGTTATTATATGGATATAGGCCTCATTCTTCCTAACGCTTTGTCTCAGAATGGCAAACACACCACCAAATTCGTCACGTTCTTACCCACATGAATCACGAAACTCAAGGGTAGCTAGGAGGGACACCAGGTTGCCTCGAGCTAGCCCATATCCAACTCACCCTACTCTACCGGGCTTAACCGCTAGAGTACATCACCACGAACAACGACTTCACGCTATGGATATTGAGCTGCAAGAGACCCGTGAGCTCTGGAGACTTACAGCAATGGAACGAATCGAGCAAGTCTCCGAAGATCACGAGCACACTGTTAACAACATGAACACTCTTCAAAATCAGGTGGAAGGAACAGTCGAAACCATGGAGGTTGTCCACAACCAAGTGATTGGCAACCGAAATGAGATTTCTGTTTTACAATCAAAGCTGCATCAGTGCGAGACACGTCTAAGGGAAACCGAAGACGCCCTCCGAACTGCCAACAGACTTGCAGAGTCTGTGAATCATCTCACTGCACTGCTGCCACAACTCAACTTACGTCAGAATTAGCTTAGGCTGAATCTGTACTCTAATATGCTTTTGTAGGATCTATGTAATTCAACCGGATGTAACAATTCCCGGCGCTTTTGTAAAACATCTAAGTCTGTAACTTTTGAAACTTGTGACTCAAAAATCGTCTGTAATCATTTGGCTTCAAAATATCAATTGACGATTTCTATTAATTATCTCACGTTATTGATTTTTAGCTTGAGATGTTGTATATTACCATTTCATATATGTACATCTGTGGCGATATATCATGAATTTCGGACTAGTATCTCACTTCCTTTCCTTATTCTTTCTTGCTCAGCATCATGCCTCCTCGTCGACAAATCACCCTTAGTGAAGCTGAGATCGCGGGACTGATTGCCCGCAGTGTGACCCAAGCATTGGCTGCCCGAACACCACCACCTAGTAGCGAGGACACAGCCAACAATGCTCCACCACCCAGACCCTGCTCCTATAAGGACTTTCTGAGCTGCAAACCACTATACTTCAAGGGCACGGAAGGTGCTATTGGTTTGAGCCGATGGATAGAACGCATAGAATCTGTTTTCAGCCTCTGCAACTGCACCGAGGAAAACAAAGTAAAGTTCACCGCCTACACTTTCCAGAAGGCGCTCTCACAAGGTGGAACGCCCATGCAAACTCTGGGGGTCTTGAGATAGCTAATCAACTACCTTGGGCCGAGTTGAAGAACAAACTGAGAGAGAAGTATTGTCCCGAGGAAGAGATACACCGATTAGAAGAGGAGTTCTGGCAACTAGCTGTGCAGAGGACCGATATTGAGGGATACACCATCAAGTTCCAGCAATACGCGTCCCTGTGCCCTAGTCTGGTGGAACCGGAGAAAAAGGGGGTTAAGAAATACATCCGCGGCCTTCCCGAGAGCATCCAAGGAAGTGTCACCTCATCACAACCAACTACCACTGAAAGTGCTATCAGGCTAGCACACGAGCTCATGGCACTAGTGGTCAGCCGTGAGAAATCCAACAACAACAAATGTAAATCCACCGAACCACACAGCAACCACCAAAACAAAAAGCCCAACTCCATCCAAGCTTACAACACCAACACCGAACCCAAACGCACCTACACTGGGGACAGACCATATTGTTCCAAGTGTAACTACCACCATCATGGCCCCTGCAAATCTCCTTGTAACAACTGCAGGAAGTACGGGCATTCATCCAAAGACTGCCAAGCCCCTAAATCACAAAACAAAAACCAACAACCCAAAACCTGTTATGGATGCGGGGAGACGGAACATTTCAGGGATGCATGTCCCAAACGGAAGAACAACAACAACAACGTCAAGGGAAAAGCCTTCGTGCTCAAAGCTGGGGATGCCCGTCAAGACCCGAATGTGGTCACGGGTATGTTCCTCCTCAACAATTTAACTGCTTCAATTCTGTTTGATACTGGCGCTGATAGGAGTTTTATTTCCGATGAGTTTTGCCCACTACTTGACATCACCCCAGTTGCCTTAGATGTTAAGTACACTGTAGAGCTTGCAAACGGTAAACTTATGGAAACCAAGAGTGTGATCCCTAATTGCACTTTAAATCTAGCCGACGAAATTTTCTTAATAGATCTCATGCCTGTTAAGATAGGAAGTTTTGATGTCATTGTTGGAATGGACTGGTTGTCCAAGCATCGAGCTGAAATTATCTGTGGCGACAAAGTTATTCGTATACCTCTCGCCACCGGTGGAACTTTAATCATACAGGGGGAGACCGGTGGGACGAGACTCAATATCATGTCTTGCTTGAAAACCCGCAAATTTCTGAAAAAGGGCTATCCCGCAATCCTCGCACACATCATGGAGAAAAAGTCAGAGGAGAAGCGACTTGAGGATGTGCCAATTGTCCGAGACTTTCCTGAAGTCTTCCCTGAAGAACTGCCTGGTCTACCACCACCAAGACAGGTTGAGTTCTCAATTGATCTCGTGCCGGGTGCTGCGCCGGTGGCACGAGCACCATATCGTTTAGCTCCATCCGAACTTCAGGAGTTGTCCGCCCAATTACAGGAACTTCTGGAAAGAGGGTTCATCAGGCCGAGTTCTTCGCCTTGGGGAGCTCCGGTCCTATTTGTCAAAAAGAAAGACGGCACTTTCCGAATGTGTATCGACTATCGAGAGTTGAACAAGTTGACCGTCAAGAACCGATACCCATTACCTCGAATCGATGATTTGTTCGACCAACTTAAAGGATCGAGTTGTTATTCAAAGATTGATCTCCGATCCGGATATCACCAATTGCGTGTTCGCGATGCCGACATTCCAAAAACCGCTTTCCGAACCCGCTATGGGCATTACGAATTTCAAGTGATGCCATTCGGCCTAACCAACGCACCGGCTATATTCATGGATCTTATGAATCGGGTGTGCAAACCTTATCTCGACAAGTTTGTCATTGTCTTCATCGATGACATTCTCATATACTCACGAAACGAACAAGAACACGCACAACATCTCAAAACCATCCTAGAGCTACTTAAACACGAGGAGCTCTATGCCAAATTCTCTAAGTGTGAGTTCTGGATTCAAACAGTCCAATTCCTTGGTCACGTGATTGACAGTCAAGGGATTCACGTTGACCCATCAAAAATTGAAGCTATCAAGGGCTGGCAAGCACCCACCACTCCGACCGAAGTACGCCAATTTTTGGGTCTTGCCGGGTATTACCGACGATTCATTGAAAATTTCTCCAAGATAGCCTTACCACTAACGACTCTGACCCAGAAAGACAAAAAGTTTGACTGGACTGATAAACAAGAGTCGGCATTCCAACTGTTAAAGCAAAAGCTTTGCAGTGCTCCTATTCTATCATTACCCGAAGGCATCGATGACTTCGTGGTATACTGCGATGCTTCTCATCAAGGTCTCGGTTGTGTGCTTATGCAACGAGACAAAGTCATAGCTTATGCTTCGCGACAACTCAAGATTCATGAAAAGAATTACACCACCCACGACCTCGAGTTAGGAGCCGTCATTTTTGCACTAAAAATTTGGAGACATTACCTCTATGGCACTAGATGCACAATCTTTACAGACCACAAAAGTCTCCAACACATATTCGATCAGAAGGATCTCAACATGAGGCAACGTCAATGGGTCGAGTTGCTTACCGATTACGACTGCGAACTCAAATATCATCCAGGCAAAACAAATGTTGTTGCTGATGCCCTCAGTCGAAAAGAGCGAGTGAAACCACTTCGGGTCCGAGCCCTCAGTATGACCATTCACAACAATTTAAACATTCAAATTCTCACTGCTCAACTCGAAGCCTTGAAACACGAAAACGTCAAAGATGAAGCCTTGCGGGGCATGGATAAACAATTCGAAGTCAAATCTAACGGGATTAGGTATTTCTCAAACCGAATCTGGTTGCCTAAATTTGGGAACCTACGAGACTTGGTGATGGATGAAGCTCACAAGTCCAAATATTCTATCCATTCGGGATCCGATAAAATGTATCACGGTATCAAGGACTTCTACTGGTGGCCGAACATGAAAGCTAAAATCGCCACCTATGTCAGCAAGTGCCTTACTTGCTCCAAGGTCAAAATCGAATATCAAAAACCTTCTGGTTTACTTCAACAACCCAGTCTTCCCAAATGGAAATGGGAACAAATTGCCATGGACTTCATAACCAAACTACCCAAGTCCTCGAGCGGTTGCGATACCATTTGGGTGATCGTGGATCATCTCACAAAGTCTGCTCACTTCCTGGCAATTAAAGAATCCGACAAAATGGAACGCCTCACCGGTATTTATCTGAAGGAAATCGTGACCAAACACGGTGTTCCAATCTTAATTATCTCCGATAGAGATAGTCGTTTCACTTCACAATTTTGGCAGTCACTTCAAAAATCCCTAGGTACCCGACTTGATATGAGTACCGCATACCATCCTCAAACCGACGGCCAAAGTGAACGAACAATTCAAACACTAGAGGACATGCTACGGGCCTGCGTAATAGACTTCGGTGTAAACTGGGAAAAACACCTACCATTGTGCGAGTTCTCGTACAACAACAGTTATCATACCAGCATTAAGGCTGCACCTTTCGAGGCACTGTACGGTCGTAAGTGCCGGTCACCTATCTGTTGGACCGAAGTTGGGGATAGCCAACTCACAGGTCCAGAAATCATTCACGAGACGACCTAGAGAATCGTCGAAATTCAAACCAAGCTCAAAGCCGCGCTTGATCGTCAGAAAAGCTATGCTGACGTGAGACGCAAACCACTCGAGTTCCAGGTTGGGGATCGAGTTCTACTCAAAGTATCGCCTTGGAAAGGCGTAATCCGATTTGGCAAACGAGGGAAGTTAAATCCCAGATACATTGGACCATTCGAGATCCTCGAGAGGATTGGTCCAGTGGCATATCGATTGCAGCTGCCATCCGAACTCAGCAGCGTGCATTCCACTTTTCATGTTTCAAACCTGAAGAAGTGTCTGTCTGATGAGACACTTATCATTCCACTCGATGAAATTCGAGTTGACGAGAAACTTCACTTTGTTGAGGAACCCGCCGAAATCATGGACCGTGAGGTCAAACAACTTAAACAAAGTCGTATTCCCATCGTCAAAGTTAGGTGGAATTCGCGGCGCGGTCCGGAATTCACCTGGGAACGGGAAGACCAAATGCGACTCAAGTATCCTCAACTCTTCACTGACTCAACATCAAACACGACTTCAACATAAATTTCGGGACGAAATTCTTCTAACAGGGGGAGAATGTGACACCCGTCAATTTAGGACTAGAATTTAGTGCCTAATCAAGTTTTAATACATGTAATTAGTTCTGTGTTAGGCTAATTAATGTATCAATTATTATATATATTGTTGAATATATATCTACACAAGTTTACGGTTTGTTTAAATCGTACGAGTTTCAAATCGAATGAATTTCGATACAATAAATACGGACGTTGGTGAACAATTTAACTAAATAACATTACGTTATTTAATGGAACCATTATATCTCAAGAATATTATTTTGTAATATTTCAGTTTAAACAGTATCGTATAAATAACAATTTACTTAGTTAAATTATAAACACGCGCGACAAAACAAAACGAGTTTGAGTTACAATTTATAACTACAACCTAAAGTACTTTAATAAAAATACTTCAACCAAATCATCGGGAATTAATTCGTATTTTGAAATGTATATTTAAACATATAAAATAAATATTTAACGTATAAACGATCGGGAAAAACGAACACCACACGGGGCACAATAACAGGGAACGAAAAAATGGAGGTTAAAACCCCCACCTTCTTTTTTTTTTTTTCTTTCCTCATTCACCAACTAAATTTCTCTTTCTCTATCTCTTTTTCTCTCTAATTTAAACAACCACCAAAATCTCACCAATCTTCAAAATAAATATACGAAACGACCTCGAATCATCATAATTTTCGGAGAAAAGGAACCACCACGCAACGATCTACACTTCCATCTTTTCGGATTTTCAATCCGACACCGCGTAAGTTTCCGACAAATTCTCGAAACCTCTCGTTTTAACTTGTTTTTACATGTATATGAGTTATATAATATGTATATGTCCAAATATATTAAGAAAACACGATTTTATAGCTTAAAAATGAGTTTGAATTGGGTTTTGGGGTGGAAAATCACGAACAGCCGATGTTTCTGGGCTGGTGTTCATCTTTGCGACACAAGCATTGTGTCGCATGTTATGTCGCATAAAATCCTTATGTCGTATTTTGTGTCGTATAAATCCTTTTGTGTCGTACCCTTTACGACACAACGTTGTGTCGCATCATATGTCGCAAATTTCATACGACACAATCACTATGTCACTGTTGAATCAACATCTCGCATCTATGCGACACAACCCTTGTGTCGTATAGATCTTGTGTGGCATTTCTATGCGACACAACCCTTGTGTCGCATAACTACCTTTGTGTCGCACGACTGTGTCGCATAAAACAGCAGGTTTTCAAACTAAATTTTCACTAAGTGTCGAACCTATATAACCTCAAACACTTATACGATACGACTTATAAAACACATTGGAACACACTTGTAAGTGCAAAACACCAATAACAAGATGATAATACTTAAAGTTTATTATTTCAAATCCATCACCAACGGGCCGTACGTGTTTTCAAAACATATTTCAAAATCAAACAAGTCGTTGTAACTTGTATCAATTCAATCAAACAAGTCGTTGTAACTTGTATCAATTCAATCAAACAAGTCGTAGTAACTTGTAACAATACAATCAACCAGATCGTAGTAATTTGGACATATATAGTTGTATAACAACTACAAGGGTAGTCTTTCGAGATACCGATACAATTAATAACAATCAAGTGTCGTGAACACATTCAGGTTTCAAGTCCTTGGACATCAATTCACAGCTATTTACTTCAAGTTTATTAAATTAAACACTTCAAGACTCAGGTGAGTTTCATGGCCCCATTTTCACTATTTTACAACTAGAGGTGTGATATTACTACTCTATTTTGTTTTACAAGTAGAATGCAAGTACCAACCTTCGAATACTACATGAGTTTCAAGCTAATCAATTTAAAGTCCTCTATAGCATAGTCTCTAATATTTTAGCGTGAATGTTAGTATATGATATCATATGGGATTGACAATCCTCATCCGGGTTAGCACGCACTAACCGGTCAAACGGATGTATTAGCATTTGGGAAGACGAGTGTGGATTAGACACTCGTAGGAGGCAAACCAGTTAGGTTTCCTTAATTGGACCTAGCGCTCAAGTTAAGCTCAGACTATGTGCTCATGGATTGTGTAACTTTTATTTTGCTTAATTGCATTTTAAATTCAATATAAATCTTGCGGTTCTTACAACTATACATTGACATACAAACCTGTGAGCTCACCAGCGTTTTCGCTGACCCATTTTAGTATTTATCACAGGTACTCAGCAGTAGGTTGGCTGCACAAGCAGGGACTTTTAGCTCGAGTCATCATACATACAACTAGAGATTTGATTACATTATTATATTTTGTAAAAGTAATTATGCTATGTAATCTCTCAATTTCAGGAACCGAGCTAATGTAACATTATTTTTGATGTAAACGTTTACTTTATTAATACAAGTTTAAAATGACGCATATAGTGGTCGTTCATTATATATCTTATGTGCTTTGTATATTGATTGGTGACACCCAAATCGAGCTTCCGCAAATCATTAAATTTGGAGGTGTCATAGAGTGCGTCTATATGGATGTGGTGGCTGAGTGGAGGTATGTGGATGTGGTGGAGGGAATGTAGTGTATGGGCGAGTGGCGGTATGTGGGTGAGTAGCGGTATGGGTAGTGGGTGGTGGTGGTGGTCCACATCTGTATAGGAAGTGATCAGGCTCAGGGGTACCATGTCTTCGAGCTGTCAGAACCTGCTGATCACGGATAACCTGTAAAGCATGTTATAGATAGTACTTAGTAAGATGAGTGACCAGATCTGTGTGATGCACAACGGCCTATGTAGGCAGTACTGATGTGTCAACTCCTCGTGTTGTCTCGGGTATCTCTGTCGATACTGGTATCTGTGGCTGGGGACCAACATCTCTATCCTCTGTAGTCACGCGCTTCCTTGTCATGAAGCATCCATGAATGGGCTGCCTAGTCTGATACCACAAGCACTGTCTCTCAGGTCCCTCATCAATCATCCTGATCAACTTGTAGTACTCTAGATCAAACGGATGCGAAGTAGCGTGATGGGTGTAATCCTCATGGTGACGGTCAGTGAGAATCCCCATACCAACTAACAATCGCGTGATAATGGCTCCCATGAATACATGGCGTCTATCCTCCTTTTTCTCCTTCCACAATCTGTCTGCGATGATGTATGCGACATTCAGGTTCTGCTTCCTTATGATCGCATCCATGAACTTGAGCTCTTCTGATGTAGCAGGTCCAACATCTCTCTTCCCAAAGATAGTACAGCACAGGAGCCTGTGAAGAATATGGTGTACTGGCCGTGTCATGAGTGAAGCTTTCACTCCACTCCTGAAGTTTGTCCCTGTCAAGTCTCTCCATATCTCCTTGTGATCCCGTGACGGTAAATTGGAGATAGACTGGAAACTGCTGGTGAACCAATCAGAACTGGCCTGTGATTGTGTCTAAAGGCCAAGGTATACCCCGAAATCTCCAACGGTCATATGATACTTCTTCCCACGATACCGAAAAGTGATCTTCTTCTTATCAGTGATCTCCAATCTCTCTCAGAACTCGTAAGTCATCATAAACTCAGTGACGACCTCTCGTTATATAGCCTCATCAATGGAGAAAAGATGGAAAAATGCAGCATGTTCCTCGCCATCTTTCTCATACTTAATCAAATCTTCCAACTCATCCCTAATACCCAAGCGTCTCATTTCCGGCCATATGATGACTCTATTTGCCCCTAAGTATCGTCCCATCCATTTCTCAATATCGTCCAAATTCTAGGGGGATGAAGCAAGCTTCTTCAACGAAGGGTTTGATAGATCCCTCTGTAGACAAGAAAATGAGATGCATAAGTAATAACAAATTGCTAAATACATTTCCAAATTTTAAACAAAAATTGGAAATGTAGGCTTTAAAATACGAATAAATCCGCAATTTATTTTAAACTAAACCTAGGCCTAACCAATCCTCGATCCGCAATTTTCGCAACCATAAGTGTCTAACCTATTCCAAGGGTATTAAAGTAATAACAATGCTAGCATTTAATCTAAGTAAACTCATCATTTCAAACAACTAGCAAGTATTCTTACTTTCATTCATGGCAACTTAATCTAAGTGAGCATGAGGTTTGTAAAAACCATGTAATTACCTCAAATATATCAAGTAAACCAAAAAGAGAGCATAAACCAATTTATTCATGCAAATACCGTAAGGTTAAAGACACGTGTTAACTTATTCGGTTACTTTTAACAATTTTGCAAGATTTAAAGATTTTGATAAATGAATGACGGTAGCTTACGTGTGATGGTCATATTAAAAATACTCAACACTTTATTAATTAAGGTGGTGAATAATTAAAATAATCAAGGACCAAAAGCTAACTAAGGACTTATTGAAAATCTAAGAAACTTGCCATGACTTAATTAACACAAGCAACATTACAAATTAAAGATTTTAAAATAAAGTATGTTACTTGGTCAATTTTAATCACAACATGCTTACTTTAACTTTCAATAATCCTAAAGATCATTCAAAATAAACTAGCAATAATGTAATCATGTTTATCAAGTCATACTAAGCATGAATTAATCAAAACAAGTCAAAACAAGCTACTAGTTACCAAAAGTCAACAAATCAAGCAACTTTGACCATTTAAAGTCAACACTTGAAGATCAAAGTAACAAATTATCAGGTAATCTACTCAATCAAGCATGCAATCATGCTAAGCAACTATGCAAGAACACTTTTGAACCGTAAAACACAAGGTTTCACCATGGATTTCATAGATCAAGAGTTGAAACCCTAACTTTTAAAAAGTTAATGAAATTTAAAGATTTGAGTTAGGAATTACCTTGCAAGTGATGAAATGATGTTATGTATGCAAGAGAGATGATAAAATGAAGAACTTGAAGCTTTAAATCATCAAAAATGGTGGAAAAATGAGGGTTTGGTGATGGAGAGTGGAGGCCGACGGTTTGGGGGAAGGGGAAGGGAGAGAAATTTTGACTTTTTTGACCTTTTGTTTGTAGTGAGTCCCTTCCTCTTGGTTTAAATACGTTTTGGTTTAAAATGCGAAAGATACAATACGTACGATTGGTTTTCTAAAGGTTTTAAGATTTTTAATAAAGTAACCAAAAGTAAATACGAATCTTTATAAAAAAATTTCGCGAATTAAAACTGAGTTTAAATTGCGCGCGGAAAATTCTTTGCATTTAAACAAAACGAGTTTATTTAAAAACGAAACAATATTTTTTTGTACTTTAAACTTTAAAACAAATCATAATTAATTTACCAAAATTTTAAGATAAAAACTTTGTTAAATTTTTCTGAAAAGTTCGAACTTATGCGAATCGCACGAGTTTAAAGTTTAAAGGACCTTTTCTTGGTTTTTTTACAGAAAGCTTTAAAACGATAATTTTTTTTAAACTAAAATTAATACTAACTAGTATTTATTAACCTAGATAAGCTTGGGGTGCCTCCCAAGAGCGCTTTCTTAAAGACGAAAGCTCGTCTCGTACCAGACTTTCCCGCTTTACCCGTCAGTGTCCAAGATGACACTCTTGGATACGTTTAAAGCTTCAGACAAAGACAAGGTGTGGCGAGAGATAAACGTACCTTTAAGGGCTCGGATGACATTGTAAATTAAGTCAGCAGGATTAATATAGTATCACTCAAATTCAGTTAAGAATTCTTTTTCTACCTGACCGAGCTGTAGCAATGCATCAACGAAACGGTTAAACTCTCATTTTACCTTCTTTGGGTTCGAAATTCCATCCCTGAATCCTATATCTATATAACAGAGATCAAAGAGTAATCTTCCTAAGACTTTTAGAAATTCCGTTTCTTCGTTAGAATCAGGGTTTCCGTGAGTAGTATGTACCACTTGCGAAAGTTCCCTAATATCGATCTTTTGTTGAGCTCTAAACGGAAATCTAGTCTGTTGAAACAACTAAATTAGCTAGACATGAAGCTCCTTTCTTTTTACAAAGAAAGTAGATTCAATAGCTTCCTCAATCGATTCAGGGAAAATAACTCGTAATTCGTTAATCAAATAAGAAGCAAGATCAACAAAGAATGGAATATCAACAGAAATAGAGACAGGTTTAACAGGGTTTCTCTCAATCCAATATTCGAGTTCATCAATCAGGGCTGCAACATAACATTTTATCTTTATTTGTGAAATAGGCGAATAATCGGTGCTAGCTAATAAATCCATTAAAAGATCAATCTCTGATTTTAACGACAACTTGTTTGTTCTGTTATAATCACAACGGAGAGATCTTAACATCCTATCAATTTCCACAAAGGTTTTTCTCCGTTCGTACGAAAAGGGGAAGTCGGATATCTTAAGATTTCTAAGAAAGTCAGCACATATATCCATTCTCCTATCGGGGCTTTGAGAAATTCCTAGGTGATGGTCAATCTCAAGTTCTGGTTGATTGTTCCTAGATTCAATACTGCTAAGGCTTGGTGTTTCTGTCTTAGGCTTAGTCTCGACCTGATATTGGAGACTCTCTTCCTCAGCTGCACTTGATATAAGTGTAGTGGGGTGGGCTCGCATAATATCTGGGAGTCGTACTCAAAGTATTTATCTAAACAGTGAAGATGTTCATTTAAATCTATCCAGGGCATGGGTGGATAAAAGAACACTTCGATTCCAAATGGTTCATTTTCAGGTAAAGTGGTAGGTCTAAGGTAATGTGGATACTTGGACAGGATTGACAGAATCTCAGGGTCAAGTGTGGGTTGACCACTTAAAGCAACAGTGACAGAAGCTGGAATCTTCTGCTGAGATCTATCAGAACCTAAGTCTAAGCTCGATATTTTTGGGCTCTCAACTTCATGGTTAACACAGACCTCTCTAACGTCAGAGGAGTTTGACTCATACTCTGGACAGTCAAAGAATTCCGCATCTACCAAGGCCGTCATCTCATCCGTCATCATTTGATTGAGAGGAGAGATGGAGCTTGAAGGAGAATTAGGGTTTTTCATTTTCTAATTTTTATGTATTTTCTAGAATTTAAGACTAAACTAACAAAACAATTAACTTCCCAAGTAATGATAATCTTAAGGAAGGATCACATAAAGCTAATTATCTAAGGTAGAATTCAATTCTAGATGAAACCGATCCCCGGGAGCGGCGCCAAAAACATGTCGCGATCCCAGCGGTCGGTCGGGTTTTTATCCACGAATCGTTGCTTCGACGGCCGACGAGACGCGCGAGCAGTTGAAGTTTTAAAAATTTATATTTGCTGGGCTCAAACTATGCTAGCTACCTACCTTGTGGGTAAGGTGGCAAGTATAACTCGAGTGTCGTCCAAAATCGGAACGAATTGAATTGAATTGGAACCTACCAAAGATAACCTGACAATAGGATGGGTTTAGAAACAAGGTAGGTGTGGGTTTTGTTTTATCTAATCTAATCTAAAGACAAGAATTAAAATGCAGAAAAGTAAACGAGAATATAAGCAGAAGGTAGAGAGTGATTGCTGAAACTTTGACGATTAGGGTTTCGGGATGATATCCATTATATTAATGATAGGTGATTACTCTGGTTAAGAATCTTCTAAACGGTTGGTGTAAACACTAGGACCCTACGTCTAGGTGTAACCCTAAAGCATATGTCACTGAATCCTAGGCTATCGTGATTCTGGTCAGATGGGACTGTCTTCAGACCCACCTCACCATCTCTTTCGGAGACCAAGCGACCCTCTGATTGGTGTTAAGGAATAAGGCGACAGTCCACAACACTGACTTTTCTTAACACCTATGTCTATCCAATTTTAACAGAGTAATACTGGTTGTATGCTGAATAAGTTAAAGTATCGGTTAAGTAGAGTTTAGGGGTTTTAAGCATCTGGGAACACAGCCGGCATCCTTGCTTTCATTTCCTAAATCATGTTTTATCTGATTAAGTTCTTATACTTCCGTCATGGATTAGACCCTCCTTTGCCATCGGTCGTTCATCCCTAGGTATGCGTACAATGTATAGTGTCCTTATTTTCCACAGTACTCTAACCCTAGGTATATCTACGGTGTTTTAAAGACTTCATATATCTTTACACAGCTTTATAACCAGAGGTAGTTTAACGGTGTACTATAGCATTTTCACGGCTTAACAAGACCTAGACCCGTGTTTGGAAGGGTTGCTTCCAGGTAATCCACGGTGAGATAGACCATCGGCATTTCCTTGGCTTCCACGTATTTGTACTCTACCAGTGGTATTTCCAACACTATACCAAGTATTCTGACGTATTACGGTGATCCCACAGTTTCATACAAACAGGAGATAACTGTGTATTCGTAGTTAGGGTTGATCAGATCCTATCCTAAGGCAACAGTCACGTGAAAGACCGGAAAGGGTGATTAATTAAGTCTACATCCAGGATAAGTCTAAACATGTATGCAGCATAACAACTACCGATCATATATAAGATATATTAATTAAACATCATCCCTAATCCTAACATCTACATTTCAACAATCACATATTAGTCTAGCTAATCAGCATGGAAATAATCATAGATCGTACTGAAATAATATGCAAAGTAAACATTATAATAGTAAGAAAGTAAGATAATATCACCAGATTAGAAGAGTAATACTGAGGATTACAACAGTCTGACTTGAATAACCTTGCTACAGCTTGATTACTCAATTACAACTTTCCTCTAGCTCTAACCGCTAACTTATATCTCTCTAGTTCTTCTCTAACTCCAAAGAGTAGTGCTAGAGAGAGAAACTAGAGAGAAGAACTAACTACAAGAACAATTCTCCTCTAACTCCTAAGAGTAGTGCTAGAGAGAGAAAGTAGAGAGAGAGAGAAGTGTGAAATGAAATGTGAGGTGTGTGGAAATGAGAAATAGAGTCCTCTATTTATAGGAGAAGGTTAGAAGTCTTGGTACAAGCCTTGAAGCATCGAATACAAGCATCAAAGAAGCATACGGGGCAATCGGGCCAGGGGGGTCAAACGGCACCTCACAAGCCAACACACCCCGTTTACGGCACCCCAAGGGCCGTATATGAAACCTAGGGTACCGTATACGGTACCTAGTGCCAGGGGGGGGGGGGTTGGTGCTCTGATTGGCCTCCGCTGACTTCTCGGTTGCTTGGTTCGTCCGTATCTTCTTTGTTTGAAGTCCGTTTTGCTTGATTCTCACGCCGTTGACTTCATTTTTCCGTTACGCTTCTAACGACACTGAGTTTGCCAAATTTGGAAGTGTTTAGCTTTTGCGTGTTCCAGATGACGATCGGCGAGCTTCCAGACTGCACATCTTCTTCATTCTTTACCCGTTTCTATTGATTCTTTCACCTCCGATCTTGGATTTTCCTATTGAATCATTAAATATGCATTAAGATCTAATTTGATAGGATAATCAAGAATGGAATATTTAAGGTGATTGTTTTCGCCTAGGTTTGCGTGTAAGTTAGGTGTTTTAGCTGATTTTTGTAGCAACGCCCACATTTAGACTACCTTGGTAATTTTTGATGATAAATTATTGTTTTGAAATGTTTTCACTAGAGAATAGTCTAAAAAGTGCGGAAAAAAGTACTTAAAAACATGACTTTTTGAGTCACATCACCACTTACAAGTTTAAGCAGGACTACGGTTTTCACAAAGGAACCGTGATCAGTTAGTTTAACCGGTCAACGTTCTTGAACACGTTTTAAATTATTAATCGTGGTCCGTCTGGTTATTAGACCACGAATTTTCTTACCATGGTCCTTTTACTTTGCAAATAGACTTCTCCACCATAGCCCACCTCCCGTTTTTCGTGGTCCATATATGTTTTTAACCGTGTACCATTTGTGTTTGTATAGTAGTGATAGAACACATAAACACTTTGGAATATGATTGTGTGCCCAAACAGATTCAAAACTCTTGTCTTATCCCAGAGTGAACTTCGTGAATCCAGGCACGATATGGTTGAAATATCACTTTTGGAAAGTGATCCTTTACACGATTTGAGAGTATATCTAGTAGAATTAATTATTTAACTTGTTTATACCAAATTCCCCAACAAGCATGCGTTTGAGATAATCACAAAATATGACGAGATAATTACATATTATTCATGTGATTATTAAGTAATAAAATGTGATTATAATGAAAAAAAAAAATAATTCAAAAAATAATAAAACTTCAAAATATTTTTTATTTGAAAAAATAGCTTCTAAAAATTATTTGAAAAATAAGCTACAAAGAAATTTTTATAACAAAAACATGTTTAAGATATTAAAAAAGTGATTTTGAATTGTTTTATACGTTCCCACAAAAATTAGACTTCTTATTTGAACCGATGATTTAATATATATATATATATATATATATATATATATATATATATATATATATATATATATATATATATATATATATTATACTTCTCAAAGAGTTGATGCTTCTTTTGCTCTTAGAAACTTATATATTGTCAAAGACGCAAACAGAGTCCGTCTAGTTTATGGCTAAAATGCTAATTACAGAGTTATAGAAAATTATAAACAAAAGTTGAAAAACATTTGTTACATTTCCATCTATGAGTAAACTTGTATCAAAATAACTGGTCGCTGACCATGACAAGTCACTGGTCACTGACCAACTCAATAATATACAACTCGATGAAGAAATGATCTATGTCAAAGCTGCTGTTGCTGAAGTTAAACGATTGTTGATCTCTGTTCATTTTTGCCTCTGGATTCAACATACTGAGGAAGATTAAAACTCAACTCTGCGTATCGCTGATTTAAGCAGCGAGAGTTTTATATCTTCAAAATGAATAAGGCAAAAGTCACTGCCTGAATAAAAGCTAGTCACTGAAGAACAATATTTCAAGTCATTCTACAAGAGCATGTTAGTTCACAGTGAGTGAGGAGGATTACTGCATCTTCAGTGACTACATCAATAAAGTTTCTTCACAAGTACAAGTCACTCTTCATATGTACTTCAGCAAGTGTTCCTCATACTTTAAAAGTGCTTCTAAAGAATTACGTGGCAGCAAGTGGTTGGTTTTAAGGAAGAAGAGATATTCACGGTAACAAAATTGGGGCCCGCAGAATGTCGATTTATCAGAGATTAATCCAATCAAGCAGCGACACGTGTCATTCCAGATCCTATTTTATAGGAGATATATACGGGATACTTGTAGTATATATAGAGTAGTGCGTTGTACTTAGAAGTTTGCCTTTAGTACGTATTATTCACTTGTTTGTTAGTGAATACAGTCTGTCTAAATACGTATCAACGTGCAGTGAGTAAACAGTTTGCTTGTTTGTCAGCAACTGTTCTACTCTTATTTGTAATAGATTTAGCTAAGTGTTTGATTTGAATTAGCCTTGGCTAATTCATTCCGCAATCAACACTCAGTGATTTTATGATTAATAAAGATCACAATTCAGGTACTATTGCATGTTTACTTTGATATTGTCATATCTACTTGTTACATACTCTGTTTATGTTTAAACATTTAAAAACTGCTTAAATAAGTTAAGTAAAAATCGGAAATAGTTTTTAATCGTATTCATCTCCCCCCCTTCTACAAGTAAACTTTACAAGTTGCGATTCCATATCACTAAGTAATAGTGATTTTGGGACTCTCAATTGGTATTAAAGCAGAGTTGGTTTAATCTAATTAACCAGATCTGCAATGGAATCAGTTAAGTATAGCCGTGTTGACTCTGAGTATCAAAAGGGAAATGGTTCTACTACCAAACCTCCAGCGTTTGATCCCTCTAGGAAACCTAGATGTCCCGGATGATGATGTTTCTTGATCTTGTCGATGATCGTCTTTGCAATATCATAACCAATGGTCCCCATATTCCAACCATTATTATTTCTGCTGTTGTAGCTATTGCTACCACTCCTGCCATACCAGAAATGGTTATGCCTAAGAGAGAGGAACAATGGACAGATGAGGATAGACGATTGGTTAGATTAGATAAACAAGCTAAAAGCTACATCGGCATGTCACTTCCTGATGAAGTGTTTGAATCAATCAGGCTTTGCAAAACTGCGAAAGATATGTGTTATACCCTTAGGAATATATATATTGGAACTCCTGATATTATTCACTGCAGGGAAGTAAATCTCACTCGCCAGTATGATCTCTTTGCAATGGAACTCAACGAGTCACTATCGTCTACTTATACCAGCGATTTGTTGTTGAGAAGTTCTTGGAATTATTGCCAAGAAAAATTTGGGGAACTATTGCTACATGTACAAGACAAAGAAATGATTATACATTGCTGAATCTAACTCAAGTCTATGGTATCTTGCTCAATTGGGAGCAGTCTGAAAAGCAAGCTGATCAAAGTGAGCACATTCATGCAACACTCAGAAGTCAGAAGATATCAAATGCCCTTGTAGCTGAGCTTGAAGAACTTGATCAGAAACAGAAATCAAAAGTTTCTAAGCGAAGCTCAAAGTCGCTGATAGCTGATGAAGAAGGTGATCAAGCTGAAGAACAGTTAGAGTATGAGTATGATGAAGGTCTAGAGAAACTGGAAAGAGACGTGGCTATGATGGTTGCAAATTTCATAAGGAACACCAGATCAAAAAGATTCGCTGGTGCTCCATCATCTGATAATTTCAAGTCAAAAATAGAATGCAACAAGAGTGGCAAACCTGGTCACTTTGCTGCTGAATGTAGATCAAAGTCAGTCAACCAAGTTCCTGATTCAGTACCAAACTTCAGAAATGACAAGTACAATAAGTACAACGCAAAATACAAAAAACTGAAGGAAATGGCTAAGTCTGGGAAAAAGAAGAGTAAAAGCTTTATCGCTGAAAAGGGCTCAGTTAGCAACTCTGATTCATCCTCATCTTCAGATGAAGAAGAAGCGATGATTTGTTTAGACAAAAATTATTGTCTAATGGCTGATGATGCTGAGTTTCATGAGGATATCAAGGAAGTTGCTCATAAATGTTCAGCATCTGGATGGGATTCTGAGAGTATCTACAAAGGCATTCTTCGAGAGACTATTTGGTACTTGGACAGCGGCTGTTCCAGACACATGACTACCAGGATGAAAGAGGTCCTGATGTAGTGTTTGGTGACAACAAGGTAGGCAAGACAAGAGGATATGGTGTTCTGACAAATGGAAAAGTGATGTTCAAAAGAGTTGCATATGTGGAGGGACTGAAGCATAATTTGCTAAGTATCAGCCAATTTTGTGATTTAAAGAACAAGGTGCAGTTTGATCATATTAATCCCTTATTGATCTTCAGTAAAAGCTTTGAGAATATTATTAAGAATTGCGGAATAAGACTTAATAACAATCAAGAACAATAATACTTGTTGAACACATATTAATTGAATAACAGAATTAATCACTGAAAGCTCCAATATTATTATCACGATAATAATATGAATACACAGATGTATTAGGGTTACAAACCTTGAAGCTAAATAACTTTCGTACGTACCTATTCTAGGTATTAGAATCTCTATTTATAATGCATAGAGTCCTATTTACAATCTCCTATAATTATGGAAACACGATAACTTCCATATCAACTCAAACTTATCTAGCCGACCTATTATAAATATAAACAGTGTTAACTACCTCAAACAGTGATAACATATAACAAACAGTGTTAATCACTTGTAACACTTGACTCGGCTAATTACACAAACTATAAACAGTGATAACTGTTGTAACACAAGTTAACAGTTATAACTACTTACTACTAATAGTGGTAATCTCTTGTCTTCTACAGATCTTCAATAACAGTGCTATCTTCTGAAGACAGTGATAACATTAACACTAACAGTGTTAATGCCTTGTAAGCGTTTCACCAACAGTTGTAGTAAACTTCAAATCCCAACAATCTCCCCCTAAACTTAATCTGTATCTCACAGTATTAAGTTTCTCTTGATTCTTCACTTTGAGCTCTTGCAGATGCTTTCAAAAACACTTATTGATTTTGTCTTTGTCGTCTCTCATACTCTTCCTTATTATGAATCTGATTCAAAATCATATATACTAAATTCTCTACTACATCATTATTCAATGGAGCAAACAATCTAGCATTCCTCAAACTTTTCAACAAACTCAGACTCATATCATACTCTCTATCTGTAAGCATCCACAACATAGTAGTGTCTTCCATTATTACCTGATGAACACCTGGATAACTATGATAAACCCACTTCTTGACCTGTTGAAATGAGTTAAATTCCAAAACAAATTTCTCAGGCTCAAACATCATACTAATACTGTTCCAAGTACCCATCTCCATCAGACTATCAAACCTTTTTGAATTCAAGCTCTTTTCAATACCAATCTCATACAATCTTACCAAATCAACTCTTGGTATCATCTTGATTAATTCTCTGACAGATCTCCAAAATGATAAGCTTCTATCAGCTCTTTCAATCCTTATCTTTTCACATTTAACAGGAATAGACAACTTTTCAATTGTCCAATCAATTATTCCAGGTAGACTTTTATTCAAAACCTCTGTATCGATCAAATCATTAATAATCAATGCATTCAGATTATCCACATTCCTTTCAAGATCAGGAATCTCATCATACTCTTTCTGCCTTTGTTCATCTCTTTCTTTTCTCCTTCTCTCTCTTTCTTCCTGTTCTTTCTTTTCTTTCTCCTCCTTCTCTGCTTTAAGCTTTTCTTTTTCTTTTTTTTTCTTTCTTCTCCTCTCTCTCCCTTGCTTTAGGATTCAACCAGGTATCTCTATCTCACATTCTTTGCAATTCTTCAATTGACATCCTCTGTAACCTGTGTTTAGGTAAAGTACCCTGCAATCTTGCAACCAATGTCTTTTTCATCTGAGCTTTTGTAGGAGGTTTTGATGCTCTCTTCAATCTTGCCTTTTCAGCTTTCTTTCTCTTGACTTCATTTATTAAAAATTCAATATCATCCTCCTTTTGTTCTTTCAATTGCTCTTCATCCCATTGAGCCACTTGATCTTTAGTCATCTGTACCACCTTTCCAGGCTCAACTTCAACATCAAATAACTTTTCTTTCAGCACATCAGCATTTATTTCAGCAAACAATCTCTGAGCTATCTCATCATCATTTGCTGTAGCCTCAGGAGGAATTGGTTTTTGCTTCTTTTTCTTTGGTTCTTCTTCCAGTATGCCCTTACCTTTATCCTTAGGATCAATCTTTGGCAAATCTTTATCTTTTCTTTTGGTTTCAACAGCTGCAGACTCATTTATCTTGACACCAGGTCAAGATGATAGAGTAGTCTTTTTAACTGAACTATCAACCTTCTTTCCTGTTCCTATTTCTGTTTCAACCTCAACATAATCATTTGTTTTCAATTCTTCAGCTGCATTATCTTTCAACTCTTCCTCAGAACCAATTACTCTTTCCTCTATTGGTGAAGGTGGAGTATGCACAAATTCATCATCTTCATCAACTGGTTCTTCATCAACTGGTTCATCATTTATAGCAGTTTCAACAGTTTCATCATTTACAACTGTTTCATTGATGTTTTCTGTTGCTCCACCATCTTCCATTTCAATTTCTTCATCAACATATTCAGACTCAGATCCTGTTGATTTATTCTGATTATCATCATCAACATTCATAATATCATCAGCCTCATCATCAACATGAACATTCTTCTTATCACCTTTATTTGTCCAAAATTTCTCCCCCTTTTTGAAAGCATCTTCTGGAGAGTCACCTTCAACTAGGACATACTCCTTGCCCTCTTTCAAGACCTTAACCACAAGCCTTTCCAATTGACTCAGCCTATGCTTCAAATCTTCTAACTCTACATCCTTTGCTTTATTCTTTCTTCTTTCCTCCCTGAACTTTTCCCAAACAAAATCCAATGCCTTTGTTAATTGTTCATTCGTCAATTCTAAGTTAGTTCTAGCATCATCACCATCAGAATGTGACTTCCTAGGTGAATCATTGACATGTGTATCAAAATCTGCATCATACCTAGTATGATCATCAGATTCCCCTTGGTTCTTGGTACTGGGACCACCAAAATCATCTACAGGTGTAGAATCATGTTCTGGTGTTGCCTCTAATTGGGTCTTATTAATGTTACTTATGTCATGTTCTGCTAGTGGGCTAGAAACAGTAGAAGCAGCCCTCTCAGAATGGTCACCCCTCTCCTCATGGACCACATGCTATTCCTGACCACTGTCATGAGTCTGAGATGTCTGAGCAGCATGAGCCTCAGACATCTGTTGTCTAGCTCTTTTGGCTCTGCTAACATATGTGGCTAAGTTGGTCCCTTGTTTTCTAATAGTACCCCCAGCTACTGTGGGTTGAGAATGAATGGGTCGTTCCATTCTCTCAGCAGCTGGTTCAGCCTCAGTTGGTTGTACTGGAGCTGTGGTGGAAGGTGCGGGAAGCATTGTGGGAAACAATGCTGTAACCTTCCCAGAAAATTTGATATCCCTGAATTTGGTATATCTCTTCATATTAGCAAAAACTTTTGGTTTAAGTGAAGATATACCAATGATCGTATCCAAAGCAGGCAATGGAACAATTTGTTCATTCAAAATCAACTTCACAAACCTTGGATACATCAAAAACTTTAGCTTTGGTTGAGTGATGTTTCTTAGCATACCAGCAAAAATAAAATTTGAAAAATTAAATCTTTCACCAGTAGCTAAACAAACTAATGCATACCCTACATTACTACTGAATTGTTCAAAAGATGACCGTTTAGATGATAAACAATGTAGTAACGTATGTATCAAAAATCTCCATCGATAAGAAAATAAGGTTTTCTGTAAAACAAAACCATCTAAGGTACCCTCATATCCCATCAATTGTAAATTCGCATATAATACAGCATCAGTCAGGGAAGTAATACCTCCTTCATCTTCAAGATGAAGGGTAGAACATAAAGAAGCCTCTGTAACCACCACTCGTTTCTCAGCAACTTTAGAAACGATTCTTTGAATGCTTGCTTCTTCCTCTATGATTGCATTAACCCAGAAATCATTGATGTAATCATGTGATATATGTGGATTAACAGTTAACGCATTGTAAATATATGACGCACGCAAGAAATCAATGATTTCAATATAATCATTAGCCTCAGCCGGTTTGACTAGAAAAGCTATCATGTTATGATCCTTGCCAATTGCAAGTTGAGTTTTAGAAGATGAAGAAGAAGCCATGTCAGAAATTCAAATGGTTTAGAATAGTCGAAGCAGTGGTTAAGTATGAACACAATAACAGTGAAGGGAAGTAATGAAAAAGTGCAAGTGTTTGTAGCTATATACTGTTAGTTTCAAAACCCTAATTTCAAAACAAAAACCCCAATCGTAACAATAACAGTGGTAAAATGTTTAAAACAGTGGAAACTGGGGTTTTAAACTAATAGTGGTTACTTGAAAACACTTAGAAAAACTTTTGCAAACATTCAATAATACTAACCGTGATAGCTAGATAATGGAAATAACTCCCGACCAAGGAAATTATAACTCAACACTAGTACCTTAATTACTATTATTAAAGTAACACTAGTATTTTTTATTTTTATTTTTAATCACAATAAGCCTCAAAGAAATAAACCTGCTAAGAAAACAAATAGAATTAACTCCATAAAGAACAGTTATTACTGATTAGTGAAAACAGTGGAAACTGTTACACTAACAGTGATGACTGTTAAACTAACAGTGATAACCTGCAAAGGGTTAATTCTAAAAATAGTGATAAACAAAGAAACTAACAGTGATAACGTAATGTACATATACAGTGGTAATTTAATAGTAACAGTGGTTACCAGTTGTAAAAGCAAAACAGTTAACACAACCACTGTTATTATTAATTACTTCTATCAGTATCAAAACTTAAGCATTAAAGAGATATTGTACAACATGTTAATGAAAACCAATTCAAGAAGATTTAACCAGACCAATACTGGTTACCAAATATGTAAATCTGCCCACATCAAAAGCCTTTGTGAACAAATCTGCAAGTTGGTTGTCAGTATGGACTTTATCAATCTGAATGAGACGTTTTTCATTACAGTCTCTTATAAAATGGTACCTGATCTCAATATGCTTAGTTTTAGAATGTTTAACAGGATTATTGATGATACTGATAGCAGAATTATTATCAATGTAAATAGGAGTGTTTAAGAAGGTTAAACCATAATCAAGCATCTGATTCTGAATACACAAGACTTATGCACAGCAATTTGCAGCAGCTACATACTCAGCCTCGATACAGTTGTTTGTTTCTTGCATTGCCATGAAATCAACCTTTCTCCTAGAAATTGACAACCTCTTGATGTTGACTTCCTGTCCATACTTGCTCCCACATAATCACTATCAGTGTATGCTACCAAATAAAAAGAAGAACTCTTTGGATACCAAAGGCCTATATCAGGGTGTCCTTTTAAGTATCTAAAAATTCTCTTAACAGCATACAGATGTGACTGCTTTGGACATGTCTAAAATCTTGCACATATACATACTGCAAACATGATATCTGGTCTAGAAGAGGTTAGATACATTAAAGACCCTATCATTGATCTGTACAGATGTACATCCACTTCCTCCCCCTCAGAATCTGCAGACAATGGTTTATGTGCTTCCATAGGTGTGCTTGCAACCTTAGCATCTGAATAACCAAATCTTTCCAAAATATCTTTGACATACTTTACTTGATGAATGAAGATCCCATCTACCTTCTGCTGTACTTGTAATCCTAAGAAGAAAGTTAATTCTCCCATTGAACTCATGCTAAACTTCTTTTGCATAATAGATTCAAAATCCTTACAGAGACTATCTCTTGTTGAACCAAAAATAATATCATCTACATATACTTGAACAAGTAGGACATCACTCTTGATTCTTTTGATAAACAAGGTTTTGTCTACTGTAACTCTAATGAATCCATTATTCAGCAAGTATTCTGCCAACGTGTTATACCATGCTCTAGGTGCTTGATGTAAGCCATAAAGAGCTTTGTCCAGTTTTAACACTTTGTCAGGATATTGAGGATCTTCAAACCCTGGAGGTTGACAAACATATACCTCCTCCTATATATCTCCATGAAGAAAAGCACTCTTCACATCCATCTGATAAACCTTAAACCCCTTAAAAGTTGCAAAAGCTAGAAACAGTCGTATTGCTTCAATCCTAGCTACAGGAGCAAACACATCATCATAATCAATCCCTTCCTCCTGTGTATACCCCTGTGCAACTAGTCTTGCTTTATTCTTGATCACAATGCCTCTTTCATCTCTCTTGTTCTTATAAATCCACTTGGTACCAATTGCTCTTTTACCCTTTGGTAAATCAACCAATCTCCATACTTCCTGAATTTTAAACTGAAGAAGTTCTTCTTGCATAGCCTCAATCCAGCTTGGATATTTCAAGGCTTCAGTAACCTTCTTAGGTTCAACTTGTGACAGAAAGCAGGCAAATAAAGAAGTATTGATTTCTTCTTCGTTATCCATTATCTGTTGTCTTGTTAACACAGGTAAGTTAACATTCCCAATTTCATTTCCAAGAGGATGATCTCTATGCACCTTGTAATGAGAAGTAGGAGTCTCATGTATCTCAGTGTCCAAGTTAGTGTAATTAAACTCTGGATCAGATTCATCACTAGATACTGACTTGGAGATTCTTTGTGACAAGGGAGTTGAATTCATCTTATGCAGATAATTCATCTGTGCAAGCCTAGTAGGTGATAAATCATCAAGCTCTCCTCTCAAAGTTCTCTTTACATCTTCTGTCACTGCTTCAACAATATGTTCAGAAGACTTGTCATTGATTGTCTTGGACAAATCATTGATTGTCTTGGAGAACTGTTCCTGATTCACTTCATCATCTCCCAAGTGAGGCAATTCTGGATTCTCTTCTCTCTGTTCTAAGCCCGTACTTTGATCTGAACTTGATTGAAATACTTCAGGGGGATCAGGTGACCAAATGGGAAACAAAGCATGCTTAATTGGAGCCTGATTAGTCCCATTGTCACCTGTTGAAGTTGTACCTGCATTAGAACCTGCACTAACAGAAACATCTGGATATCTAAAAGCATGGGTTAGTGCATCAATATCATACAAGGACTATGAACCTTTTCCTTGAACATTTGGTGTATGTTCATTAAAGGTTACATTCATGGTCTCTTCTATTACCCTGGTTCTCCGATTGAACACTCTATATGCTTTCATTTGTGTAGAGTATCCAACAAACAGTCCTTCATCAACCTTGCTCTCAAACTCTCCTAAGTGGTCTATGGTATTCAAAACAGTACAAGGACATCCAAAATGTTTTAAAAAGCTAACCGTTGGTTTTCTTTTAAAGAACAATTCATAGGGTGTCTTGTTATGAGGTTTAACTATTAGTATCTTGTTCTGAGCATAACAAGCAGTGCTTATTGCTTCTGCCCAAAAAGAAACAGGCATCAGCTAACATAGTTCTAGCAGCCTCTATTAGTGTCCTATTTCTCCTTTCTGCTACTCCATTCTGTTGAGGAGTCCTAGGGGCACTAAACTATCTTTCAATACCTTTCAATTCACAGAACTTATCCATCTCATGATTTTTAAATTCTGTCCCATTATCACTCCTGATGATTTTAACTTTCTGATTAGTCTGGTTTTCTATCTTAGTTATGAATGACCTAAGTATTTCACCTATTTCATCGTTGGTCCTAAGAAAGAATACCCAATAAAACCTGCTATAATCATCAATGACCACTAAACAATATGACTTTTTCCCTATGCTACTCACATTGGTAGGTCCAAACAAATCCATATGTAGTAACTGTAGGGGAGAGCAATTTGAGTTCTCAGCTTTGGACTGTTAGTCCCTGTTTAACTTAATAAACAATCGTATGTAATAAGCCTTGAATATATTATTGAGAAGTTGCGGAATCACACTCAATAATATTAAGAAGATCAACGAATATCAATTAATATGTTGAACACAATAATATATCGAAAGCTTCAATCTTATTAATGATATAAGACGAATACACTTGATGTATTAGGGTTACAGAAAACCTTGAAGCTGCGCAATACGTTAACCTATCTAGGTCTAAAGGATCTCTACTTATAACACATAGAGTCCTATACAATCTCCTACAAATATAGAATAAACTAACTTCCATAACCGACTCATACTTATCACAAAATCATAAACAGTTGTAACTACCATTCTGAAGTAAACAGTTGTAACTGTTACACATTCAGTGGTAACTGCTTCAATTGTAACAAAGACTAAGTACAAATATATAACCAGTGTTAACTGTTTCATATATAACTAACAGTTACAAATACATAAGCAGTTTTAACTACTTACAGACACATAACTATCAGTTGTAATCTATCTTCAATCAGTTATAACACTTGTCTTCTCCAGTTTTCTTCTATCAGTTGTAACTTCGTAAAGACAGTTTTAACCTTCAATACAAACAGTTTTAATCACTTGTACTCTTTCTCATCAACAACTTCAACTCAGACCAGAAACAGTTTTGACCCAACAATCTCCCCCTAAACTTAATATGTCCTTCACAGCATTAAATTTCTTCTAATCCTCCATTATGAGCTTCACAAAATTCTTTCAAAACTGTTAGACATTTCTTCTCTTTCTTCTATCTATCTCCTCCTTCTTATGAATCTGATTCAGCACCATATAAACCTATTCCAGAGCTACATCATCTAAAACTGCAGCTTGTAACCTTGCATTTCTCAAGCCCATCAAAAATCTCAGATTTATATCACAAAATCTATCTGTCAATAACCACATAAATACTGCATCATCCATAACAATCTGATGTACTCCAGATTTGGCATGATAAATCCAATTTCTGACCTTACTGAAAGTAGCAAACTGAAATGGAAACTCTTCTGGATCAAACATAGCCTTAATCCAATGCCATGTAACTTTCTCAACCAGATTATCAAACTTCTTCAAATCTAAATCCTTTTCCATCCCAATCTCATACATTCTTACCAAATCAGTTCTACTAATTCTCTTTATCAAATCCCTAAAAGATCTCCACCAAGATACATTTCCATCTGCTCTTTCAATTTTAATCTTGTGAATCTTAACAGGATTGACAAACTGCTCAACAGACCAATCAATGATACCAGGCAATTCAACATTAATTACCTCAGATTCCATTGGTTGTAACAGAATAAACTCCTTCAATTCATCAACATTCCTTTCTCTATCAGGAATTTCATCTAACTCTCTTTTCTTTCTTTCAATTTCATCTTTCTTCCTTTTCTCAGCTTCTACCTTTTCTCTTTTTTCTCTTTCTTCCTTTTCCTTCAATTTCTTTTTCTTTTTCAGCCTTTTTTCTTTCCTTTTCAGCTTCTTTCTTTTCTTTTTCTTTCTTCTCAATCACATCAGGATTCATATCATCTTTATCCCATAACTCCTGCAATCTCTCTAAAGTCATCTGTTTCAATGCATTCAAAGGAATATACCCACCTTTTAGCTTTGCAATCAAGTTCTTCTTCATCTGAGCTTTTGTTGGTGGTTTTGTAGCCTTCTTCTTTCTTGCCTCTTCTGCTTTCTTTTTCTTAATCTGATCAACAAGATATTCAATATCATCCTGTCTCTGCTCTTTCAACAAATATTCATCCCATTCTGCCACTTGCTCCTTTGTCATTTTCACAAACTTTCCTTCCTCAATCTCAACATCAATCAAGTCCTCTGCATTGAGCTCAGCCTGTAACCTTTGTGCATATTCAGTATCATGAGCAGTTACTTCAGGTGGCACTGGTTTTTGCTTTTTCTTCTTTGGTTCTTCTACCAGTTTTCCCTTGCCCTTATCTTTTGGATCAATCTTTGGCAACTCTTTCTTCTGTTGAACAGGAGCAGCAACAGGTTCTCTAATCTGAAATCCAGGCAAAGATGGTTGTTGTGTAGATGTCTTCTTTGGACTTTCAACCTTCTTTCCTGTTCCTGTCATCTTAGCAGTTTTAACTGGAATGCTCTTTTTCCTAGTCTTTTCAACTTGTTGTTGAGCATCAGTTTGAGCATCAGTCTTTGCTGTTTCCACTGCTATCTCTGGTTTATTTACCTCATCACCATCATCATCAATCTTCAACTCCTCTGTCTTATCTGCCATATCAACTTCTGCAGTTTTATCCACTGACCCAATAACCTCAGTATGTTCAGATTTATTTTCATCTGCCACTGGTTCATTCATCTCTGTTTCCACTGTCTCATACACTGACTCATTTATTTCTGGCTCTGTTGGTGGTGTTGGAGGTGTATGCACAAACTCATCATCCTCTGGTTGTTCCATCTCCATTTCTTCATCAACCTTCTCATCATCATCCACCACCTTGTCATTCTTATTCCTCTTATCACCCAAGTTTGTCTAGACCTTCTCCCCCTTTTTGAAAGCATTTTGTGTAAATTGATAAGCATCCTTAGGTTCAGAAGTATCATGAACCACATACTTCCTTCCTTTCTTTAAACATTTAATAACAATCCTTTCTAACTGCTGCACTCTCCTCTGCAACTGAGCTACAATTTCATCCTTAGCTTTATTCTTCTTCCTCTCCTTTACAAATTCAGCCCATACATAATCAACCATTTTCATCAATTCCAAGTTAGTTCTAGCCTCAACACCTTCAGGATGTGAATCCTTTGGTGAATCATTGACATCATCAAACTCTGACTCATGCCTAGCATGATCATCAAAGTCCCCTTGGTTCTTGGTACTGGGACCACTAGGATCATCTACAGGTGTAGAATCATTTCCATGTGTTGCCTCTTATGGGGTCTTATCAATGTTACTTCTGTCCTGCTCTGCCAGTGGGCTAGAAGCAGTAGAAGCAGCCCTCTCAGAATGATCAACCTCCTCCTCATTGATCATCTGCTGTGATGAATCATTTGACTGAGACACCTGAGCAGCAGCAGCCTCAGATGCCTGTTTTCTAGCCTTTTTGGCTCTAGAAGATTTAGCTGTTGTGGTCCCTTGTTTTCTTTTATTACCCCCAGCTACTGTGGGTTGAGAAGTGGCGGGTGGAACCATTCTCTCAGTAGTTGGTTCAGCTGCAGTTGGTGGTACTGATGCTGTGGTGGAAGGTGCAGGAAGCATTGTAGAAAATAATGCTGTAACCTTCCCAGAAAATTTAGTATCTCTCTTCATATTTACAAAAACTTTTGGTTTAAAAGAGACAATACCAATAACTTTCTCAAGTGCAGTTATATTAGGAATGTGTTCATTTAAGAACAACTGCACAAAACGTGGATACATCAAAAATTTAATTTTTGGCTGCTCAATGTTTCTAAGCATACCAGAAAATATCAGATTTGAAAAATTAAACCTTTGACCAGTTGCAAGACAAGCAATTGCATAAGCAATGTTGCTTCCAAACTTCTCAAAGGATGATCTCTTAGATGACAAGCAGTGTAAAATTGTATGTATTAAAAACCTCCACTGATGAGAAAATAAGGTTTTCTGAAAAGTAAAAACTTCAAAAGAACCCTCATAACCCATCAATCGTAAAGTATCATACCTAACAGTATCATCTAAAGAAGTTATACCTGCCTCATCATCTAGTTGTAATGAAGCTCTAACAGTAGCTTCTGTAACTACAACACGTGTATCCATAACTTCTGAAACGATTCTTTTATTCCCATGTTCCTCTTCTATTGATGCATTCACCTAGGGGTGTCAATCGGGTGAGTTAATCGGGTTTCGGGTTATTCGGGTCGGGTTATTCGAGTTTCGAAGTTTATAATCTAACCCGAAACTCAATTCAAATAAGGTCGGGTTATTCGGGTTACCTATTCGGGTTATTCGGGTTATTCATTTAACTCAAATAAGATGATATTTCAAATTTTCGTATTTTAAATAAACTTAAACTTTACAAAATGACAGTAATAGCTTGTATAAATCATAATGAATTACTTATATATGTATATTATATATGTATAAACCATAAATAACTTATATATATAATTATATTTTTTAAAATAAATAATTTATTAGCTTATTTGGGTTATTCGGGTTATTCGGGTTACCCGAATTGAAAAAAATTTATCCGAAACCCGACTCAAATAAGAAGCGGGTTATTCGGGTTATTTGGGTGGCCAAATAAGCTTGGAATTCGGGTTGAGTCGGGTCGGGTTTCGGGTTACCTATTCGGGTCGGGTTTTTTTGACACCCCTACATTCACCCAGAAATTGTTGATATGGTCGTGAGATATCCTGGGTGCCACAGTGAGAGCATGACGAATATGTGAAGCACGAAGGAAATCAATGATTTCCACATACTCATTTGCCTCAACAGGTTTCATCAAGAATGCGATCATATTATGATCTTTTCCAATCGGTAGTTGAACAGTAGACGAAGTCGATGCCATGATAAGAAATCAAGTAATCGAAGAGAATCGAAGATGATTTTACAGAATTGAGAATCGATGAGACTTAGCGCAGTGGTTTGTATGTGTAATTTTGAAAGCGTAATGAAAAACCCTAAGTGTTGAGAGTTAAGTACTGAAATTAAATCAGTTGTAAACCCTAATTTGACCAAATCCCCAATTATAACTAAAACAGTGTTAATTAAGAAAAATAACACGTTCAGTGATAATTGTGAAAATAACCATCAGTGGTAATCAACACTTGGTTTCTCAAATGCATCATTTACATAATAAAGCTAGCAGTGCTCACTTATACAAGCAGTACCAACCGACCAAGGCAGTGCTAACTTAATACAAGTAGTACTTCAGATCTAGCAAAATCATATAAACAAAGCAGTGGTTGAACTTTTTTTTTTTTTTTTTTTTTTTTATCGGAAACTAAACTCCACAAGCAGTTAAACTCCATAAACACCTGCAGTGTTAATGCAAACAAAAATACAAGTATACAGTGTTAACTATACACTAACAGTGGGGAAATGATTATTATCACTGTTTATACTAAAAGTAGTAAACAGTGATAACGATACACATTACACACAATCAGTGTTTAATTAACACATCAGTATTAACCCAAATGGAAAACACAGTAGATATTATTCACAGAAAGCAGTGATAAGAAAAATAACTTATGACAAATTGATCATTCCAATACTAGTAACCAAGAATGTGAATCTGCCTACATCAAAAGCTTTTGTAAACAGATCAGCAAACTGATTATCAGTATGAACTTTCAAAATTTGAATAAGTCTTTTCTCATTACAGTCTCTTATGAAATGATATCTGATTTCAATGTGCTTTGTTTTAGAATGTTTAACTGGGTTATTAATAATACTGATTGCAGAACTATTATCAATAAAAATATGAGTATTAAGAAAGGTAAAACCGTAATCTAACATCTGATTCTGAATCCATAGCACTTGAGCACAGCAACTTGCAGCTGCTACATATTCTGCCTCTGCTGTAGATGTAGATACAGTGGTTTGTTTCTTGCATTGCCATGAAACCAATCTATCTCCCAAAAATTGACAACCTCCTGATGTAGATTTCCTGTCCAGATTAGCTCCTCCATAATCACTATCTGTGTAAGCTATCAGATCAAAAGAAGTAAACTTTGGATACCAAAGGCCCAATTTTGGTTGACCCTTTAAATATCTAAATATTCTTTTGACTGCAAGAAGATGTGACAGCTTTGGATTAGCTTGAAATCTTGCACATAAGCACACTGCAAACATGATGTCAGGCCTTGATGAAGTGAGATACATAAGAGACCCGATCATTGATATGTAAAGATGTTCATCCACACTCTCCCCCTCAAGATCTGCATGTAATTTCTTGTTTGTCTCAACTGGTGTGCTTGCAACTTTAGCATCTTTGTACCCAAACCGATCCAGTATATCATTAACATACTTACTTTGATGAATAAAGATTCCTTCTTTCTGTTGCTTCACTTGCAGCCCCAAGAAAAATGTTAATTCCCCCATGGAGCTCATCTTGATCTTTTCATGCATCAGTGATTCAAACTCCTTGCAAAGACTATCCTTTGTTGAACCAAAAATGATATCATCTACATAGACATGAACCAGTAGTATATCATTCTTAATTCTTTTAGTAAACAAAGTTTTATCTATTGCACCCCTTTTGAATCCATTCTGCAACAGATAATCTGAAAAAGTATCATACCAAGCGCTAGGTGCTTGATGTAATCCATAAAGAGCTTTTTCAAGTTTGAAAACTTTATCAGGAAACTTAGAATCTTCAAACCCTGGTGGTTGACACACATAAACCTCTTCCTGTATAGTACCATACAGAAAAGCACTCTTAACATCCATCTGATATACAATGAATCCCTTGAATGAAGCATAAGCCAAAAACAATCTAATTGCCTCTATTCTTGCAACAGGTGCAAAAACCTCATCATAATCAATCCCCTCTTCTTGTGAATATCCCTGTGCAACCAATCTAGCCTTGTTTTTGATCACTATACCTCTTTCATCCTTCTTGTTTTTGAAAATCCATTTAGTACCAATTACCCTCTTCCCTTTAGGCAAATCAACCAATGTCCAGACTTCTTGAATCTTAAACTGAAGCAACTCCTCTTGCATGGCTTCAATCCAACTAGGATCTCTCAAAGCTTTAGTAACCTTCTTTGGTTCTGTTTGAGACAGAAAACAGGCAAACAAAGAAGTATTAACAGCTTCTGTATCAAGATTTACTTCATCCTCATTTGCTGAAGCTTCAAACACGTGACTTTGATTTCTTGTTTTAACAGCAGATTCAATATCTCCTATTACATTCTCAAGTGGATGATCTTTATGAGTAATGTATTTAGATGCTGCTGTTTCTTGAATCCCCACCTCCAAGTTGGTAAAATTTCCTTCTTGTCCAGACTCACTACTTGACACTTCTCTTGCAATTCTCTTTGACACAGGAGTAGAGCTCATCAAATGTAGATAATTCAATTGTTCCTGCTCCTTGTCAAGATGCTTTGTTGGTGTCTGATCAACATCCACACCTGCCTTTGAATACTTCTGTACTGGACTCATATCAATGTCTTCTGCACTGTCTTCCATAACAGGTCTATCAGAATCATCAACATGAGTAAATGATGTTTCATCTGATTTTCCTGTTTCCACATTCTGTGATGTCTTTGGTTGATCAGTTTCAAACACTTCTGGGGGATCAGGAGACCAAATTGGAAATAATATGTATTCCAATGAATTCTTCTTCATTCCAGCTGATATTCCTGAGTCTAATCTACCTTCTCCATCACCTGTTCCTGTATTTGTACCTGCACTTGTACCTACACTAGTATCCATATTTGTATATCTAAAAGCAGTATTAAGTGCATCAATATCAAACAGTGATTCAGGACCTATTCCTTCAGGATTAACAGTGTTTTCATTAAAAGTGATGTGCATTGATTCTTCTATGATCCTGGTTCTTTGATTGAATGCCCTATAAGATTTACTTTGAATAGAGTAACCAACAAATATCCCCTCATCTGCCTTACTTTGAAACTTACCTAAGTGATCTTTGGTATTTAAGATTGTACAAGGACACCCAAAAGATTTTAAGAAACTAACCAAAGGCTTTCTCTTAAATAACAGTTCATATGATGTCTTGTTATGAGGCTTAACAACTAATACTCTATTCTGAACATAGCAAGCTGTGCTAACTGCCTCTGCCCAAAAGGACATAGGTAGCTTTGCATCAGATAGCATGGTTCTAGCAGCCTCAATCAGTGTCCTATTCCTCCTTTCAGCTACTCCATTTTGTTGAGGAGTTCTAGGTGCACTAAATTCTCTCTTAATACCTTTAACTTCACAGAATATATCCATCTCATGATTTTTAAATTCTGTTCCATTATCACTTCTGATGATCTTTACTCTTTTATCCAATTGATTTTCCATCTTAGTTATAAATGATCTAAGTATTTCACATGTCTCATCCTTTGTCCTAAGAAAGAAAACCCATGTAAATCTAGTGTAATCATCAATAATCACAAGGCAGTAAGACTTTTTCCCCATACTACTTATACTGGTTGGTCCAAATAAGTCCATATGCAATAAGTGTAAGGGTGTGCTATTTGTGTTCACAGATTTGGACTTAAATGAAGATTTGTGTTGCTTTCCCTTTTGACAAGAAATACAATGATCATCACATGAATAGACCTTTTCAGGCAAACCTCTAACAAGCTTGTTTTTGACAAGTTTATTAATGGTTTTGAAATTCATGTGACACATCCTCCTATGCCACAGTTCAGATTCATTCACACTTGCTTTAGAAATAAGACATTTTAAATCAGGTTGAGGTGTCATATTTACTAAGTCACACTTATATACATTATCTTGCCTTGGAATTCTCATTAAAATCATGTTTTCAGGTATTTTGAATTCCTTGGACAAGATAAGGCATTCAGTGTCAGTAAAATGAACTGGGTTCTTTTTATCTGTGATTTGACTCACACTTAGTAAATTATACCTCAGTTGTTCCACAAAATAAACATTATCAAAACTTAGCTTTTCACTCTGAACTGTTCCTTTCCCTGTGATCCTTCCTCCTTTTGGATTGCTTCCAAAAGCTACATATCCTCCATCAAAAGATTTGAAATCCTGTAGCTTTTCTTTGTCTCCAGTCATGTGCCTTGAGCATCCACTATCAATGTGCCATAAGCTTTTTGGCTTGCCCTGCACAAACAGTCAAAAAGAGAATTAATTTCTCTTAGGAAACCAAACCAATTTGGCTTTGGGTTTCCCATGTGCATTCACATATTCAACTTTCTTGAAGATTATTGATTGTGATGCACTGTTGGAATTTGGATCTGTTAATTTATCAGTCTTAATAGGTGTCCAAATCCAACTTATTTTAGACTTAACAGTATTTTTTGGCTTAACAGTTTTAACTGTTTTACCAATTGAAGAGTCAGTGTTAATTTTGTTAACACTGTTTTTGTATTCAGTTGCCACTGTTTTAGTCTTTAAACTTTTGGCTAAACTTGTTATTACTGCTGCAGTAGATTTACCTATAGCAGTGCTTAACATGTTAGCCTTTGAGTTTATCTTCTGAACTCTAGCAGTACGATTAACTTTTGATTGAAAATTTTGTTTGTTAATCATATTTGCTTTTGTCCATGACTGTTTTCTAATCCTTTGAACATTCTCAGGATTATGATAGCAGTCATATTGAAGATGACACATTTTTCCACATATAAAGCAAGACATTTCTTTAATCACAGTAACATTATTACCCAGTTTTTGTGAAATCATTTGATTCCAATTTCTTTGATTACCTCTGGGTTTTTGATTTTGAAAATTCTGTGAAGAAGAAGTACTTGCTTTACATTTACAATTAACACAGTTATTCACAACAGATTTAACAATAGGTTTAGTAACTGAATTAACTGTATTACTAACATATCCTAACACATGTTTAGATTTGTTAGTGTTCAAGCTCACATTCTCTAAATCCAGTTTAGCCTTTTCCTTAAACATTCTCTTACCCTCTTCTAGTTTATCAGTTTTAAGATTAGAAACTAGATCAGTAATTACTCTCTTCACATTCTCACATGTTGACTCAGACTTAGATGATTCGGATTTTACACTTTTCTCACTATCAGATGTCCTATCACTCTGATCATCTTCCTCAGTCCAATCACTAATTTCACCTTCTACAAACAACTCATTATCTGATAAAATTTTAATTGGATCAGCCTTTTTAACCTCATCTGTCATTCCTCTTTTAAGTGAATTGATATCAATTTCACTTTTAGGAGGAAAGTAGGTGTGATTATAAGGTGGAGGTACATTATTGTACCCTAATCCAGTCTTAATTTTATCATGAATCTGTGAAGAGTTAATAGACAATTTCGTTACTGTACTTTCCGAAAAAGTTCAATTTAGTTACCGAACTTTTATTTGGTTCAATTGAATTACTGATCATTTAAATAATTGATCAAATTGTTACTCAAGTTTCTAATCATACACATATTAGTTACTGTAGTTTACGAAAATGTTCAATTTCGTTATCGAACTTTCATTTTTTTGGAATAAAAAACGAGGATTTTACACTTGTAAACCGGTTTTGTAAGTTCAGTAATTCAATTGAACCAAATAAAAGTTCAGTAACTAAATTGAACTTTTTCGGAAAGTACAGTAACGAAATTGTTTATTAACCCATCTGTGAATCAATAAGTTTATTGACACTCTTAGAAGCATATTCTAATTTATTTACATCAAGTCTTATGCTATCTCTTTCACATGTGACCTCAGTAAGTTTCTTAGATAACAACTCGACTTTATCTTTAAAAGTGTCTCTCTCCCACCTAGCATATTCAATGTCATATTTAAACTGTGTTGCATTGACTTCATATGCCTTTATTTGATTTTCCAGATTTTCAATGACTGCTATGGTATGTTTACTTTTGATTTCCCATTGTTTTAGTTCCTCACACACTTTTATATTATGATCCCTGTAATGTTTAACAGTTTGTTTACAAACAGCAGAACATAATTTATTTTGTACCTCAGTAGGAACTTCTGACTTTTTGTCAGATTCTGCAATGGCCATGAGACATTGATTCTTCACAACATGTTCTTCTTGATCACTCCAGTCCCATCCACAGCCATCCATAGACACCAATGCATTTGCTGAAGCACCCTGAATTGGAATGTTTCTAGTTTGAGTTCCATTGCTTCCAGCTCTCTGACCATTACCATTCTGCTCTTGCCTAGGGTTTCTGCATTCTCTGGCAAAGTGTCCCATCTTGTGACAGTTGAAACACTCAATCTTGCTCTTATCAAACCAATTAGCATCATTCCTCTTGTATGCAAAGTTGTTTCTACCAGTCCTCTGCATGAACCTTTTTGCTCTCTGAGTAATCAATGCAATTTGCCACTTGATGTCCATCTCCTCTAGATCATCACCATCAAATTGTTCCAGATCTTCATTAGTGAGTGAAGAGTTCACATTACTTGCAAAGAAAGATTCTAATATCTGATCATTAGAACTATTTGATGATGATCCTGCTCCTCCTGAAACATAAGTAGAACCCATTTGACTTGATTCTACCTTTGTTCCAGCCATAGACATAAAAGCAGCATTATGACTATACCCAGTTGCCTGCTTCTTACTTTCCACCTCAGACTCAAAGTTCCTCAGATCATTGTATATATCTTCTAATTCCTTAAATTCAATGTCTGAACTCTGCCTCAATCCAACAGTATAGATTGTCCATTCATCACCTAATGATCTTAAGAACTTTCTGTTAAGATCTTCTTTGTCAATTTTAACCTTGTGATTTTCCAATTCTCCAACTAATTTAGTAAACCTATCAAAGGTTTGAGTTAGAGTTTTGAGTTTTCACATGGCTAAAATTTTCAAATTGTTGCTTTAACATAGATCTTTTATTCTTTTTGGTGTTATCATTACCACCAAACCTCTTCTCAATCGCCTCCATTAGTACCTTGGGATCTTCACAAGAATCAAATCTGCTCTGATGCTCATTCGGAATGGATAGCAACAGAGTACTAAGAGCCTTGTACTCAGTAGATCTGATATTTCTCTCTGCTTCAGATGTTGGTGGTGCTCTTGGCTGCTTTACACCATCACCATCAAGCGTTACTGGAATACCATTAACAACAACTTCCCACATCTGATAATCCGTGAGAAGCATATATTGCCTGATTCTGACCTTCCATAGGTCAAACTCATCAGGTTTAAGCATTGGAATCTTTGTTGCTTGAATTCCTTCATTACCTTCAGTCGCCATTGAAATCAAAACTTAATATATGAACTAAAACTCATATACTAATACGAATAATCCCAGATCTTCCTGTCTTCAAAGCTTCACAAGCTCTGATACCACTTTGTTAGTCCCTGTTTAACTTAATAAACAATCGTATGTAATAAGCCTTGAATATATTATTGAGAAGTTGCGGAATCACACTCAATAATATTAAGAAGATCAACGAATATCAATTAATATGTTGAACACAATAATATATCGAAAGCTTCAATCTTATTAATGATATAAGACGAATACACTTGATGTATTAGGGTTACAGAAAACCTTACCTATCTAGGTCTAAAGGATCTCTACTTATAACACATAGAGTCCTATACAATCTCCTACAAATATAGAATAAACTAACTTCCATAACCGACTCATACTTACTCATACTTATCACAAAATCATAAACAGTTGTAACTACCATTCTGAAGTAAACAGTTGTAACTGTTACACATTCAGTGGTAACTGCTTCAATTGTAACAAAGACTAAGTACAAATATATAACCAGTGTTAACTGTTTCATATATAACTAACAGTTACAAATACATAAGCAGTTTTAACTACTTACAGACACATAACTATCAGTTGTAATCTATCTTCAATCAGTTATAACACTTGTCTTCTCTAGTTTTCTTCTATCAGTTGTAACTTCGTAAAGACAGTTTTAACCTTCAATACAAACAGTTTTAATCACTTGTACTCTTTCTCATCAACAACTTCAACTCAGACCAGAAACAGTTTTGACCCAACATGGACTTAAAAGAAGTTTTGTGTTGTTTTCCCTTTTGACAGGCAACACAATGTTCATCACATGCGTAAACCTTTTCTGGTAAACCTCTTACAAGTTTATGTTTCACAAGTTTATTGATAGTTTTAAAATTCATGTGACAAAATCTTCTATGCCATAGCTCAGACTCATTAACAGAAGCTTTTGAAATGAGACAACTGAATGATGATTGAGGAATCATATTTGCTAAGTCACACTTATACACATTATCTGTTCTAGGAATTCTCATTAAAATCATGTTTTCAGGTATTTTGAATTCCTTAGACAGAATAAGGCATTCAGTGTTAGTAAAATGAACTGGGTTCTTTTTATCTGTGATTTGACTCACACTTAGCAAATTATACCTCAATTTTTCCACATAGTATACATTTTCAAAGCTTATCTTATCACTCTTGATGGTTCCTTTTCCTTTAATCTTGCCATTGTTGTTTCCAAATGCAACATAACCTCCATCAAATGGCTTAAAATTCTGCAGTCTCTTCCTGTCACCAGTCATGTGGCTAGAGAACCACTGTCAATATACCATAAGCTTCTTGGTTTGCCCTGCACACATACAAACAAAGAGAAATATTAGTTTCTCTTGGGAACCCAAACCAGCTTGGCTTTGGGTTTCCCTAGTGCATTCACATAATTCAATCTTTTGAAAATGATTGAAGGTGGTGCACTGTTGAATTGTGGACCTCTTGAAGAATATGACTTAAAAGGTGTCCAAATCCAACTAATTTTAGACTTAACAGTGGGTCTTGATCTAACAGTGTTAACTGAAGGACCATAATTATAATGTCTAACAGTGTTAAAATTATTAAACCTGTTAGTCTGTCTACCATTGGAAACTGAAAAAGGCTTAACAGTTCTAACAATTTTAATTGGCTGTTTACATTATTAAATTTTTCCACTGTTTCAGTCTTGTTATTTTTGGCTAAATCTGTAGCTTTTGTTCCCGCAGTAGAAAACTTTGTAGCAACCTTAGCTTGATTTGCCTTATAATGCATCTTTCTAGCATTAGCAATATAATTAACTTTAGATTGAAAATTTTGTTTGTTAATCATATTAGCTGATGTCCATGGCTGTTTCACATTCTTCTGAGAATTCATTGGATTATGAAAACAGTCATGTTGAAGATGATTATTTTTCCCACATATAAGACATAGCTGTTCTCTAACCACTTTAACATTCTTTCCCAGTTTTTGAGTCACCATTTGATTCCAGTTTCTTTGATTACCTCTGGGAGTAGGTTTTTGAAAATTTTGTGGATTAGAGGAGCTAGCTTTATATTTGCAATTATCACAAAATTTATTACACTCAGAACCAACTGATTTAACTACATTCCTAACATTCCTTTGACAATTCCTAGGGTTGTTAGGTGTGGTTCTCACATTATCTATCACCTCTTTCTCCTTAAACAATCTTTTACCCTCTTCTAATTTCTCACTTTTCAACTCAGAAACTAGACTAGTGATAGGCCTCTTTCTATTCTCACTTGATGTCTCAGATCTACCACTTTCCTCACTATCATCCTCCTCAGTCCAATCACTCACTTCTACCTTATCATGCAACTCTTCTTCTGCTAAACTTTTCACTGGATCAACCTTTTTAACTTCATCTGACATTCCTTCTTTTAACTTATTCATATCTTTGTCAGTTTTAGCAGGAATATAAGTTTGGTTATAAGGTGGAGGTGTTTTATTGTACCCTATGCCATTCCTATGCTTGCCACTCAATTGATCATTGAACATCTTAACAGCTTTATCATTGATATGCTTATATTCTTCCATTTTTATTTTCATACTCTCTTTCTCACATGTCACCTCAGAAAGTTTCTTATTTATTTCCTCTACCTTTTCTTTAGCAATGTCTCTCTCCCACTGTGCATATTCAAGATCATATTTATATTTATCAATCACAGTTTCAAAAGCTTTATTCCTCTTTTCTAGGTTTTCAATGGAAGCAATATATTGTTTATGTTTGATTTCCCATTGTTTTAATTCCTCACACACCTTAACATTATGTTCTCTATAAAATTTAACAGTCTTTTTACATACATTTGAACATAGTTTAAGTTGTACCTCATAAGGAATATCATCTTTCTTGTCAATCTCTGCAATTGCCATGTGACAGTGATTTGTGATGTGCTCCTCCTGGTCACTCCAATCTATCCCTATACCATCTAAAGATACCATAGCATTTGAACTTCCATTCTGAATTGGTACTAGTCTTCTCTGTGATCCATTTGTATTCCCAGATCTCTGCCCATTCTGTTCAGATCTTGGAGCTCTGCATTCCCTAGCAAAGTGCCCTAACTTATGACAGTTATAGCACTCTACCTTTGACTTGTCAAAACCAATGCCTTCATTCCTCAGACGTTGTACCCTTGTCTTTCAGTCCTCTGCATGAACTTCCTGTATCTCAGAGTGATCATAGCCAACTGCCACTTGATATCCATCTCCTCTAGATCATCAGGATTCAACTGTTCTACATCTTCATACTTCAGAGATGCATTCTGATGAGCAAAGAATGACTTAATAGCTTGATCATTGGAACCTTCAGTTGCATAAGCACTCCCAGATTGATTATTCTCAATCTGAGAAGTACTTATTGATGCAAATGCAGTATTAGTAGTATATCCTCCAACTTGCTTCCTTTTCTCAACTTCAGGTTCAAATTTTCTCAAGTTATTGTAGATATCTTCCAATTCCTTTTCATCTAAGTCCTCACTCTGTCTCATTCCAACTGTATAGATTGTCTGGTCATCACCCAAAGATCTTAAAAACTTTGCATTAAGATCATCCTTGTCTATCTTCACCTTATGATTTTCTAACTCACCAACTAGTTTAGAAAATCTATCAAAAATCTTAGTTAGAGTCTCAGTTTTAGCACCCATAAAATTTTCATACTGTTGCTTGAGAAGAGATCTTTTGTTTTTCTTTGTGTTAGCATTCCCACCAAATCTCTTCTCCAAAGCTTCCATGAGTACCTTAGCATCTTCACAGTGATCGAATCTGCTTTGATACTCATTAGGAATTGATAACAATATGGTACTGAGAGCTTTCCACACAGTTGCTCTCTCTTTCCTCTCTTGATCAGTTGTTGGTGCTGCTCTAGGCTGTCTTACACCATCACCATCAACTGTATACCTTGGACCATTCACAACTACATCCCACATCAAATAATCTGTCAGCAGCATGTATTGTTTGATCCTGTTTTTCCATAGCTCAAACTCATCAGGTTTGAGCATAGGAATCTTAGTAACCTGGATTGTATCACTTGCATCTGAAGACATCTTGAATACGTTCAATGTAACAGTATTCCCGGATCTTCTTGATTTCAAAACTTTTTCCTAAAGCTCTGATACCACTTATTAATCCCTTATAGATCTTCGGTAAAAGCTTAGAGAATATTATTAAGAATTGCGGAATAAGAATTAATAACAATCAAGAACAATAATACTTGTTGAACACGTATTAATTGAATAACAGAATTAATCACTGAAAGCTCCAATATTATTATTACGATAATAATATGAATACACAGATGTATTAGGGTTACAAACCTTGAAGCTAAATAACTTTCGTACGTACCTATTCTAGGTATTAGAATCTCTATTTATAATGCATAGAGTCCTATTTACAATCTCCAATAATTATGGAAACACGATAACTTCCATAACAACTCAAACTTATCTAGCCGACCTATTATAAATATAAACAGTGTTAACTACCTCAAACAGTGATAACATCTAACAAACAGTGTTAATCACTTGTAACACTTGACTCGGCTAATTACACAAACTATAAACAGTGATAACTGTTGTAACACAAGTTAACAGTTATAACTACTTACTACTAACAGTGGTAATCTCTTGTCTTCTACAGATCTTCAATAACAGTGTTATCTTCTGAAGACAGTGATAACATTAACACTAACAGTGTTAATGCCTTGTAAGCGTTTCACCAACAGTTGTAGTAAACTTCAAATCCCAACAGATCATGAAGCTGGTGTTGTTTACAACAAGAAAGGAAGTGCTGTACTTGCTGCCAATAGAAAGGGAAATACATACGTTGTTAATATGGACTCTGCTCAGTCAGGGACATGCTTTTATTCCAGAACTGTTTCAGAAGAGAAATGGTTATAGCATAAAAGACTCTCTCATCTGAATCTAAAGGCTATTAACAAACTGAGCAAGAATGGTCTAGTCACCGTACTTCCAAAATTGTCCTATGATAAAGACAAACTTTGTCCAGCATGTGAGAAAGGAAAGCATCATAGTTCATCCTTCAAAAGTAAACAAACGTCATCAGTAACTGAATTTTTCTATCTACTCCATATGGATCTATTTGGTCCAGTAAGTACTCCAAGTCTTGGTGGAAAGCGATACTGCTTGGTAATCGTGGATGAGTACTCCAGATATACTTGGGTATTCTTTCTTAAAGCAAAGAATGAAGCAGCAAGTGAAATCATATCCTTTATCAAGAAAATGGAGAACTTAAATGGAATTTTGGTAAAGCATTTAAGAAGTGATAATGGCACTGAATTTAGAAACATTGACCTAGAAAGCTTCTGTGACTCAAAAGGTATGTCTTAAAACTTTTCAGCACCAAGAACACCCCAACAAAATGGGGTGGCAGAAAGAAGAAATAGAACCTTAATTGAGCCTGCTAGGTCAATGCTCATTGATGCTGGTCTTAAGACCTATTTTTGGGCTGAAGCAGTGAGCACTGCCTGCTATACCCAAAATAGGTCACTGATTGTCAAACGACATAACAAGACAGCATATGAGGTGTTAAGGGGGAGAAAACCTGACATAAGTTTCTTCATATTTTTGGTAGTACCTGCTACATTTTAAACAAAAGAGATCACTTAGGAAAGTTTGATCCAAAAGCTGATGAAGGAACATTTGTTGGTTACTCAATTATCTCTAAGACCTTCAGAGTCTATAATAAAAGAAGAGAATGTATTCAAGAATCAATGGATGTTAGTTTTGATGAATCATATGAAGAGCCACTCACTGATCCAAAAGAATATGAAAATCTTGTTTTTAACAAAATGGATGGTGACTCATCAAATGAAGGAAAATCAAAGGATAAGAGATATGAAAATTTTTCGTCTGAATCTGAAGGGGAAGATAGTGTTCCTGAAATCAATTCTAGCTCTACTTTAGCTGAGAATAATTCAGGGACATCATCTTTACCTACTGATAATCTCTCATCACCATCTCACTGTTCAAACTAAAGCTCACAAGACAATAATACACATGCTTCTAATACTGATATGTCACATGAACCATCACCGGATAAAACAGTCACTGCTGAACCTCAGCGAATGACTAAGTGGACAAAACATATTGATAATAAATTGATCATTGCTAATCCATAATCCAAGGTTCAGACAAGATCAGCAACTGCTAACTTTTGTTTGTTTGTAAGCTTTGTGTCACTGATGGAACCTAAGAAAGTGGATGAAGCACTTACTGATCATCACTGGATAACTGCTATGCAAGAAGAACTATCGCAGTTTGAAAGAAACAAAGTCTGGAAGTTGGTGCCTCAGCCCTCTGGTAAATCAGTGATTGGAACAAGATGGGTGTTTAGAAACAAGATGGATGCTGATGGTGTGGTAACCCGGAACAAGGCTAGACTGGTTGCACAAGGTTATTATCAATAAGAAGGCATTGACTATGATGAAACCTTTGCTCCAGTAGCTAGACTTGAAGCAATCAGGCTATTCTTAGCCTATGCAGCTCACAAGAAGTTTAAAGTATATCAAATGGATGTGAAAAGTGCCTTTCTGAATGGCAAGCTGCAGGAAGAAGTTTATGTCAAACAACCACCTGGATTCATTGATCCAAAGCATCCTGATTATGTTTACAAACTTGACAAAGCTCTGTATGGACTAAAACAGGCTCCTAGAGCCTGGTATGATACTCTCTCTGTTTATTTGATAAAATGTGGCTAAGTCAGAGGTAAGATTGACAGCACATTGTTCATTAAAAGGGATAAGATAGATGCCATATTAGTCCAAATTTATGTTGATGATATAATTTTTGGGTCTACTAACAGTGACATGTGCAAAGAATTTTCTGATCTCATGACCAAAAGTTATGAAATGAGCATGATGGGTGAATTAACATTTTTCCTTGGTCTTCAAATAAAACAAACCAAGACTAGAATTTTTATAAATCAAGGAAAATATGTTAAAGATCTATTAAAGAAATTTGAATTCACTAACTGCTCATACCTTGCTACACCCATGTCACCTGCAGTAAAATTACATGCTGACTCTGATGGTAAATCTGTAAACATTACTGCATACAAAGGAATGATCGGGTCACTGCTGTATCTAACTGCTAGCAGACCAGACATTATGTTTGCTACATGTCTTTGTGCTAGGTATCAAGCTGATCCAAAGGAATCACATTTGCTCGCTGTCAAAAGAATATTCAGATATCTGAAAGGTACACCAAACCTTGGTCTCTTGTACCCATCAGGTTCAGACTTCTCACTGAAAGGATATTCTGACTCTGATCATGCTGGATGCAAGCTGGATAGAAAAAGTACTTCTGGTAGTTGTCAATTTCTTGGCGAAAAGCTTGTAAGCTAGTCTAGCAAGAAACAGAATTCAGTCTCAACTTCAACCGCTGAAGCTGAATATGTTGCTGCTAGTGCTTGTACAGCTCAAATTCTCTGGATGAGAAATCAGCTCGCTGACTATGGATTTGACTTCAAAGAAATTCCAATCTATTGTGATAGTCAAAGTGCCATAGCTATTGCAAACAATCCAGTAATGCACTCAAGGACAAAGCACATTGATATACGATATCATTTCATCCAGGACCACTTGATGAAAGGTGATATTGAACTTCATTTCATTCCACCCGATTACCAACTCGCTGATCTGTTTACAAAACCTTTGGATGAGAAAAGATTTAACTTTCTTATCAGCGAGCTTGGTATGTTAAACTTCAATGAATAAATAAACTCCTAGAGTTTATTTATTTATTCTTGTTTATTTTTTTTTTAAAATATATATATATATATATATAAAATAAAATGTCTTTGTCATATAACTTGAGTCGAGCATACGCACTGATCAATTAATCTTTACTGATCTAATCAGCAAGATTAATACTCAGGTTGCTGTGATCATCACATGTTATATTCCCATAAAGACTCATGAATATTACTCTATGATAATCCTACCTGGTCTAGTTAGTATTCTAAGTTGTAACTTGATCAGTAAGGAACATCATAGAAATATATTTTGTACTTAATAAAAGAAATAATCTATATTCATTTTTAAATAAAAATAAGAAAATAAATATTTTTTTTTGCTTAAATAAAACTTTCATGTAACAACAGCGAGTTGATAAATTCAACTTATGTCAAACTGTAACTGAGTCATAGTGACTTAATCAGTATTCTAAGTTGTGATTTTGTCAGCAAGACTTTGTTTCAGTGAGATAAAAGGTTAAATTTGTTCTCTTATAGTTGTTATATATCTTTTTGGCGGTTAATCAAGAAATTGATTATATCTCTTCAGTGATTCCATCTTTCAGTGAAGATATCCTTTTAATGGTGCGAACAAATCCACAAAAATCATTTAGACAAATCATTTAATGATACAATGCAAAAGTCGCACTGTCTGACACTCTCTATCTTACGTCAGTGTACTTTTTCCGGCGAACCTCTCCCATCACCATTAATACCACCAGGTTCCATAATCATCACCCCTATACCACTTACCGCCATCAATCATCATCTCTATACCACCTCTACTCACCACCATCATCGACCATGATGATTCATTTTCCACCACATGATTATCAAGAAGCTTGCTATAAAACAACAGCTTAACCCATTCCACTTTACACCTTCTTGATTTTCATAACCAACAACACTCTGCTTTGAAAGTGAAAAACTTGCAAAACATCTTTTTCATTGGCAAGATCATAATCCGATTTTACATACACTAACTCTGCAAAGTTTAAAGCTCTTCAAGCCTTTGCAGAAACTAAGGATCTTGTTACAGTTTCCAAATCAGATAATTTGGAAAAAGATAATTTGTTCAAAAAAAGAGCATACGGAGATATTGATAAACATTTTTGAAAAATCAATTTCTCTCTCCCTGCTCTGACTACATCATCCTAAGAAATGAACTCAACATGGCTCAGTGGGTTCTGGTTTACCTATATTCACTTAGTTCATCAATGGGTTTCATTTCTTCATGTTTTTGTTAACAAAATGATTCAAAAGATACCTGTCACTACACTCGTCCCTCAATCTATTTTTCAAATTTCTGTACATAACTCGTACTTTTCACTGCATAACAGCAATGAAGCCAAAGGAGGCTCAGTCAAACTCACTAAGTTTGACTGTAAATGCTCTGTTGTTTGCAACTGTCAATGTAAGTGTAACACCTCGCATATTTGAACACGATTAATTTCATTAATCACTTGCAATTTTAGGCTAATTCCCTACTTGAGTGAATTCACAACACATTTTAGAGGTAAGTCTAGCATAGTCAACTAGATAATACGCGTAGTATTTCGTATTCGTAATTAGTTGTAATTACGTACTGAACAAATTGAAAACAGATGCGACAAAAACATACGACTGTTGGTGAACAAAATTATTTAATAAAACGAAATTATTAAATAACTTAGTAGCGAATAAATATTTTGTCAAAAATATTTACAAATCATTTTATAACGCAAAACGTTTAATTCGTACAATTTAAATAAAACAAAGTTTAAAATTTTATAACTAAATTAAGTTGGTTTCATAAAAGATCCTAATTAAAAACATAATGAAATATGTAATTAAAAATGCATTAGTTAAAATAATGTAACATTTAACGATCGGGTAAACAAATACGGAACGAAAACGCAGGAGATGAAAATGGGGAACCAAAACCCATTTCCACCTCCCAACTTTCTTTCATTTCATTTCTCCTTCTCTCTCTCTTCCTTTATTCTTCTCTCAACTCTCTCCCTCTCTAAACTCACAAAATCACACAAAAACCTCAAATACTACCACAAAAACGTCACGAATCGCCTCGCTCCTTTGGAATAAAACGACCACGGCATCCCGATCTACACTTCTACCTTTTCGAATTTCAAATCCGACACCCGTAAGTTTCCGACAAATCCCGCAAATCTCTAGATTTCGAAGCTATAATTAATATTTCATGTTTAGTATACTTAGATTACCATGTTTTAGTGTTTTATACAACCAAAAATGTCCACACCGAACCAAAACTCGTTGATTTTTAAGCTGTTCGTCGAACAGGCGACTACGTCGCTTTTGGGCCAAAAACAGTAGTGCGACGTAGGCCTTTACGTCGCATTACCCTTCCTTACGTCGCACATAGCGACGCAACCCACTACGTCGCATTAAATTGCGGATGTCGCCTATGCGACGCAGACCTTAACGTCGCAACACCCGTATGCGACGTAACACGTTACGTCGCACAATTATTAAATTCGCAACAACTGCGACGCAGACCTTTACATCGCACCCTATGTCGCATAACAACCCAGCGTCGCACCTTGCGTCGCTAAAAAAAACAGGAAGTTTAAAAACTAGTTTTCACTAAGTGTCGAACTAACCGGAAACGCATATCTTTATACGATACGATTCACGAGCTTTACAAACAATACAAACACACTTATTTTACCGAAATTAGGATTTCAAACTATCACCAACGAATCATATACATTTCACAAATACGAAATACAAACTTAAACATTTAAACGAACGATTTGGACGTAACTTGGTTGTACGAACACTAGCATGGATGATTAACTTAGACATCCACATACTTATTAAATCTCGTACGTTTAGGACATTAGGAGATTCGGACTATACTTGGGCTTAGGTTTGCTAGCACTCGCACTACTTAACTCAACAGGTGAGTTCACAGCCCCTACTTTTACTGTTTTAACTGCTTTGAACAGGGGTGGAAAACATAGTCAAACACTTTTATACAAACATGATTGTATACTATTTTACTCAAACAAGTGGAGTACATGGAACTGGTAAACTGATAAACAAACTGACGATTTCTACATAGTATGTAACACTGACCGCACGTGGTCCAGGTACGGGTCTTAGGGGAGGTGTTACATATTATTTTCATACTACCAACGTTGTAAACACATAAACAAGTTTTGAGAACACTGGAGGATAACCAGCAACACCTTATATAACGGACTGGGTAATGAAAAGTCCCTACTTGACATGGGCAACACTACTGAAAAGTCCCTACTTGACATGGGCAACACTACTGAAAAGTCCCTACTTGACATGGGCAACACTACTGAAAAGTCCCTACTTGACATGGGCAACACTACTGAAAAGTCCCTACTTGACGTGGGCAACACTATTTAAAAGTCCCTACTTGACATGGGCAACACTACTGAAAGCAATGGGTTTCCTACTAACATGGACCCACCAAACGATTAGGATTGTAATACTGCCGTACGTGGTCCAGATACGGGTCTTAGGGGAGTGTTACACCTACGAACAACTAATAGGATACTTACATTCCTACTATAACTTGAACTATATTTTTGGGCAATATCCCAACGAAACATATCTACGATTAGGATACGTATAATCCTACAAAACATACTTGAACACAGGATACTGTTTTCCTACAACTAATAGGATACGAACATTCCTACAAACAACTATTTAGGAACATATTCGATTTCATGAACTATACTTTTGGGTGACATCCCAACAATACGTTATAAACAATAGTGGTTTATCACAACTGAACTTGTAAACATAAAACCTGTGAATTCACTCAACCTCGTTGTTGACTTTTACTATGTTTTTCAGGGAATTAGCTGCGCATGTAAGAATCGCCAACACATGGAGAATTAGGCGACCCATGAAGCTTTAGGATGCCAACTTTTGGAAAAACATATGGATTTCTCTAGTATAACTGAAACTGTTTTGTCATATTCTAGAAATCCACTTTTGTAAATATATTACTTTTAACTTATACGATTCGATGAATCGTAAACTTTGTAATTAACACTTTTGGCATCTTAATATATATTGTTCTGTTGTAATCATAAGCTCTGATACGTATGCATGCTTTGTTATTGTGACACCCCATACTTAAACTAAATGCTTCCGCTAAACAAAAATTTGGGGGTGTTACAGTAAGAACATCACTGTACATACAATAACAATGGATACTGTCTGGCATGCCCTGTTCTCAAATCTTATTAAATCATTGGGCACTAAAACAGGGAGCTATGATCTATACAGCTCCCTAGAAACTCAAATCACCCAATCGACCAAGTCACTGAAAACACCCCAGTGATTATTTCTGGTCAACGACCACTACAAAACACAAAAACTGATCTCAAAAGAAAATCCAAATTAGGGTCCCTGACATTAACGGATCAGGGACATAGAAAAAAGAAGACGTCCAAGGACGCCAAGGGTGAAGCGGAGGCTGAATGTTCAGTCCCTGCGAGCACCCTTGCTGACCCCAAGCCTTCAACTGCTTCACTGAACTCCCGAAAGTCCAGTGATTCTAAAATGGGACAACTGTAGACAGCTACAATAGCTCAAACTATTGTTAGCAGTGATTTGGGTGCCTCCCACACCCTCATATCGAGTCTAACCATCAGCTACTTGTCATTCTCACAAAAGGATGACATTTCATCAAAAGGGCTAGTGGTATCAGTGGGTGATAACACACTCATTGCTAATACCACATCACTGGCTACAGACCCAGGCCAACTCTCATCTACCACTGCACCAACCATCAATATCTCTCCACCGTCACATGGAGAGATACAGGTTGACACCTCTGTTTCCAATGATCCATCAGCTAGAACACAAGCTGGTGATGATGAGGAAGCCCACCCCATAGCAAAACGCATCAGTCATACTCAAAGATTGCAAAAGTTCATCATAGCATTTAGTGCTAACATCAAGGAGGAGAAATCTGATGATGTTGCTGATGATGTTACCAGAAATGCTATTTTGGAATCATGGATGTAGAAACCACTAGAAACATGTTCATTTGGAGAAATCCAGGCCAGTGGTCAACACATCTAGTAGGTCGAAGCAGTATCTTTGATGAACTTATCAAAGACACGATGTTTCAATCCTTCAGAAGCAATCTTAGTACCCTGAGTACGTGAAACTAGGGTTTTGCAGTTATTCCTGGTGTTGAACATGACTTCTAGATGACTTCTATTATCAAATCACTTAAGCTGAAGATAGTAAGTTTTGATATATCAAGAGTCACTACAATTCAAGATCACTGAAGCTGAAGATAGTAGGTTTGATATGTCAAGAGTCACTACAATTCAAGATCACTGAAGCTGAAGATAGTAAGTTTTGATATGTCAAGAGTCACTACAATTCAAGATCACTGAAGCCACACCAGTTGCTGATCTGCAGCTACTTAGACCAGAAGATGCTGTCAAACCTGGTGAAATTTTGTAATAGATTAGATTTATTGTAACTGAAATCACTTGTAAAATTTACACTTTGCAGTTCAATAATATTTGATCTTTTGAGAAAACCAAAGTGCAAAACTCAGATCATGTTAAAAGAATCCAAAAAGAAAATGAATGGATCACAAGTATAAGTCACTGAATTTTTAAAATCTTAAACACTGACTATAAACTTTATCAGCAACGAGTTTGTCTAGGGAGCTTTGATCACAACCATTTAGGGGGAGATTGTTGAGTCACTGGTCGCTGACCATGACAAGTCACTGGTCACTACCAACTCAATAATATACAACTCAATGAAGAAATGATCTATGTCAAAGCTGCTGTTGCAGAAGTTAAACGATTGTTGATCTCTGTTCATTTTTACCTCTGTATTCAACATACTGAGGAAGATTAAAACTCAACTATGTGTATCGCTGATTTAAGCAACGAGATTTTTATATCTTCAAAATGAATAAGGCAAAAGTCACTGCCCGAATAAAAGCTAGTCACTGAAGAACAATATTTCAAGTCATTCTACAAGAGCATGTTAGCTGGCGGTGAGTGAGGAGGATTACTGCATCTTCAGTGACTACATCAATAAAGTTTCTTCACAAGTACAAGTCACTCTTCATATGTACTTCAGCAAGTGTTCCTCGTACTTTAAAAGTGCTTCTAAAGAATTACGTGGCAGCAAGTGATTGGTTTTAAGGAAGAAGAGATATTCACGGTAACAGAATTGGGACCCGTAGAATGTCGGTTTATCAGAGATTAATCCAATCAAGCAGCGACACGTGTCATTCCAGATCCTATTTTATAGGAGATATATACGGGATACTTGTAGTATATATATAGAGTAGTGCTTTGTACTTAGAAGTTTTCCGTTAGTACGTATTATTCACTTGTTTGTCAGTGAATACAGTCTGTCTAAATACGTATCAACGTGCAGCGAGTAAACAATTTGCTTGTTTGTCAGCAACTGTTCTACTCTTATTTGTAATAGATTTAGCTAAGTGTTTGATTTGAATTAGCCTTGGCTAATTCATTCCGCAATCAACACTCAGTGATTTTATAATTAATAAAGATCACAATTCAGGTACTATTGCACGTTTACTTTGATATTGTCATATCTACTTGTTACATACTCTGTTTATGTTTAAACAATTAAAAACTGCTTAAATAAGTTAAGTAAAAATCGGAGATAGTTTTTAATTGTATTCATCACCCCTTCTACAATTAAACTTTACAAGTTGTGTTGAGACCTGAGACACTGTCAGATCTGCTCAGAATACAAGTATGATTGCCGATGTTAGAAGAAGTTCACCACTGTTAGAGTTTTTATATTGACAGTGCCACTGTCAATTAGTTTTAGTCTAACAGTGCCACTGTTGAACATGTAATTTGTATTTTGTATCAAGTACTCAACCTCTGTTAGTAATATACGAGTACTACCCCTGTTAGATATATAGATAACCACTGTTGGTTAGATAAAGTTGGTTAGAGTTATATTAGGAGTAGATGAGGATTCCTAATATGTTTGATTCTGTAAAGGACTCTATATGTTATAAATAGAGATCCTGGAAAACCCTAGTTGATACGATTCATTCTAGTTATTAGCTTCAAGGTTGTAAACCCTAACACAATTGTGTGTTCGTATTATTGATAATAATATTGAAGCTTTTGGTTAGATATTCTATTATATACAAGTTTGTTCTTCAAGTTATTAATAAACTATTCCGCAAGCTTATTAATAATCAATCAAAGTAATACATACTAAGATCTCAATCTGGGATCATCAAGTGGTATCAGAGCTTGATATTACTTTGATCTTGAAGAAGGTAATTGAATTTCGTAGCTTTTTCAACAAATAACAAGATGTCTACTGAAACAATGGAAGGTATTCAAGCTACAAAGATTCCCATGCTCAAACCTGATGAGTTTGAGCTATGGCAGACTAGGATTAGGCAATACATGTTGCTTACGGATTACATGATGTGGGAGGTGGTTACTAATGGACCAAACTATACTAAAGATGCAGATGGTAAAAAGGAGGAAAGACCACCACCAAAGACTGATGCAGAGAGGAAAGAAAGAGCAACAGAGTGGAAGGCATTAAGTACTCTACTTTTGTCTATTCCTAATGAGTATCAAAGGAAATTTGAAAACTGTGAAGATGCTCAGGTTCTCATGGAAGCAATTGTTAAGAGATTTGGTGGTAATGACAACACCACGAAAAATAAGTGATCTCTTCTCAAACAACAATTTGAAAACTTTGCAGGTGTAATGTAACACCCCCAAATTTAACAGTTTGCGGAAGCGACGTTTTTGGGTGTTACTAATCAATAATCACAAGCACAAAGGATACAGTGAACGACTCTAAATGAGACGTTCGAAAAGTTATTACATTAATACATAAATAGTTTCAAAATACAAGCTCGAATTCAAGTAAAATCCTAGAGATTCTAATACATAACAGTAAGTACAAAAGTAATGTATGTAAATCTCCAAGCTTGTAAATGCATGCGACTCGAGCTAAGAAAGCTTATCCTGCGGGGCATCCCTACTGATGCTGTGTACCTGAGAAGCATTACTAAAACGGTCAACCAAAAAGGTTGGTGAATCTCACAGGTTTGTAAGTAAGTAAACAGTTGAACACACAAGTAGTATTTGTAAATCATAGCCAGCAAGTAAGTAACGATCACAGGTTATGCTCATCGTTTACTTAAGTTTTAATAAGTGGGTGGTTGCAGGTTATGCTAACCGTTTGATACAATTGCCATGAGCCACCATAGTTGAAGCTTAATGTACAGTAAATATAGGTACCCCCTCATGAATGTAATCCAAAACATTCATACGGAATGAGTAAGAAACGCCCATTTCTACAGGAACGGTTCGTGGTAGTGCTTGCTACCCCGGGCGGGGATTGTCAGTCCCATATGGATCCATATACTAAAACTCGCGCTTATTACATAACTAACAACTATGGTTCTGGAGGATTTCATTGGATTAGTCGTAAACTCATGCAGTTGGCGTATTCGTAATCTCATACAGTAAGTAAATCATGGCAGCAAGTAAGTTTTGTGTGTTCATGTAAAACAGTAATGCATCTCACCCCTGAGTAAAAACAGTAAAGTAGGGGCTGTAAGACTCACCTGAGTCTGGCAGACAATGCAGTAAGTAAGCAAGTAGTATCCCGAACTAGCAACCCTTAGCGTCCTAGTACGCATAAGGTTTAGTAAGTAAATGGAATACTTGTAAAGTATCCATGCCAGTTGTTCCCAAACTAGTTAATGTCCGTTAGTTTGTTTGTAAGTTTGTATTCGTTTGTAAATCGTAGTTTGTATAAAAGTTGTACGGTCCGTTTGTTATCGTTGTGTAATAATAATTCCATCCATTATTATTATGTATTCATAGTAGTTGTACAGTTGTAAAGTATACTCGTAAAATCGTTTGTTTGTATTACAACATGTATCGTTTGCGTAAGTTCCAATGGGCTTAAACCCCAAAGGGTACGAGTGAAACCTCGTAAGTATTCGAGTGTATGTTCGTATCAGTTAACGTGTAATCCAGCACGTAACTAGTGAGTGAACTTGTAAGTTCGTATCGGATGTAATCCCGTGTAGTTGTTCAAGTGTATGTTTGTTGGAGTGCAATCTCCTAAGTATTTCCAAGTGTAATCTCGTACGCGTGTGTGAGTGAAATCTCACGTTAGTTTAGTATAGTCTTGTACGTATTCAAGTGTTGCTGTATACTCTCGAAAGTATAGTATTTTCATGTATAAGTAGCATCGCATTTGATTTAGCAGTTGAAAAGTGACTCCAACACTTAGAATATATTTTGTTTTCTGATCTGGGCTATCTGCGACACAAGGCTTGTGTCGCAGACCGTATGCGACATAAGGTCTGTGTCGTATAGATTGATTTCGGTTTGGTGTTTATGCGACACAATAGTTGTGTCGCATACAAGGGTACGACACAACGATACGACATAGCCGTTGTGTCGCAATCAAGCGATAGGTAAACTTTGTGTCGTAGATGATACGACATATAGTGCGACATAAGCATTGTGTCGCATACATTGCGACATAACGTGCGACATAACATGCGACATAGTGTTGTGTCGCATGAAATTTCGGTCCGATGCGACACAAGAGGTCTGTTCGGAATTTAAGTTTCCGAAAACGTATTTTCCGGTTTCCGTTGGGTCTAGAACTTTTATACTAGTTTTAATATGTTATAATAAGTTCATAGTAACTATTGGTGGTCGTTTTTAAGGTTTGTGGTGTCGTTTTCTTTAAAATGACCAAAACCGACATTTCCGTTAACGTGTTCAAAAACGTGTTTTAATTACATATTTGGACATTACTAAGCTAGGGGAACAATAATCTAGCAAAATAAAAGTAATCGGAAAAGTTTCGGGTCACCGGAAAACTTACAAAATTGTCGAATCGAGAAACCGAAAAGATAGGATCGTAGCCCTCGTTGCGGTGATCGTTGTTGCTCCTTTCCGTTTTGTGATTCAAGCTTGCTTTTGGTGCGTTTTTGGCTAGAGAGAGAGACCGAGATATAGAGAGAGAGTAGAGGGTTTAGAGAGAGAGTTGAGAGAGATTGAGTGTGTTTGTGTTTGTGTTTGTGTGAGGGAAAGGAGAAAAGGGCATGGGGGTGGTGCCCCATGTCTTGGCCGGCCCATGGTGGGGTCCACCATGTGTGGATCTCACCAAATGTTGTTCCCTCGTGTTTGCGCTCCGTGCGGTGTTCGTTTCCCCGGTCGTTTAAACGTTAATAATGATTTTATACGCGATTAAATATGCGTTTAAAATACGAATATTATTCGGTAATTTAGTTGAAGCATTTTAATAAAATACTTTGTTTTGAAGTTATAAAATGTAACATTTGTTTTGTTTTGTCGGTTGGTCGAGTTTTCGGAGAGTTTGGTAACGTTTTAGTTATATTATAAACATAATATAAAGTAGTAGTCAAGGTAATTAAATAATTTAACATTATTTAATATTTGTTTTTATCAACATCCGTATGCCTGTACAATGGTTGTTTTATAAGATTTGTACAAATCGTATACGCGTTTATATATATATATATATTCCATCCATATATATATTTATATAACAAGTAAGTAACGTATATAATCCTATTTCATATTATATACAAGTAGTAAACACGTAATTAGGGAAAATTTAAATTGGCCCTAAATTTTGGGGTTGTTACATTCTCCCCTTGTTATGAAAATTTCGTCCCGAAATTTGTTCGAAGTAGTAATCGGTAGTTCGATATTCGTCAGGTAGCTACCATGCATACTAGTAGCCTACAGTAGTAGGATAGATCCTACAGTGTTTGAAATCAAGAAATCGTCAGGTGATAACGTACCCTAATTTTTGTTGTCTGGAGGTAGTGGGCATTGGGCCTTGAGATGGCCAGCACTCCCACAGTTGAAGCAGAGTTTCGCTTTAGGAGGGTTCGTACTTTTAGGGTAGGATTTGCATCGACTGGTGGGTATGGTACACGGTCCTTCATGATGCCGAGTGCATCAGGAGCAGTAAGGTTTCTTTCCCAAGTAATTTCCGGTGGATTTGGAGGGAGTAATCTTCACCCTTTTTGCTGGAGGTGACGTACAGTCAGTGTCGGTATCCTCTTCAGTAGGAGTACCATGTGAAGTTGATGGTGAAACAGGGTTTTCTAAGGCTATCAAACGTAGCTCGTACTCACGCATACGCAGATCATTTTGGAAAGCAATTCGTCGTAGGTCATCAATGTCTTCCCGTGCTTCAGTCAGTTGTTTTCGTAGCGAATCAATAGTTTGGTTGAGGTGGCTGACTGATTCAGCAGTCAAGGTTACATCAACTGGTGCTTTTGCAGCAGTTAGAGCAACAGGAGAGGCAGGTGCTGTTGCTGATTCAACAGAAGGTTCGGTATCACACTCGAGTTCGAGGAGGTAAGAAAACATTATTGGTTCCTCACTGAGCAGTTCATCATCCAAGGTAGGGTTGTTGACGGAGTGAGTTGTCATTTCCTACGAAATAATTATTCTATTTAAGAATTGTTACTAGTAAATGAAGTTCTATTGGATGACTTGTTTAAAGTAACGAATAATATACGAGTTCCCGGTCTCAACCAGTGTGAGATATTTGGGAAAAGAGTTTGTTATTGGTAATCCAAGGGTAATACAAGTTTTATGGTCGGGATTCGTATAGTCGGTAGTTTCCTAATCCTATTGGGTACTTAGGATCAAAGAAAACACACTGAACGTAAGGTAACATACATAATTTGTTAAGCAAGAGATTTATGAGAAAACAGTTTCGGGTAATCAAAGAATGAGCGTACCCGGGTTAAGCAAATCACAGAGTCTCGGGTTTGGGTCATCATCCCTAGCATTAATTACGTATGCTCTACTCCTCGTGTGGTTGGTCCGGAGTTTCAGTTTTGGGCAATCCTTTCTAAAGTGCCCGGTACCATTGCACTCATAGCAGGTTTTGGGTGTAGGAGTATCAGTACCAGTGGGGTTGGTTCGGCAGTCTTGGGCCAGGTGCCCGAATTTCTTGCATTTGGTGCAGGGACAGGAGCCATTATGATGGTGACTACATTTGGAGCAGTAAGGCTTGCTCCCCTTGTAAGCCTTTGAGTCATTGGCATTGACAGTTGCAGGCTTTTTGTCAGAGGTAGGGTTGGATGAGTGGGGACTCACTTCCCATTTACGTTTGTTATTCGCAGACGGGGTTGAAGTCGAGCCACGGCGGACAGAATTAGCCGTTAACTCATGAGTCATACGAATGGCGCTCTGAATAGTTCCCGGTTTGGACGAAGTTACTAAATCTTGAAGTCGTTCGGGAAGTCCATCAACATACTTTTCAATCCTTTTGTATTCAGGATCAACCATGGTTGGGCACAAAAGTGCCAGCTGGTGAAAGCGATTGGTGTAACCGGTGATGTCATCACCCTGCATCCTGTGATTCCAAAATTCCACTCCAATTGTTTCAGCTCATCTCTTGGGCAGTACTCGCCCCTCAGCATATTCTTCAGTTCATCCCACTGTAGTTTGTAAGCATCGGCAACGCTCACAGTCTGTGCATAGGTGTTCCACCAGGTAAGGGCGGTGTCAGAAAAGGTGCTAGCGGCGAACTTAACTTTATCCTCTTCCTTGCAGTTGCAGATGAGGAACACTGATTCGATTTTCTCGGTCCATCGAATCAGACCGATCGCTCCTTCAGTACCTGCAAAGCTCAAGGGTTTGCAGTTTTGGAAGTCCTTGTAGGTGCAGGTTTTGGGTGGAGGTGTATTGTTAGCCGTATCTTCGCTACCAGGATTGGTTGCTCGGACAGCTAGAGCTTGGGCCACACTACGGGCAATAATACCCGCGACTTCGGCTTCAGTAAGAGTGATTTGTCGTCGAGGAGGCATGTTCCTTGAAACAACAATTTAAGAACATGTGAGGGTTTGAACAAGGATTATGATTGTGATGATTTAGTAAGTTTAGAGGAACTACGCCAAAGTTTGAAGGTTGTCTTTTATGAAACATTTTTGTAAATAATTTTGTAACATGTTTGATAAAAATACATTTGTTATAAAATTTTTGATAGTAAAAGTCGGTTGTATAATTTGAAGTCTACCGAAAACTTGAGTTAAAAATGGTTCGGTTGAGATTATGGTCGGTGACAAGGTTTTGAAATTTTTGTATAACAATAACTGTTTAAAACAGAAGTTATGAAAGTTCCAGGGTAAAAGCAGGTTAAAATTTGTTGAAGATGTTTTTCCTAGAATACATCTAACAGTGCAGTAATGTACGTTGTAGAATGTTATAAACGTAGAATTAGATAGGGATGGCAATTGAAAACAAGGTCTCGATCTTCATATCGAAGGATGTTGCAGTAGCTATGTTTGTCAGTTAAAATGGTGTGGGCGGTAAACAAGGTATCATCGGACAAGGCCTATTCCTATACCTTCAGTATATAAAAGCCTAGAGAGTAGTAGATAGTCGAGGCCTTCGGAAGTATGTTGGTATTTGTGAATTCATAAAGGTTGACTAAAAGAAAAACGACTAAATCGAGTTGTCGTTTGATTAATGTAAGTTGAAAAATGAAATTCGCAGCAGTCGAGAGAGAGTGTCGTATCGGGGAAAAAAGGCCTATGTATATATATATATATGTATCACATAACCGCCTAGTTAGTGTCTAGCACAATCAAGTAAAAGTCCCGGTTCTCTCGAGGTCAGAGTCAGCTAATGCATTCCGGTTCAACATAACCCCTTTCAGAACTCACATCATCTTCATTTAATTGTACATAGTTGATCAGGCTATGTTAAATTAAACTTGTATGCTGTAATTCCTGAACCAGTTATACCTAATGAGGAATACTGCCTAACGGTCATAGTCTAGGCCCACTAAATGCAACCTAGTTCACTATAACCTTAGGCTGTGATACCAATCTGTAACACCCCCAAATTTAACAGTTTGCGGAAGCGACGTTTTTGGGTGTTACTAATCAATAATCACAAGCACAAAGGATACAGTGAACGACTCTAAATGAGACGTTCGAAAAGTTATTACATTAATACATAAATAGTTTCAAAATACAAGCTCGAGTTCAAGTAAAATCCTAGAGATTCTAATACATAACAGTAAGTACAAAAGTAATGTATGTAAATCTCCAAGCTTGTAAATGCATGCGACTCGAGCTAAGAAAGCTTATCCTGCGGGGCATCCCTACTGATGCTGTGTACCTGAGAAGCATTACTAAAACGGTCAACCAAAAAGGTTGGTGAATCTCACAGGTTTGTAAGTAATTAAACAGTTGAACACACAAGTAGTATTTGTAAATCATAGCCAGCCAGTAAGTAACGATCACAGGTTATGCTCATCGTTTACTTAAGTTTTAATAAGTGGGTGGTTGCAGGTTATGCTAACCGTTTGATACAATTGCCATGAGCCACCATAGTTGAAGCTTAACGTACAGTAAATATAGGTACCCCCTCATGAATGTAATCCAAAACATTCATACGGAACGAGTAAGAAACGCCCGTTTCTATAGGAACGGTTCGTGGTAGTGCTTGCTACCCCGGGCGGGGATTGTCAGTCCCATATGGATCCATATACTAAAACTCGCGCTTATCACATAACTAACAACTATGGTTCAGGAGGATTTCATTGGATTAGTCGTAAACTCATGCAGTTGGCGTATTCGTAATCTCATACAGTAAGTAAATCATGGCAGCAAGTAAGTTTTGTGTGTTCATGTAAAACAGTAATGCATCTCACCCCTGAGTAAAAACAGTAAAGTAGGGGCTGTAAGACTCACCTGAGTCTGGCAGATAATGCAGTAAGTAAACAAGTAGTATCCCGAACTAGCAACCCTTAGCGTCCTAATACGCATAAGGTTTAGTAAGTAAATGGAATACTTGTAAAGTATCCATGCTAGTTGTTCCCAAACTAGTTAATGTCCGTTAGTTTGTTTGTACGTTTATATTCGTTTGTAACTCGTAGTTTGTATAAAAGTTGTACGGTCTGTTTGTTATCAGTGTATAATAATAATTCCATCCATTATTATTATGTATTCATAGTAGTTGTACAGTTGTAAAGTATACTCGTAAAATCGTTTGTTTGTATTACAACATGTATCGTTTGCGTAAGTTCCAATGGGCTTAAACACCAAAGGGTACGAGTGAAACCTCGTAAGTATTCGAGTGTATGTTCGTATCAGTTAACGTGTAATCCAGCACGTAACTAGTGAGTGAACTTGTAAGTTCGTATCGGATGTAATCCCGTGTAGTTGTTCAAGTGTATGTTTGTTGGAGTGCAATCTCCTAAGTATTTCCAAGTGTAATCTCGTACGCGTGTGTGAGTGAAATCTCACGTTAGTTTAGTATTGTCTTGTACGTATTCAAGTGTTGCTGTATACTCTCGAAAGTATAGTATTTTCATGTATAAGTAGCATCGCATTTGATTTAGCAGTTGAAAAGTGACTCCAACACTTAGAATATATTTTGTTTTCTGATCTGGGCTATCTGCGACACAAGGCTTGTGTCGCAGACCGTATGCGACATAAGGTCTGTGTCGTATGGATTGATTTCGGTTTGGTGTTTATGCGACACAATAGTTGTGTCGCATACAAGGGTACGACACAACGATACGACATAGCCGTTGTGTCGCAATCAAGCGATATGTAAACTTTGTGTCGTAGATGATACGACATATAGTGCGACATAAGCGTTGTGTCGCATACATTGCGACATAACGTGCGACATAACATGCGACATAGTGTTGTGTCGCATGAAATTTCGGTCCGATGCGACACAAGAGGTCTGTTCGGAATTTAAGTTTCCGAAAACGTATTTTCCGGTTTCCGTTGGGTCTAGAACTTTTATACTAGTTTTAATATGTTATAATAAGTTCATAGTAACTATTGGTGGTCGTTTTTAAGGTTTGTGGTGTCGTTTTCTTTAAAATGACCAAAACCGACATTTCCGTTAACGTGTTCAAAAACGTGTTTTAATTACATATTTGGACATTACTAAGCTAGGGGAACAATAATCTAGCAAAATAAAAGTAATCGGAAAAGTTTCGGGTCACCGGAAAACTTACAAAATTGTCGAATCGAGAAACCGAAAAGATAGGATCGTAGCCCTCGTTGCGGTGATCGTTGTTGCTCCTTTCCGTTTTGTGATTCAAGCTTGCTTTTGGTGCGTTTTTGGCTAGAGAGAGAGACCGAGATATAGAGAGAGAGTAGAGGGTTTAGAGAGAGAGTTGAGAGAGATTGAGTGTGTTTGTGTTTGTGTTTGTGTGAGGGAAAGGAGAAAAGGGCATGGGGGTGGTGCCCCATGTCTTGGCCGGCCCATGGTGGGGTCCACCATGTGTGGATCTCACCAAATGTTGTTCCCTCGTGTTTGCGCTCCGTGTGGTGTTCGTTTCCCCGGTCGTTTAAACGTTAATAATGATTTTATACGCGATTAAATATGCGTTTAAAATACGAATATTATTCGGTAATTTAGTTGAAGCATTTTAATAAAATACTTTGTTTTGAAGTTATAAAATGTAACATTTGTTTTGTTTTGTCGGTTGGTCGAGTTTTCGGAGAGTTTGGTAACGTTTTAGTTAAAATGTACGTTTTCGTTATATTATAAACATAATATAAAGTAGTAGTCAAGGTAATTAAATAATTTAACATTATTTAATATTTGTTTTTATCAACATCCGTATGCCTGTACAATGGTTGTTTTATACGATTTGTACAAATCGTATACGCGTTTATATATATATATATATATTCCATCCATATATATATATATAACAAGTAAGTAACGTATATAATCCTATTTCATATTATATACAAGTAGTAAACACGTAATTAGGGAAAATTTAAATTGGCCCTAAATTTTGGGGTTGTTACATGTAAAGTCTGAAACTTTGACTCAGACTTTTGACAGATTTCAAAAACTTGTGGGTGATCTTGAAAATCACAATGTCAAGATTGATAAGGATGATTTGAATAGGAAGTTTCTAAGATCACTAGGCACAGATTGGAATATGTACACTGTGGGACTTAGACAAAGTGCAGATCTTGAAGAAAAGAAGATTGAAGATCTATACAATGATCTGAGAAACTTTGAGCCTGAGGTGTTGGCTCTAAAACAGTCCAATGGTAGCTCTAACAATGCTGCTTTTGTGTCTGTTGGTGAATCTGGTAGCTGTAACACATCTGGTGCTAATGATAATGTCTTGGAAGCTTTCTTTGCAAGCCATGTGAATTCATCATTAACAACAGAGGATCTGGAACAGGTTAATGAAGAGGATCTTGAAGAGATGGATTTGAGATGGCAGATGGCTATGATTACTATAAGGACAAAAAGGTTTATGCAGAGGTCAGGGAACAGAAACTTTACTTACAAGAGAGATGGTGTAGCTGGTTTTGATAAGAGCAAGGTGGAGTGTTTCAACTGTCACAAGATGGGACACTTTGCTAGAGAATGCAAGAGCACACAGGCTGGAGGATCTCAGACTACTTCCAATGGTATTGTAAGAAATAGTTCTGGTCCACAAAGAAGATAGGTACCTGTTCAGAACACCACTTCAGATTCATTGGTTGCACAAGATGGAATGGGAGGATTTGACTGGAGTGACCAGGAAGAGCTTGTAGTCAAGAATCAAGCTTTAATGGCTGTCACAGAAGAACCAGAGCCTTCAGACATTCCATATGAGGTACAATCTAAATTATGTTCTCCTACATGTAAGAAAATGATTAAATTTTATAGGGATCATAATATGGTTGTGTGTAATGAATTGAAAGCTAGTGTGGAAAAGAGTCAACATGCAACTTTAGCTATTGAAAACTTAGAAAGACAGATAAAAGCTTTTGAAAAGAATGAATCACAATTTCACTTAGATATTAAATATCTGAATTGGGAAAAGAAAGCTTTACAAACAAAAGTTGATATGCTAAGTGCAAAGTTGGCTGAGGCAATTTCTGATAAAGAATCAATAAGGTTGAAAGTAGATGAATTGGAAAATGCTTCAAAAGGTGTTCAAAACTTAATCAAGTCTCAAATTCATGATAAATTAAAAATTGGATTAGGTTACAACCTTAATGCTGTACCCCCACCTTATAATCATACTTACTTCCCATCTAAACTTGAGTTTGACTTAGAAAAACTTAAGGTAGGTGTGTCTGAGGAGGTTAAAAAGGTAGATCCAGTAGTTAATTGTGCTAATAATGTAAATTTTGATAAAGTGGATGTATCTGATTGGACTGAGGAAGATGAGAGTGATAGTGATAGCTCATCTAGTGGTAATTCTGTGGATGATTGTGTTAAGTCTATTACTGGTCTAGTTTCTGAACTAAATAGTACTAAACTAGAAGAGGGTAAAAAGTTGTTCGTTGAGAAAGCAAAGGCTCAGATAGATCAAGTTAGAAAATCCAATAAATCAAGATCTGGTCTAGGTTATGTGCACAAAAGAGTCAATCCTGAATTAAAAGATATGTCAAAAGATAAATCTGAGTGTGATAAATGTGCATGTAAATCAAACAGGTCTGATTTAAATACTGCAAATAATGTATATAAATCCATTCCCAGGGGTAATCAGAGGAATTGGAACCAATTGGTTTCACAAAGGCTGGGTAATGGGTTTGAATGTGTGAAAAGAAAATCATGTTTTATTTGTGGTAGGTATAATCATCTTCAACAGGACTGTTACTACAATCCTAAAAATAATAGAAACAGTGGTAAAGGACAAATGTTGAAAATTAAGCCAAACAGAAGCAAGGCTGCAGCCCCTGTTAATGCTGCAGCAGTGCCACTGTCAAAGGCTAACAGAGGCAAGACAAGAACAGGGGAGGGTTTGACCACTGTCAGGCATGGTACCTCTGCTGGTGTTAAACATTTCAAAAGAATGTTTATACCAAGTAAAGCTACCACTGCTAGGGTAATTAATACGAATTTGAAGGTGACCACTGTCAGACCATTAACCCCTGTCAGGTCTAAAACAGATTGTTTTTGGAAACATAAGAATGCATCTACATCAAATGTATCCAAAATCAATGGAGCATTGAGATCAATCACCTTTAAGAGGGTTGATATCCAAAATGCTCATGGGAAACCCAAAGCCAAATTGGTTTGGGTTCCCAAGAGAAACTAATATGTTCTCTTTTTATATGTGCAGGGCAAGCCAAAGAGCTTTTGGCACATTGATTCTGGCTGCTCAAGGCACATGACTGGAGATAGGGAAAAGCTACAGGACTTCAAAGCATTTAATGGAGGAGATGTAGCATTTGGCAGCATTCCTAAAGGAGGAAAGATCACTGGAAAAGGTAAGGTAAAAAGCAGTAAACTCACTTTTAATGATGTGTATTATGTTGAGCAATTGAGATATAATTTGCTTAGTGTGAGTCAAATCACAGATAAGCAAAATCCTGTTTATTTCACTGACACAGAATGCCTTATACTTTCTGAAAAACTCAAAATACCTGAAGATAAAATTTTAATGAGAGTTCCAAGAAAGGATAATGTATACTGTAGTGATCTAAACAAGATGGAATCTCAAAATGTTAATTGTCTTATTTCTAAAGCTACTGTTTCTGAATCTGAACTATGGCATAGGAGGATGTGTCACTTAAATTACAAGACTATGAATAAACTTGTTAGGAATAAGCTAGTGAGAGGCTTACCTGAAAAGTTATTTGAATGTAGTGACCACTGTGTAGCTTGTCTCAAAGGCAAGCAACACAAGACCTCTTATAAGACCAAGCTTGTGAATTCCAATACCACTCCCTTACACCTGTTACATATGGACTTGTTTGGCCCTACCAATGTAGCTAGTCAAGGGAAGAAATCTTACTGTTTGGTGATAACTGATGATTATTCTAGAATGAGTTGGGTATTCTTTCTTAGGACCAAGGATGAGACAGGTGAAATACTTAGATCATTCATAACTAGGATTAAGAATTCAACTAATCAAAAGGTTAAGATCATCAGGTGTGATAATGGGACATAATTTAAGAATCATGAGATGAATAAGTTCTGTGAGGAGAAAGGTATAGAAAGACAGTTTAGTGCATCTAGAACTCCACAACAAAATGAAGTAGCTGAACGGAGGAATAGGACACTAATTGAGGCTGCTAGAAGCATGCTAGCAGATGCTAAACTTCCAATGTCTTTTTGGGCAGAGGCAGTCAGCACTGCTTGTTATGTTTTGGATAGGATTTTGATCATTAAACCTCATAACAAGACACCCTATGAGTTATTCTTTAAGAGAAAACCTTTGGTTAGCTTTTTAAAACCATTTGGATGTCCTTGTACTGTCTTAAATACCAGGGATCACCTTGGTAAGTTTCAGAGTAAGGTAGATGAGGCTGTATTTGTTGGATACTCTATTCAAAGCAAGGCTTATAGAGTATTTAATAAAAGAACTAGGATCATAGATGAGACCATGTGTAACACCTGCATAATTAGGATAATTAATTATGCCTAATTGTTTGTAACTAGTTGTAATTAGTATGTAATAGGACTAATTATAGGCTCTATTTGTATATATATATATAAGGTGATTTATATATATGTGTGTGTACTTACGCGATTTGGATAAATCGTGCGAATTAACCGGACGGAGTCCGACACAGTTTACTTGGACGTTGGTGACAATAAATTTACTTAAATAATGAGAATGTATTTTGTTATATAAAATACGCAACCGAACGAGCATTATTTATATATTATCGCGACGACATTTTAACTAACGCAACAAAACGTAATAAACGCGACTTAATAATTTAAATATTGCGACAAATGTTTTTATTATTAATTTCAAGACATTTTATTTAAATACTCTAGTTACATTTTAAAATATAACGGTTTGGTTAAAAATACTAAAAACAAAGGATTTAACGATTAGGACACGGAGTAAACACTGAGTTTTAGGGAGCACTTTCCCCTCCCTTGCCCCTTGGATCAGCCAACCCCAACCCCCACCCAACTCCCATTCTTTCATTTTCACCATTTCAAACACACACACATCTTCCAAACACTCTCAACCAAATCCACACCAAATTTTCGGAATACAAACCGACACACGAAAATTACATATTTGGAATCACCATCACGAGTGAAGCAAGAATATCAAGATCGTTTTCATCGTTCCATCCTCCAATTGGCTCGATTTGCAAAAGTAAGAAATTTCTAAAATCTTAGATCTATTCAATTTGGTGTAATGTTTTGATGTTTTGATGTGTACACAACTTAGATATAACCTAATACATGAAGAATACACGATTTTATAGCTCGAAAATGGGTTAGGTTTGCGTTTTTGGTCGAAAATTCTTGGAACCCGAAAGTTTCTGGGCTGGTGTTCATACATGCGACACAAGCTTTGTGTCGCATGCTGTGTCGCATAAACCCGTTTGTGTCGCACCTTGTGTCGTACCAATCCTTTAGTGTCGTAACCTTTGCGACACAATATTGTGTCGCACTCTATGTCGCATACTATGTCGTATTTAATACGACACAACCGTTCTGTCGCTATTGAATTAGCATCGCAAGCTTTTTGCGACACAACCACTGTGTCGCAGAGCTATTGTGTCGCATCCTTCATGCGACACAACCCTTGTGTCGCATACAAATCCTTGTGTCGCAGCTTATGTCGCAGAAAACAGAAAACTTGGAAATTTTAAAGGATTTTCACTATAGAAAAGTCAAAGTTACTGTAGCAAAAAGTCAAATTTTACTGTAGCAATTCACTGTAGCACATTTACTGTAGCAAAGTCAACATTTTAGAATTTTTGCTACAAACCGTCACCAACGGGCCAAACATGTTTTCCAACAAACAAACAATTACAAACATACGGACAAACACTGGATATACTAGTTGTGTACAACTAAACGAAACGTCTCGTGAGACGCATACTTACATAACTTCATATGATTAGGCATTTGAAGGTTACGGGTTCAGAGAACCTACTTGCTTTACTTACTACTTGCTAATTGCAACTGATTACTACAAGACTCAGGTGAGTCTTACGGCCCCACTTTTACTGTTTTATCTTATTGGGGGAGATACATGCTACTACTATTTTCCTTGAACACAAGTACTAAACTGTTTACTATACCAAACGGAATTGCATGAGTTTACTTACAAACAGAAGTCTCTCCATCATATATCGTTAGTTATGGACTTAAGCGCGAACACTAGTTAATGGATCCATTAGGGAAATGACCCTCCCCGCCCGGGGCAGTAGCGCTGCCACGTACCGATTTACACGTAGAAACGGGTGACAAATTATTCGTTACTGATGCTTGCTCATTTACGAGCATGTCACGGGAGCAAACTTATTACTTACTGGTTAAGCTTCGATTATGAGCCTCATGGCAACGGTATAAACTTACTTACTTACATTTGCGGGATTGCAAATACTGGTTTACGATTTCTGGATTGAAATTGCTGATTTTACGCCTGCGGGCATTACTGATGAAATCTCGTGTTCAAAGCTGATATTACTTACAAACCTGTGAGATTCACCAACCTTTTGGTTGACACTTTTTAGCATGTTTTCTCAGGTACTCGGATGGAGTAGGATTACTCCAGGATTTTTAACTAGAGTCGCATGATTTCAACACAACTGCATTAACGGAGATTCTTAGCATTATCTTTTGTATATTTTGATTATGTAATAGAATCTCCCGCTACACGCGCGGACTCTAGGGAAACTACATTTTTGTATACGAAAACACTAAGTTTTCAAACAATATATCTATGGAATGTAACTAACTTACAAACGTTGCATATAGATGTCGTTTACTTTATCTTTGTGCTGTGATATTTGATTAGTAACACCCAAACTATGCTTCCACAAAACAGTGAATTTCGGGGGTGTTACAGATTGGTATCAGAGCCTAAGGTTATAGTGAACTAGGTTGCATTTAGTGGGCCTAGACTATGACCGTTAGGCAGTATTCTCTTATTAGACATGACTGGTTCAGGAATTACAGCATACGACTTTAATTTAACATAGCCTGATCAACTATGTACAATTAAGGAAAGATGATGTAAGGTCTGAAATGAATATGTTGAACGGGGATACGTTAGTTGACTCTGACCACGAGAGAACCGGACCATTACTTGATACGTGCAAGACACTAGGCTGGATATGATATATGTATATATATATTAGCCTCGTCTTACTTACACTCTGCCACAGGAATGGCAAACACACCACCTAATCCGTCACACTCTCACTCACATGGGTCACGGAACCCACGAGTAGCCAGGAGGAACACAAGGTCGCCTCGAAACAGCCCCTATCCTGTTCATAACTCTCAGGACTCGGCACATCTCACGTTGCCAGTGTTGGCTACCCAATTCCGCCGTCAAGAGCAAAGGCTCGAAAGTCTCGAACGGGAACAACACCAAATGACCTACCTGCTTCGCCAAGCACTTGATCACATATCCCAACTCCAGCTAGAACAAGAGGATACCAACCTCTCTGTAAGCATAATTCAGGATTCCATGACCGCCGAATTAGGTGCGGATGAACTTGTAAGAAACCGACTAGAGGAATGTGAACAGCGTTCATAGGAGACTGAGGATCACTCTCGAGCACTAACCCAACGACTGGCCTTGGTGGAAGACAACGCCAGGCAAACAAACAGACTAGCAGAAACCGTGGACCGCCTTGTCGCGCTGATGGAACAAATTAATCTACAGGAAGACTAGTGTAGTCTTTGTCTTGTAATCTATCTCGTAATCTAATGACTATCTAGCGCTACTCTATAAACTAGTCGGATGTAACAATTCCCGACACCTTTTGTAATATCTCTGTAGGATGTAACCTTTGAACTCACATTATCTATCAAACTTCCCTTGATATTTCAACTCATAATAATTGTCATTTTTCCATGTTGATGTTATGTATTACTGCTTTTATACATGTACATCTGTGACAATTACAAGTTCCTACAAAATCTCATGTATCTTCATTTCTTTTATTGAAGAATCATGCCGCCAAAGACAAGACCATACACCGATGCCCAGATTACCTCCCTTATAACCCAGGCTGTTACTGAAGCCTTGGCTCGGAATACTCCACCAAATTCCACGAGGAACAGTGATGCCGCTGAAACCTCTGCTGCTAAACCTTGTTCTTACAAGGACTTCCAGAACTGCAAACCTCTAAACTTTGCAGGTACCGAGGGAGCTATCGGTCTAGTACGCTGGATCGAGAAAGTTGAGTCTGTATTTCTTATCTGCAACTGTGCGGAGGGAGATAAGGTTAAGTTCTCCGTTAGTACTTTTACTGACACCGCACTCACCTGGTGGAACACTTATGCTCAGACTGTGAGTGTTGCTACTGCTTACCAACTCCCGTGGGAGGAGTTGAAAGAAATGTTGAGGGGCGAGTACTGCCCCAGGGATGAATTGAAACAACTGGAAATGGAATTCTGGAACCACAAGATGCAGGGTGATGATATCACCGGATACACCAACCGTTTCCATCAACTGGCACTCCTGTGCCCAACCATGGTCGATCCTGAGTACAAGAGGATCAAGAAATTCGTTGATGGACTTCCCGAGAGACTACAGGACCTGGTGACTTCATCCAAACCAGGTACTATTCAGAGCGCCATCCGTATGGCCCATGAACTAACGGCAAATTCTATCCGCCGTGGCACAACTTCAACCCCATCTGCAAACAACAAACGCAAGTGGGAAGGAAACCCCAACACATCCAACCAAACCTCCAACAAAAAGCCTGAGTACATTAAGGCTTATTCATCAGGGACTTCGGAAAAGAAAGGGTACAGCGGGAACAAGCCTTACTGTTCCAAATGCAGCCGCCATCATGACGGTTCTTGCCCTTGCTCCAACTGTAACACCCCCAAATTTAATGATTTGCGGAAGCTTGATTTGGGTGTTACTAATCAATAACAAAGCACAAAGATAAATAGCAAACGATTCTATATGAGTCGTTTTAACAAAATACATTGATAATTGAAATGTTTACGACATTTAAAGCTTTACATAGCTCGAGTTAAATATAATGAGATTTCAGTACATAAGTACTTATACAAAATATACTAATGCAAGAAAATCTCAATCGTCTGTATGCTGACTCGAGCTAAATCCTGAAGCAGAAACATCCTACTGCTGGGTACCTGCGATATATGCTAAAAGGTCAGCTATAAAGCTGGTGAGCTCACAGGTTTGAAATCAAGTAATATCGTATGAACCGCAAGATTTAAATAATGAATTGCATCCAGCAATTAAATAATGAATTGCATCCAGCAATTAAATGATAATCATCGTGTATACAGCAATGAGCACATAGTTGAGCTTAACTCGAGGGCCGGGTCCCCTATAGAGAATTCCGGGCGAGGTGCCTCCACGAATGCCTAATCCACATTCGTCTTCCCAAATATTAGTACGTCCGTTTACCCGGTTAGTGCTTGCTAACCCGAACGAGGAGGGTCAATCCTATATGGTACCATATACTAATATTCACGCTACAACGTATTAACAACTATGCTGACGGAGGACTTTAAAATGATTAGTTTCGAAAAACTCATGTAGTATATGAAAAGTTGGTACTTGCGTTCACATGTTAAAAGTTTGAGCAGTATATCACACCCCTGAGTAAAATAGTAAAAGAGGGGCTATGAGACTCACCTGAGTCTGAATGCGTTTAAACAAACGTAAGTTGATTAGCCGAAATGAAGTACAAAGACTTGTAACCTGAGGGTGTCCACGACACGCGATGGTTATAAATATGATTGGGTATCTTAAAAGATCACCCCTGCAGTTGTTCGTCCAACTATAATGTCCAAATATCCACTATTTGGTTGATATGTTTAAGTGTTTGAAAAGTGTACGACCCGTTGGTGACGAGTTTGAAATAATAACTTCAAGTATTATTATCAAGTTATCGATGTTTTGCACTTACAAAAGTGTCCCACAGTGTTTTATAAGTCGTATCGTATAAAGATTTGAGGTTGTAAAAGTTCGACACTTAGTGAAATTTAGTTGTAAATATTCTGTTTTATGCGTCACTTAAAGCGACACTCATGGGTTTAGGCGACACTTAGGAAGTGTCGCATGAAATGACTGATTCTGAATAATAGCGTCACTTGTGCAAGTGACGCATAGAGTGCGACACTTGAGGAAGTGTCGGTTGTAAGTGTCGGTATAAAGGTCATGAGTCACTAAGGTGAGTGACGGGTGAAATCAGGTTTGATGGTAGGCGTCACTTAGGCAAGTGACGCTATAAGTGTCGGTCATTAGCGATTGAAAATGCGTCACTTAGGTAGTGACGGAAAAAGAGGGTTTTATGCGGCACTTAGGCAAGTGACGCAAAATTTGGGCTTTTAGCGACACTCAATGCGTCACTTAAGTGACGCACGAAGTGACGCTATACTGCATGCTTCGTTGCGACACTTAAAGCTGTTGACGGGTTTTTGAGCCAAAAACGAGTTTTCCGGCCTTAATTTGGTCTGATTCTTTTACCCAACCCATATAGGGACATTATAAGCATAAACAAACAACTAGAAAGTGAAAACACTAGAAATCGAGAGATGTCGGGATTTGTCGGAAACTTACAAAGTGTCGGATGAGAAATCCGAAAAAGTAGGATGATAGATCGTGATGCGGGGGTCGTTTTCTTCCAAAAGAGTAGTATGATCCAAGGCCGTTTAGTACGTTTATTTTGCGATTTTGTGAAGTTTTTGGGTGATGGTGGTGGTTGGAGTGAAAGAGAGAGAAAGAGAGGAAAGAGAGAAAGAAAGAGAAATAATGAGAAAGAGAGGTGGGGAATGGGAGGTTATCCTCCCATTTTCGCCCCGCGTTCCCGCTCCGTGCGGTGTTCGTTTGCTCCGTCGTTTAATCGTAAATAATTATTTAAATATTAAAAGTACGTTTTAAAATACAAATTATTACGCGATATTTTATTTAAATATTTTATTAGTCATTTATATTTGAGTTATAGGTTGTAAATTTGTTTATTTAATTTGCGCGTTTTAAAGCTTTTAAATTGTGTAGGTTCAGTTCGTACGATACAAAATGAATACGAAATATTATTATAATAATATTTTTGACATAACCACGTTATTTAATAAAATTGGTCACCAACGTTCGTATATAATTGAATCGAAATACATCCGATTTAAATCGCGTACGATTTAATCAAATCGCATATTCGTATATATTCAACAATATATATAATTCGATACATTAATTAGCCTAACAAGGAACTAATTACATGTATTAACATATGATTAGGCACTAATTACTAGTCCTAATTTGGCGGGTGTTACATTCTCCCCCTGTTAGAAGAATTTCGTCCCGAAATTTAGCTCGAAGTCGTGTTTGATGTAGAATCAGTGAAGAGTTGAGGATATTTTAGTCGCATTTGGTCTTCCCGTTCCCAGGTGAATTCCGGACCACGCCGCGAATTCCATCTGACCTTGACGATGGGAATACGACTTTGTTTCAGTTGTTTGACCTCACGGTCCATAATCTCAGTGGGTTCCTCAACGAAATGAAGTTTATCGTCAACACGAATTTCATCTAGTGGAATAATAAGTGTCTCATCAGACAGACACTTCTTCAAATTTGAGATATGAAAAGTGGGGTGCACGCTGCTGAGTTCGGATGGCAGCTGCAATCGATAAGCTACGGGGCCAATCCGTTCAAGGATCTCAAAAGGCCCTATGTATCTGGGGTTTAACTTCCCGCGTTTGCCAAAACGGATGACACCTTTCCAAGGCGATACTTTTAAGAGAACTCGATCCCCAACTTGGAACTCGAGTGGTTTGCGTCTCACGTCAGCATAACTCTTCTGACGATCACGTGCGGCTTTGAGTCTGTTTTGGATTTCCACTATTTTCTCAGTGGTGGCGTGAATGAGTTCAGGACCAGTGAGTTGACTATCTCCCACTTCAGTCCAACAGATCGGTGATCGGCACTTACGACCGTACAGTGCCTCAAAAGGTGCAGCCTTAATGCTGGCGTGATAGCTGTTATTGTACGAGAATTCGCACAACGGTAGATGTCTTTCCCAGTTTGTACCGAAATCAACTACGCAGGCGCGTAGCATGTCTTCCAAGGTTTGAATGGTTCGTTCACTTTGGCCATCGGTTTGAGGATGGTACGCGGTACTCATATCGAGACGGGTACCCAAAGCTTTTTGAAGTGATTGCCAAAAGTGAGAGGTGAAACGGGCATCTCTGTCAGAGATGATCGAGATTGGAACACCGTGATGAGAAACGATTTCCTTGATGTATATCTGTGTAAGGCGTTCCATTTTATCGCTTTCCTTGATTGCTAGGAAATGAGCAGATTTGGTGAGACGATCGACGATCACCCAAATGGTATCGCAACCGCTCGACGACTTGGGTAGTTTGGTTATGAAATCCATGGCAATTTGATCCCATTTCCATTCAGGGATTTCAGGTTGTTGAAGTAAACCAGGAGGTTTCTGATGTTCGGTTTTGACTTTCGAGCAAGTAAGACACTTGCTGACATAAGTGGCGATTTCGGCTTTCATGTTTGGCCACCAATAAAATTCCTTGATGCCGTGGTACATCTTATCGGATCCCGGATGAATAGAATATTTAGACTTGTGAGCCTCGTCCATCACCAAGTCTCTTAAGTTCCCAAAACTAGGCAACCAGATTCGGTTTGAGAAATACCTAATCCCGTTAGGTCTGATTTCGAATTGTTTGTCAATACCCCGCAAGGCTTCATCTTTGATGTTTTCAGATTTCAGGGCTTCGATCTGAGCGGTATGTATTTGAATGGTAAGATCGTTATGAATGGTCATACTGAGGGCTCGGACTCGAAGTGGTTTTGATCGTTCCTTTCGACTGAGGGCATCGACTACAACGTTAGCCTTCCCTGGATGGTACTTGATCTCGCAATCGTAATCGGTAAGCAACTCGACCCATCGACGTTGCCTCATATTGAGATCCTTCTGATCGAAGATATGTTGGAGACTTTTGTGATCGGTAAAGATGGTGCACTTAGTGCCGTAGAGATAATGTCTCCAGATTTTTAGAGCAAAAATGACAGCTCCAAGTTCGAGATCGTGAGTGGTGTAGTTCTTTTCATGAATTTTCAGCTGTCGTGAGGCATAAGCAATGACCTTGTCTCGTTGCATAAGCACGCAACCAAGACCTTGGTGAGAAGCATCGCAGTATACCACGAAGTCATCGGTGCCTTCGGGTAAGGATAAAATTGGAGCACTGCAAAGCTTTTGTTTCAAAAGTTGGAACGCTGACTCTTGTTTATCGGTCCAATCGAACCTTTTGTCCTTCTGAGTCAGTACCGTGAGTGGTTGAGCTATTTTAGAGAAATTTTCGATAAATCGCCGATAGTACCCAGCAAGACCCAAGAATTGTCGTACTTCAGTTGCAGAGGTGGGTGCTTGCCAGTCTTTGATAGCCTCGATCTTTGATGGGTCCACGTGAATTCCCTGACTGTCGATCACGTGACCAAGAAATTGAACGGTTTGAATCCAGAACTCACACTTAGAGAATTTAGCGTAAAGCTCCTCGTGTCTAAGTAGTTCAAGGATGATCTTAAGGTGTTGCGCATGTTCTTGCTCGTTGCGCGAGTAAATGAGTATGTCATCAATAAAGACAATGACAAACTTATCGAGGTAAGGTTTGCACACCCGGTTCATGAGGTCCATGAATACAGCCGGTGCGTTGGTTAGACCAAAGGGCATCACTTGAAATTCGTAGTGCCCGTAACGAGTTCTGAAAGCAGTTTTTGGAATATCGGCGTCGCGAACTCGTAACTGATGATAGCCTGATCGCAGGTCGATTTTTGAGTAGAAACTTGAACCCTGAAGTTGGTCGAATAGATCATCAATGCGAGGAAGTGGATAACGGTTCTTGACGGTCAATTTGTTCAACTCTCGGTAGTCGATGCACATTCGGAATGAACCGTCCTTCTTTTTAACAAATAAGACCGGAGCTCCCCAAGGTGAAGAACTCGGTCTAATGAATCCTCGATCCAGAAGTTCCTGTAACTGAGAGGACAACTCCTGAAGTTCGGATGGGGCTAAACGGTACGGTGCGCGGGCCACCGGTGCGGCACCCGGCACAAGATCAATCGAGAACTCAACCTGTCTAGGCGGAGGTAGACCAGGAAATTCTTCCGGAAAGACTTCAGGAAAGTCTCTAACAATTGGCACATCTTCAAGTCGCTTCTCCTCCGACTTCTTCTCTGTGATGTGTGCAAGTATTGCGGGGTAACCCTTTCTCAGAAATTTTCGGGTTTTTAAGCACGAGATGATATTGAGTCCAGTCCCACCGGTCTCCCCCTGTATGATCAAGGTTCCACCAACGGCGAGTGGGATACGGACGATTTTATCGTAACAAATGATTTCGGCTCGGTGTTTGGACAACCAGTCCATTCCAATGATGACGTCGAAACTTCCGATTTCAATGGGTATAAGGTCGATCGAAAAGGTTTCGTCAGCTAGGTTTAAAGTGCAATTAGGTATCACACTGGTGGTTTCTACAAGTTTTCCATTTGCTAGCTCTACAGTGTACTTAACATCTAAGGCAACAGGAGTGATGTCAAGTAATGGGCAAAAATCATCGGAGATAAAGCTTCTATCAGCACCAGTATCAAATAGAACAGAAGCAGTTAAGTTGTTGAGGAGGAACATACCCGAGACCACATTCGGGTCTTGGCGGGCGTCCCCAGATTTGATGACGAAAGCTCTGCTACGGGTGTTGTTGTTGTTGTTGCGGTTGTTGTTATTGTTGTTCTTCAGTTTTGGGCACGAGTCTCTGAAATGCCCGGGTTTTCCACACTCAAAGCATACTTTGGGTGGTCTGGTGTTGTTATTGGAATTGTTGTTGGTAGGAGAGCGGCAATCTTTGGTGAGGTGGCCGTACCTCTTGCAGTTGTTGCAAAAGGGACCACAGGAACCCTCATGGTGACGATTGCACTTGGGACAAAATGGTTTGCTCCCAGTGTAGCCCCGGATGATGTCAGTGGTGGTGTTGTAAGCTTTGATGGTGTCGGGTTTCTTGTTTTGTTGGTTGGAGGGGTTGTTGTGGTAGTCAGACCACTTGCGTTTGTTGTTATGGGAGGATGAAGTGGGTGGTTCAGAATCTTGGCTCATAGACATCAGGTCTTGGGCCAATGAGATTGCACCGTCAATGGTGGTTGGTTTGGAAGAGATGACGTGTCCCCGAACAAAATCAGGGAGACCAAGGGCGTATTTCCTGATTTTATCAGGTTCAGTGCTTACCATAGCTGGGCGGAGGGCAGCTAGTTGTTGAAACCTGGTGGTATAACCATCGATGTCACCACCCTGAACCTTCAAATTCCAAAACTCCTCTTCTAGCTTTTGGAGTTTGGCGATAGAGCAGTATTTGGCAGTGAGTTTTGCCTTCAATTCCTCCCAAGTGAGTTGGTAGGCAATGTCAGCACCCACTGATTGGGTATATGAATTCCACCAAGAGTGGGCATCATCTTCAAGAGAGCAGGTGGCGAAGTTTACTTTGTCGTTCTCCGCGCATTTACTGACACGAAAAACAGTTTCCATTTTCTCGAACCATCTGATCAGTCCGATGGCTCCTTCAGAACCCTTGAAACTCGAGGGTTTGCAGCTTTGGAAGTCCTTGTAAGAACAAGGTTTGGTGGCAGAGGTTCCAGCGGTATCGCTGTTTCTGGTGGAGTTTGGTGGGGTATTCCGAGCTAAGGCTTCAGTAACAGCCTGGGTTATGAGTGAGGTAATCTGTGCATCGGTGTAAGGTCTGGTCTTTGGCGGCATGATTCTTCAATAAAAGAAATGAAGATACATGATATTTTGCAAGAAAGTTGTATTTATCTCAGATGTGCATGTATAAAAGTAGTAATACATAACATCAACAGGAATAATGGCAATTAATATGAGTCGAAAACAGCAAGGAATATTTAATAGTTAGTACGAGTTCAAAGGTTACATCCTACAGATGTATTACAAAAGATGTCGGGAATTGTTACATCCGACTGAATTATAGAGTAGCGCGTAGATAGTTACTAGATTACAGGATAGATTACAAGACAAAGACTACACTAGTCTTGACGTAGATTAATTTGTTCCATCATCGTGACAAGACGGTCCACAGTGTTTGCAAGCCTGCTAGCTTGTCGGGCGTTGTCTTCTGCTAGTGCAAGTCGTTGTGTTAGTCCACGCGCATATTCTTCTGCCTCAAGTGAGCGTTGCACACATTCATCCATCCTTTGTTGCAGAAGGGCATTTTCCACCCTTATTTCTATTATTTGGTTGCGAAGGACATCCATGTTGTTGTTAGTGGTTTCAAGATCGTCGGAGACTTGTTCAATGCGTTCAAGGGATGTAAGTCTCCAGTTTTCGTTGGTTTCCTGCAACACGACATCCATGGTACGAAGTCGTTGCTCGTGTTGATTCACCCTAGCGGCTAAAGCCGGCAAGGTGGAGTGAGTGGGGTACGGGCCAGCTCGAGGCAACCTGGAGTTCCTCCTTGCTACCCTTGGGTTCTGCGACCCGGATTGAGAACGAGATGAATTTGATGGAATGTTTGCCATTTCTGAGACAAAGCGTTAGTAAGATTGAGGCCTATATTCATATAGCTCCTATATAATATAGCCTATTGAGTGTCTAGCATAAACATGTTTAAGTCTCGGTTCTCTCGAGGTCAGAGTCTTCTATTGTACCCTGTTCAGCCATAACTACTTTCAGGTCTTACATCATCTTTGCTTAATTGTACATAGTTGATCAGGCTATGTTAAATTAAACTCGTATGCTGTAATCACTGAACCAGTCATACTTAATAAGGAATACGGCCTAATGGTCATAGTCTAGGCTCACTAAATGCAACCTAGTTCACTATAACCTGGCTTTGATACCAATCTGTAACACCCCCAAATTTAATGATTTGCGGAAGCTTGATTTGTGTGTTACTAATCAATAACAAAGCACAAAGATAAATAGCAAACGACTCTATATGCGTCGTTTTAACAAAATACATTGATAATTGAAATGTTTACGACATTTAAAGCTTTACATAGCTCGAGTTAAATATAATGAGATTTCAGTACATAAGTACTTATACAAAATATACTAATGCAAGAAAATCTCAATCGTCTGTATGCTGACTCGAGCTAAATCCTGAAGCAGAAACATCCTACTGCTGGGTACCTGCGATATATGCTAAAAGGTCAGCTATAAAGCTGGTGAGCTCACAGGTTTGAAATCAAGTAATATCGTATGAACCGCAAGATTTAAATAATGAATTGCATCCAGCAATTAAATAATGAATTGCATCCAGCAATTAAATGATAATCATCGTGTATACAGCCATGAGCACATAGTTGAGCTTAACTCGAGGGCCGGGTCCCCTATAGAGAATTCCGGGCGAGGTGCCTCCACGAATGCCTAATCCACATTCGTCTTCCCAAATATTAGTACGTCCGTTTACCCGGTTAGTGCTTGCTAACCCGAACGAGGAGGGTCAATCCTATATGGTACCATATACTAATATTCACACTACAACGTATTAACAACTATGCTGACGGAGGACTTTAAAATGATTAGTTTCGAAAAACTCATGTAGTATCTGAAAAGTTGGTACTTGCGTTCACATGTTAAAAGTTTGAGCAGTATATCACACCCCTGAGTAAAATAGTAAAAGAGGGGCTATGAGACTCACCTGAGTCTGAATGCGTTTAAACAAACGTAAGTTGATTAGCCGAAATGAAGTCCAAAGACTTGTAACCTGAGGGTGTCCACGACACGCGATGGTTATAAATATGATTGGGTATCTTAAAAGATCACCCCTGCAGTTGTTCGTCCAACTATAATGTCCAAATATCCACTATTTGGTTGATATGTTTAAGTGTTTGAAAAGTGTACGACCCGTTGGTGACGAGTTTGAAATAATAACTTCAAGTATTATTATCAAGTTATCGATGTTTTGCACTTACAAAAGTGTCCCACAGTGTTTTATAAGTCGTATCGTATAAAGATTTGAGGTTGTAAAAGTTCGACACTTAGTGAAATTTAGTTGTAAATATTCTGTTTTATGCGTCACTTAAAGCGACACTCATGGGTTTAGGCGACACTTAGGAAGTGTCGCATGAAATGACTGATTCTGAATAATAGCGTCACTTGTGCAAGTGACGTATAGAGTGCGACACTTGAGGAAGTGTCGGTTGTAAGTGTCGGTATAAAGGTCATGAGTCACTAAGGTGAGTGACGGGTGAAATCAGGTTTGATGGTAGGCGTCACTTAGGCAAGTGACGCTATAAGTGTCGGTCATTAGCGATTGAAAATGCGTCACTTAGGTAGTGACGGAAAAAGAGGGTTTTATGCGGCACTTAGGCAAGTGACGCAAAATTTGGGCTTTTAGCGACACTCAATGCGTCACTTAAGTGACGCACGAAGTGACGCTATACTGCATGCTTCGTTGCGACACTTAAAGCTGTTGACGGGTTTTTGAGCCAAAAACGAGTTTTCCGGCCTTAATTTGGTCCGATTCTTTTACCCAACCCATATAGGGACATTATAAGCATAAACAAACAACTAGAAAGTGAAAACACTAGAAATCGAGAGATGTCGGGATTTGTCGGAAACTTACAAAGTGTCGGATGAGAAATCCGAAAAAGTAGGATGATAGATCGTGATGCGGGGGTCGTTTTCTTCCAAAAGAGTAGTATGATCCAAGGCCGTTTAGTACGTTTATTTTGCGATTTTGTGAAGTTTTTGGGTGATGGTGGTGGTTGGAGTGAAAGAGAGAGAAAGAGAGGAAAGAGAGAAAGAAAGAGAAATAATGAGAAAGAGAGGTGGGGAATGGGAGGTTATCCTCCCATTTTCGCCCCGCGTTCCCGCTCCGTGCGGTGTTCGTTTGCTCCGTCGTTTAATCGTAAATAATTATTTAAATATTAAAAGTACGTTTTAAAATACAAATTATTACGCGATATTTTATTTAAATATTTTATTAGTCATTTATATTTGAGTTATAGGTTGTAAATTTGTTTATTTAATTTGCGCGTTTTAAAGCTTTTAAATTGTGTAGGTTCAGTTCGTACGATACAAAATGAATACGAAATATTATTATAATAATATTTTTGACATAACCACGTTATTTAATAAAATTGGTCACCAACGTTCGTATATAATTGAATCGAAATACATCCGATTTAAATTGCGTACGATTTAATCAAATCGCATATTCGTATATATTCAACAATATATATAATTCGATACATTAATTAGCCTAATAAGGAACTAATTACATGTATTAACATATGATTAGGCACTAATTACTAGTCCTAATTTGGCGGGTGTTACACCAACTGCAAACGGTTCGGGCATTTAGCCAAGGATTGCCGAACCAACATTTCTAACCCCAACCCCAATGCACCAAAGGCCTGCTTTGGGTGCGGAAATACAGGGCATTTCAAGAAGGATTGCCCAAAGCTGAAAAACAACAACAACCCTGCTCGCGGCAGAGCATTCGTTATCAAGGCTGGAGAAGCCAGACAAGACCCGAATGTCGTGACGGGTACGTTCCTTCTCAACGACCTTACTGCTTCTGTGTTATTTGATATCGGTGCCGATAGAAGCTTCATTTCTGAGAAATTTAGCCCTTTACTTGATATTACTCCCACTGCCTTAGATGCTAAATACATTGTAGAATTAGCTAACGGCAAACTGATTGAAACTGATAGCATCATACACAACTGTACACTTAACCTCACGAACGAAACGTTTTCCATTGATTTAATCCCTGTCGAGATCGGCAGCTTCGATATTATTGTCGGTATGGATTGGTTATCCAGGCACCGAGCTGAAATCATCTGTCATGACAAACTCGTTCGCATACCTCTTGTCTCCGGTGGAACCTTAGTCCTACAAGGGGAGACCGGTAGACGGAATCTGAATATTGTATCCTGTCTGAAAACGAGAAAATATCTACGAAAAGGGTATCAAGCCATCCTCGCACATGTAACGGAGAAGAAGTCGGAGGAGAAGCGACTTGAGGATGTTCCGATCGTGCGGGATTTCCCAGAAGTCTTTCCTGAAGACTTGCCCGGACTTCCGCCACCTAGACAAGTTGAATTTCAAATCGAACTTGTGCCTGGAGCTGCACCCGTGGCACGAGCCCCTTACCGTTTAGCACCATCCGACATGCAGGAGTTGTCTAACCAACTACAGGAACTCCTGGACAGAGGATTCATTCGACCAAGTTCCTCCCCTTGGGGAGCTCCGGTCTTATTCGTGAAAAAGAAAGATGGATCTTTCCGCATGTGTATCGACTACCGAGAGCTGAATAAGCTAACCATAAAGAATCGGTACCCACTTCCTAGAATCGATGACCTGTTTGACCAACTCCAGGGATCGAGTGTTTACTCAAAGATTGATCTATGGTCGGGTTATCATCAACTCCGAGTCCGTGACAATGATATCCCAAAGACAGCTTTCCGAACTCGTTATGGGCATTACGAATTCCAAGTGATACCATTCGGGTTGACCAACGCACCGGCCGTATTCATGGACCTTATGAATCGGGTGTGCAAACCATATCTTGACAAATTCGTCATTGTGTTCATCGATGATATCCTGATTTACTCTCGCAACGAGCAGGAACATGCTCAACATCTGAAAACCATTCTAGGACTTCTTAAACACGAAGAGTTATATGCCAAATTCTCTAAGTGTGAGTTCTGGATTCGAACCGTTCAATTCCTCGGGCACGTGATTGACAGCCAGGGAATTCATGTTGATCCCGCCAAGATTGAAGCAATCAAGGGCTGGGAGTCACCGACCACTCCAACCGAAGTTAGACAATTCTTAGGTCTTGCTGGTTATTACCGCCGATTCATCGAAAACTTTTCAAGAATAGCTGTTCCCCTAACCACACTGACTCAGAAAGATAAGAAGTTCGATTGGACTGATAAACAAGAGTCAGCTTTCCAACTATTGAAAAACAAACTTTGCAGTGCACCGATCTTGTCCTTACCCGAGGGCACCGACGATTTCGTAGTTTACTGCGACGCCTCACACCAAGGACTTGGTTGTGTGTTGATGCAACGGGAAAAAGTCATTGCCTATGCCTCACGACAACTAAAAATCCACGAGAAAAACTATACGACCCACGACCTCGAGTTAGGTGTTGTGGTCTTCACATTGAAAATCTGGAGACATTATCTCTACGGTACGAAAAGCACTATCTTCACTGATCACAAAAGTCTCCAACACATATTCGATCAGAAGGATCTAAACATGAGGCAACGTCGCTGGGTTGAGTTACTTAGTGACTACGACTGCGAGATCAAATACCATCCGGGCAAGGCTAACGTAGTTGCCGATGCCTTAAGCTGAAAAGAACGAGTGAAACCCCTTCGAGTCCGAGCACTTTCTATGACAATTCATAACGAGCTTCCTGCTCAAATCCTTACCGCTCAACTTGAAGCACTCAACGATGAAAACTTGAAAAATGAAGCCTTGCGAGGCTTGGATAAACAATTTGAAATCAAACCCGATGGAACTCGATACTTCTCTAACCGGGTGTGGTTACCCAAATTCGGAAACTTGCGAGATTTGGTGATGGCTGAAGCTCACAAATCTCGATACTCTATACATCCTGGTTCTGATAAGATGTATCATGACGTCAAAGGGTTGTATTGGTGGCCTAACATGAAAGCTGACATTGCCTTGTATGTCAGTAAATGCCTAACATGTTCCAAAGTCAAGGCCGAACACCAAAGACCCTCGGGGTTGCTCCAACAACCTGAAATTCCTCAATGGAAATGGGAACAGATTTCCATGGACTTCATCACCAAACTACCGAAAACTTCGAGTGGTTGCGATACCATTTGGGTGATCGTGGACCGTCTCACGAAATCTGCTCATTTTCTGGCCATCAAGGAAACCGACAAGATGGAGCGTCTGACTTGCATCTATGTCAAAGAAATCATCTCGCGACACGGTGTACCTATCTCGATCATCTCGGATAGGGACAGCCGTTTCACTTCTAACTTTTGGCAATCACTACAGAAATCTCTTGGTACTCGTCTGGATATGAGTACTGCTTATCACCCGCAAACCGATGGCCAAAGCGAGCGAACTATTCAAACACTGGAGGATATGCTACGAGCCTGCGTAGTTGACTTCGGTACTTCTTGGGAAAGTCACTTACCGTTGTGCGAGTTTTCGTACAACAACAGTTACCATACCAGCATCAAGGCTGCACCCTTCGAGGCACTTTACGGACGTAAGTGCCGATCACCTATCTGTTGGACTGAGTTAGGAGAATCCCAACTTACGGGTCCAGAAATCATTCAGGAAACTACTGAGAAAATCATCGGTATTCAAAACCGGCTGAAAGCCGCACGTGATCGTCAGAAAAGCTATGCTGACGTGAGACGCAAACACCTTGAGTTCCAGGTAGGGGACAAGGTACTTCTCAAAGTGGCACCGTGGAAGGGTGTCATTCGATTCGGAAAGCGAGGCAAACTAAATCCTAGATACATCGGACCATTCGAAATCCTGGAAAGGATTGGTCCAGTGGCATACCGCCTGCAACTTCCTGCTGAACTTAGTAGCGTACACAACACATTCCACATTTCTAACTTGAAGAAATGTCTGTCTGACGAGACACTGATTATACCGCTCGACGAAATTCAAATCGATGATAAACTTCATTTTGTCGAGGAACCTATGGAAATCATGGACCGTGAGGTCAAACGATTGAAACAGAGTCGTATTCCCATCGTAAAGGTCAGGTGGAATTCTAGGCGCGGCCCTGAGTTCACCTGGGAACGGGAAGACCAAATACGACAGAAATACCCACATCTCTTCCCAGATAACGCACCGTCCGTGCACCCAAGCTAATTTCGGGACGAAATTTCTTTAACAAGGGGAGAATGTAACACCTGCATAATTAGGATAATTAATTATGCCTAATTGTTTGTAACTAGTTGTAATTAGTATGTAATAGGACTAATTACAGGCTCTATTTGTATATATATATATAAGGTGATTTATATATATGTGTGTGTACTTACGCGATTTGAATAAATCGTGCGAATTAACCGGACGGAGTCCGACACAGTTTACTTGGACGTTGGTGACAATAAATTTACTTAAATAATGAGAATGTATTTTGTTATATAAAATACGCAACCGAACGAGCATTATTTATATATTATCGCGACGACATTTTAACTAACGCAACAAAACGTAATAAACGCGACTTAATAATTTAAATATTGCGACAAATGTTTTTATTATTAATTTCAAGACATTTTATTTAAATACTCTAGTTACATTTTAAAATATAACGGTTTGGTTAAAAATACTAAAAACAAAGGATTTAACGATTAGGACACGGAGTAAACACTGAGTTTTAGGGAGCACTTTCCCCTCCCTTGCCCCTTGGATCAGCCAACCCCAACCCCCACCCAACTCCCATTCTTTCATTTTCACCATTTCAAACACACACACATCTTCCAAACACTCTCAACCAAATCCACACCAAATTTTCGGAATACAAACCGACACACGAAAATTACATATTTGGAATCACCATCACGAGTGAAGCAAGAATATCAAGATCGTTTTCATCGTTCCATCCTCCAATTGGCTCGATTTGCAAAAGTAAGAAATTTCTAAAATCTTAGATCTATTCAATTTGGTGTAATGTTTTGATGTTTTGATGTGTACACAACTTAGATATAACCTAATACATGAAGAATACACGATTTTATAGCTCGAAAATGGGTTAGGTTTGCGTTTTTGGTCGAAAACTCTTGAAACCCGAAAGTTTCTGGGCTGGTGTTCATACATGCGACACAAGCCTTGTGTCGCATGCTGTGTCACATAAACCCGTTTGTGTCGCACCTTGTGTCGTACCAATCCTTTAGTGTCGTAACCTTTGCGACACAATATTGTGTCGCACTCTATGTCGCATACTATGTCGTATTTAATACGACACAACCGTTCTGTCGCTATTGAATTAGCATCGCAAGCTTTTTGCGACACAACCACTGTGTCGCAGAGCTATTGTGTCGCATCCTTCATGCGACACAACCCTTGTGTCGCATACAAATCCTTGTGTCGCAGCTTATGTCGCAGAAAACAGAAAACTTGGAAATTTTAAAGGATTTTCACTATAGAAAAGTCAAAGTTACTGTAGCAAAAAGTCAAATTTTACTGTAGCAATTCACTGTAGCACATTTACTGTAGCAAAGTCAACATTTTAGAATTTTTGCTACAAACCGTCACCAACGGGCCAAACATGTTTTCCAACAAACAAACAATTACAAACATACGGACAAACACTGGATATACTAGTTGTGTACAACTAAACGAAACGTCTCGTGAGACGCATACTTACATAACTTCATATGATTAGGCATTTGAAGGTTACGGGTTCAGAGAACCTACTTGCTTTACTTACTACTTGCTAATTGCAACTGATTACTACAAGACTCAGGTGAGTCTTACGGCCCCACTTTTACTGTTTTATCTTATTGGGGGAGATACATGCTACTACTATTTTCCTTGAACACAAGTACTAAACTGTTTACTATACCAAACGGAATTGCATGAGTTTACTTACAAACAGAAGTCTCTCCATCATATATCGTTAGTTATGGACTTAAGCGCGAACACTAGTTAATGGATCCATTAGGGAAATGACCCTCCCCGCCCGGGGCAGTAGCGCTGCCACGTACCGATTTACACGTAGAAACGGGTGACAAATTATTCGTTACTGATGCTTGCTCATTTACGAGCATGTCACGGGAGCAAACTTATTACTTACGGGTTAAGCTTCGATTATGAGCCTCATGGCAACGGTATAAACTTACTTACTTACATTTGCGGGATTGCAAATACTGGTTTACGATTTCTGGATTGAAATTGCTGATTTTACGCCTGCGGGCATTACTGATGAAATCTCGTGTTCAAAGCTGATATTACTTACAAACCTGTGAGATTCACCAACCTTTTGGTTGACACTTTTTAGCATGTTTTCTCAGGTACTCGGATGGAGTAGGATTACTCCAGGATTTTTAACTAGAGTCGCATGATTTCAACACAACTGCATTAACGGAGATTCTTAGCATTATCTTTTGTATATTTTGATTATGTAATAGAATCTCCCGCTACACGTACGGACTCTAGGGAAACTACATTTTTGTATACGAAAACACTAAGTTTTCAAACAATATATCTATGGAATGTAACTAACTTACAAACGTTGCATATAGATGTCGTTTACTTTATCTTTGTGCTGTGATATTTGATTAGTAACACCCAAACTATGCTTCCGCAAAACAGTGAATTTCGGGGGTGTTACACCATGGATGTGACCTTTATTGAAAATACATCAAATGTAGAAGGAAAAGGTCCAGAAGTATTGTTTGATATTGATGCACTAACCCATGCTTTTAGATATCCAGATTTGTCTACTAGTGCAGGTACAGATACAGGTAATGATGCAGGTGAAGATGGACTTTCAGGCTCAAGTCAAACTAAAAGGGATGACTTGAACTATGTATTGTTTCCTATTTGGTCTCCAGATCCACCAGAAGTATTACAATCAGAGCAACAAGAGAAAGATGGACCTTCAGATGATACAAGTGGGTCAACTGGCAAAAATGGTTTAAACAAGGATGAAGATGGTTCAATTCCAACAGATCCTCAACCATTTACTTCAAAGGGTTCTCATACAGTTTCAGAGCATGATTCAGAAGGAGAGCATGAATCTCCAAAGTATTTTGAACAAAGTCCTCCATTTCAAGTCTTGGAAAGGACTTCTTTGTCATATTCTGAAGCAACTCCAAAGCCTTCAAAAGAAAGAGAAGAAAGAGATTCTTTTTCAGAATCAGAAATGGATAATCTTTTGGGTCCTAATTTGGAAAGAGAATTACTTGATACATCCACATCTAAGTATCTGGTTCACAAAGATCACTCCTTGGATTTGGTCATTGGTGATATTAGCTCTTCTGTTCAGACTAGACATCAAACCAAGGTAAGAGAAGAAGATTTACATACTTCACTATATGTTTGTTTTCTTTCTCAGATGGAACCAAAGAAGGCAGTGGAAGCTCTCAAAGATCCAAGTTGGATAGAGTCAATGCAAGAAGAATTGTTGCAGTTCAAACTGCAAGATGTATGGGATTTGGTTGACTTACCAAAAGGAAAGAAAGCTATAGGCACAAGGTGGATCTTCAAGAACAAGAGAGATGAAAGAGGAATAGTGATAAAGAATAAAGCAAGGTTGGTAGCACAGGGGTACACACAGGAAGAAGGAATTGATTATGATGATGTTTTTGCTCCTGTTGCTAGAATAGAAGCTATTAGGTTATTTTTAGCTTATGCATCTTATCAGGATTTCAAAGTTTATCAAATGGATGTGAAGAGTGCTTTTCTTCATGGTCTAATTGATGATGAGGTGTATGTATGCCAACCACCAGGGTTTGAAGATCCAACATATCCAGATAGAGTGTGCAGATTGAAGAAAGCTTTGTATGGGTTACATCAAGCACCAAGAGCTTGGTATGATACTCTATCTGAGTATCTTCTCAAGAATGGATTCAAGAGAGGTACTATTGACAAGACTTTGTTTACCAAGAGGGTTCAGAGAGATATATTGTTGGTACAGGTTTATGTTGATGATATTATTTTTGGGTCAACTAGGGATTCATTGTGCAAAGAGTTTGAGGGCTTAATGCATAAGAAATTCAAGATGAGTTCAATGGGTGAACTCACTTTCTTTTTAGGATTGCAGGTTAAACAGAAGACAGATGGAATCTTTATTAACCAAGGGAAGTATGTGCAGGATATTTTGAATAAATTTGGTTATAAAGATGTAAAGATAGCTAGCACTCCTATGGAGGCACACAAACATCTTAATTCTGACCCTGAGGGAGAGGAAGTAGATGTGCACTTATACAGGTCAATGATTGGTTCTTTGATGTATTTAACTTCATCTAGACCTGATATTATGTTTGCAGTGTGTCTTTGTGCTAGGTACCAAACCAATCCAAAGCAGTCACACATGTATGCTGTGAAAAGGATCTTTAGATACTTGAAAGGTCAACCAGATTTGGGACTTTGGTATGCTAAAGGATAAGATTTTGAGCTTAAGGCTTTCACAGATAGTGACTATGGTGGTGAGAACATGGATAGAAAATCAACAAGTGGAGGATGTCAATTTCTTGGAAATAGGTTAGTGTCATGGCAATGTAAAAAGCAGACCACAGTTTCCACTTCTACAGCAGAAGTAGAATATGTTGCAGCATCAAGTTGTTGTGCACAGGTTCTTTGGATTCAGAATCAAATGTTGGATTATGGTTTGACTTTCATGTACACTCCTATTTATATTGATAATACCTCTGCTATTAGTATCATTCAAAATCCAGTTAAGCATTCAAAAACCAAACACATTGAGATCAGATATCATTTTATACGAGATTGTTATGATAAAAGATTGATTCATATTTTTAAAATTCATACTGATAATCAACTTGCAGATCTTTTTACAAAAGCATTTGATGTAGGAAGATTTACATTTTTGATAACTAATATTGGTATGATCAATCTCACTTAGTGTTTTGGTCTGGATTTTATACTAACAGGGGTGAAGTATATTGTGTGTGACAGGGTCAAGTGTTGCCACTGTTAGCTTCATCATGATAACAGTTGGTGCCACTGTTAGTTTACTTATGCCACTGTCAATGTATTTTAAACCCCTGCTGTATATTTGTGTAGATTAACCCCTGCTGGTTGTTTTTCTTAGTTTAATATTGCAGGACTCAGCCACTGTCAAGAGACATCACTTGAGCTGGAGTCTAATGTTTTCTGTGTTGCTTCTTATTTTGGTTTAAAAAAAAAATACGGTTCTTTTTCTAATAAAGCTAAGTTTTTGCCCATGTTAGTTCTAAGCTGGAGTTTCCCTGGTCGGATGCCCCTGCTAGACTATCAGCCGCTGTTAGCTTTGTTAGATGGTTAAAAAAGGGTTGACTATAATTGACCAAGTGAGGTACCCCTGTTGGGCTTATTTGTAAGTTGTGCCCCTGCTGGGTATAACCAGCAGTGCCACTGTTAGTTCTATTTTTAGGGCTTGGCACTGTCATCATATAAATACTCAAATACTTCACTTTTTCAATTACGCTTTCAAAATTTTCAAAACCCTTCAATAATTGCTCTCGTTTGGATTTGTTTATTGTAAACCGCTCCTCGTTCTTTCATCAATTTCATCAATGGCATCGTCATCTTCATCTGATTCTGGTACTTCTACGCTAAGTGTTCATTCTGAACACAATATGAGGGCTTTCTTGAACAAAGAACTTGCAGATGATTATTTTCACCCTATTATCGATTTCTTGAGTAACTGTCCAGTTACTTATGCCCTTACTGTCGCTCCAAGATTGATACGATCACACGTTCAAGAATTCTGGCAGAATGCAAATGAAGGGAATGTTAATGGAATTACTCACATTCATTCCACTGTCAAAGGTAAGAAGGTAATGGTGACTGAGATTGTTCTTAGAGAACTTCTGCAGTTTGATGATGAAGGAGGAATTCTGGAATTATCAAGAGTTGATTTGTTTAAAGGTATAAATGATATGGGGTATGAAGGTTCTGGAAAAGCAAGATCAGAATATACTTTCTTGAAGTCATGGTTCTGTCCTCAATGGAAGTTCTACATTCATACTTTTCTGGTATGTTTGTCACAAAAGAGAACTAGTTTTAATGAATTTAGTTCTAGTATTGCATATCCTATTATCTGCTTGGCACAGGGTATTAAATTTAATATGTCTAGGTTTATCTTAGATAATATGATTAGGAATGTAAAGGGTGATACATTCATTATGTACCCTAGATTTGTTCAGCTTTTATTGAATACTCAATTGTCAAATTTGCCAGCAGAGGATAGTGTAATAGTTAGTTCTACTCTTTCCTTGAGGACTATTAGAGCTATGAACCAGTATCAGAATACTTTTTCCAAGAAGGAAACTGCATTATTTTCTACAATGTTAGTTGCTCCTTCTGCCACTGGTGGTGTATTACCAACACCACCTGGACCAAATGATGACAGGCCAACAACACAAGTTGGTTCTGAACACACATCAGGAGGTGGCACCAAAAGAAAACAAGGGAACCAACAGCCTACCCAAAGTAAAGCCAAGAAATCCAAGAAGGCTAAACAGGCTGTGGAGATTCCTGTTTCTCCACAGTCTCAGTCAAATGATCCACCACAACAGGTGAACATACTTGATGAAAATGTTCATTCTGGAAGGGCTGCCACTACTGTTTCTAGCCCACTGGCAGGGCAGGATAGTGGTAACATAAATAAGACCCAACCAGAGGCAACTATATTTGATGAACCTATGGGTGATGATTCAAATGTAGGTCCCAGTACCAATAACATAGACATCTGCAGTGGCAGATGTAGTCGATGATTCATCTAGGAGGTCACACTCCAATGTTGATGAGGCTAGTAATGAATTGACTATTGATGATTTGGTACATGATGTCAAACTGATTTGGACTAAATTTGAAAAGGAAAGAGCTTTGAGAAGGGAGCAACATGTTATGTTGGCTGCCCAGAGTGAATTAATAAAGAAGCAGAGGGAGGAAATTATTGATTTACAGACCAGGTTGGCAGTTGTTGAGGATGCAGTTGATAAAGTTTTGTTGCCTGCTAGAGAATCTTCAAGTAAGGGGGAGAATAAAGATGATGATCATGAGCAGAATGATATGCCTGAAGATAAGAAGAAGAATGGTGATGATTCAGATGGTCAAGATGATAACAATGATGGTAATACTGAAGGTGCAGGTGATTTTAGCTTTATGGATATACCTGAGTTTAATGAGATGAGTGATAGAGGTGTTGAAGATGAATTGAATGTCTTAGATTATGTGATTAATGAAGACATGGATGAACAGATGGTAGATGCTGAGAATGATAGGAGAATGGTGGTGTATGTTGGTGAAAATGTTGCAGTTGATGATACACCAAGTGGTCCAGCTTTAAATGTTTTTCCATTAAACAAAGGATTACCTTTTAAGGCTGTGGCTAATCTGTATATCTGGGATATTATGGGAGCAAATCTTGATATGAGCAAAAGAGTAAGTTTTAGTGATAGGTTGGTTTATGAAGAAAAGAGTTATAATGATGATGATAAATCTATTGAAACAGAGGATATGGAAGGTGGTGATGTAGAGGTTGAGGGGGAGTTTATAGAGGCAAAACCTGAAGCAAAAGAGGAAGAAAGAGTGAATATTTATAATAGAAAGAAATCAATTCCAAAGAGAAAGTCTACCTCTGCTAAGGTACGAACCCCTGTTGAAACTCAATTTTTGACCACTGCTAGTAGTGTTTCTACCTCTGCTAGTAGTTTGGTATCTACCTCTGTTGAGGTATCTACCGCTGTTGGTACTTCAACAGCAACCCCTGTTGATACAACCCCTGTTATCACAAAATCAACCACTGTTATATCAACCTCTGTTAACACTTCATCTATTCCCACAACTGTTGGTACACCTACTGTTACTCCAGTTTACACCACTGCTACAGCAACGACCACTGCCAGGGCTCTAGAAGTGCCTGTTACAATAAGAGAGCCTACACAAACACCCAAACCTAAGTCTGATCTTCCAAAGATTGATTCAAAAGACAAAGGTAAGGGAAAATTGAAAGAAGAGAGAAAAGTTAAGAAGGTTGTAGAGCCTCCAATTGATTTGAATGAGGCCAGAAGAGCTCAAGAAGAGTATGATGAGAGAATGCTAAGAATGGCAGTTGAGTCTAAGAGAAAGGAAGGACCTGATGTTGATGTTATACTAGAAGACTTGAGTATGATAACCTTGTCACAAAAGGCTGCACAGATGCTGAATGATATGGCTGCAAAAGGTCAAGGGTTGTCTGCTCAAAAGGTCCATGACATGATCAAGAAAAAAGTTGGTAATGATGGTTTGGATCCAGGGTTTGCAAAGCTCAAACAAGCTGTTGAAGAAAAGAAAAAATTGAAAAGACAAGCTGAGATTGAGAAGAAAAGAAACAAACCACCAACGGCTGCTCAAAGGAAGAAGGATTTACTCAGAATTCTTGGTGATAGATATGCACCAAGAAGTGTGCTTGAAGGATGGGATGTACAGAAACTGGAAAGAGCATATGAAAAATATCAGAATGAGGAAAAGGAAGATTTTGAGAAAATAATTCAGAAAGACAAATTCATTAAGAAAAAATTGGATGAGGATAGGAAGAGAATTGCTGAGCAGGTGAGAAAAGAGGAGCAAGAGAGAATTGAAAAGAAAGAACAAGATGAAGCAGAAGCCAAAGAAAGAGAAATCAAAAGGCTTTCTGATCAAAATTTAAAGATAAGGTGGAATGGAGTTCTTGCTTCTGATAGTGTAGTTCCTGATTTAGAAAGAGATGCAGAAGAGTTGAAGAAATATATCAAAGAAGTGAAAGATTATAAAGAAAATATTCACATCAATCATGATAGATCATCAAAGATAATTGAATGGAAAGGAATAAAATCAAAAGTTGCTGATGGTGATAAAGAACAGATCAAGATTGTTAGAGAAGATGGGAATGAGCAATGTTTGTCATCTGTTGCTGATGTGCTTAAGAATGTGAACAGATTAGACATTCTAGATCTGTTTGAGCTTAACAGTCAAGGAGATAGGCAGGCGTCACTGGTGATTATGGAACGAGAATTGGGAAGATGTCTGAATATGCTGTTTGAGCCTGAGCCATTCATCAATTTGTTCTTAAATTGTATTGATGCTGTGAATACATGGAGACATTTTGTTAGAGCTGGAGTTCATATGATTCTATTCAGAAGTGGAATGTCAATCTACATGCTTGATGAAAGAAGATATGTTCTGGGAACTCAGACTCTAAGAAATGTGCTTGCATTTCAACTGAGAACTACAGTGATTTCAGAAGAAGCATTTAATGCTTTGTATATGGTGCTCAATCAGTTTCATAAAAGAATGGAGTTGGAAAGATTGAAAGAGGAGGAGAGAAGGAGAAAACAGAATCAAACTCAAAAAGGTGAAAAGAAAGATGAAGAAGCTTGATTCATTACTGAGAATGATCAAGTTTAGGGGGAGATTGTTGAGACCTGTGACACTGTCAGATCTGCTCAGAATACAAGTATGATTGCCGCTGTTAGAAGAAGTTCACCACTGTTAGAGTTTTTGTATTGACAGTGCCACTGTCAATTAGTTTTAGTCTAACAGTGCCACTGTTGAACACGTAATTTGTATTTTGTATCAAGTACTCAACCTCTGTTAGTAATATACGAGTACTACCCCTGTTAGATATATAGATAACCACTGTTGGTTAGATAAAGTTGGTTAGAGTTATATTAGGAGTAGATGAGGATTCCTAATATGTTTGATTCTGTAAAGGACTCTATATGTTATAAATAGAGATCCTGGAAAACCCTAGTTGATACGATTCATTCTAGTTATTAGCTTCAAGGTTGTAAACCCTAACACAATTGTGTGTTCGTATTATTGATAATAATATTGAAGCTTTTGGTTAGATATTCTATTATATACAAGTTTGTTCTTCAAGTTATTAATAAACTATTCCGCAAGCTTATTAATAATCAATCAAAGTAATACATACTAAGATCTCAATCTGGGATCATCAAGTTGCGATTCCATTGTTAGTACATGTTTAGTGTCTGTCAGTTGGTCTAGCTCGTAGTTTGTAATTAGATTTGTGTTTCCTGACTCCTGCGACGTAGCGCATAACGTCGCAGGTGCGACGTCAGGTTTTGGGCCTGCGACGTAGCCAACGTCGCATGGGCTTGGGCCTGCGACGCAGCGTGCGACGTCGCAGGTGCCAGATTTTGTATAAAAACGTTTTATGTTTTCTGTTTTAGGGTTGACGAAACCCTAAACGCAATTAGTCGAAATCCCTGTAATCTGACCGATTATTACTGAATATAATACGTTTCGTTTGATATTCATTGCGTATTGTTATTCGTGTGATTGTTTGATTAGTCAATTGTTGTTTCCGCCATCAATTGATTGACTCGGTTCGTACTAGATCCAAGGTTAGGGACAAACAACTGGTATCAAAGCCAGTAATTGTCTTGAAATAATTTTTATAACAGATGTTTTAAATGTGCCACGTAAAATTTAAAGTGGACAAAATATACTGATGATCGAAATAACACTTACTATTCCTCATAATTGCATGTTATTCCGATATGATCCCTAATAAGACAAAACAACTCCGTCACCAAAAATAGAGTGTTAGTAATTTTATTCTGTTATATTTTTACCTTTTGTGATATTAAAGAAAATTCCAAAAAGATTTTTTCGTTATTTTATGCTTTATTTTTTTATTCTATGTTATTTTTCCCAAGTCATGACTCATTTAGATATTATCTGCTAAAATAACGAGTAAATGGTTCTTGAAAATTTCAAAATCGACTCAAATCACAAACTGACTGCTCTATGCGACGTCCCACTCAACGTCGCCTGCGACGTCCCAGCCTACGTCGCACATAGGGTTAGACTATATATAGTCTCAACCGCGACGTAAAACGTCACACTATTCCATATTCACCTGCGACGTAGCCTGCGACGTACCATTGGCGATTTGCGACGTAGCACTGCTTCGAGCATTTTCGTGATTTGTAGCCGTTTTCACTCCGATTCACTCTCGTAGTTTTCTTCTACTCGTTATTCCGCACACTTAGGTACTAATCTTACCCTTTTTCACCGTGTATTTTTGCTTTAATCGTTAAATATATATTGCGGGTTTTAGGGTTCTCGGTTTGGGTTAAATTAGTTGTGTAATCGTGATCTAAACATCGTATAATTTATGTTTTCGTGATCACCATTCGTTGCCGCACCTTTTCGTGCGTTTGATTTTGAAAACCCCTAAATTTGAGGGTTAGGGTTTCTGGGTTGGGGATGAATGTTCTTCAGTGCGACGTACGCTGCGACGTCGTGGCCTACGTCGCTCTCATTGGTTATTCTTACATGCCTACGTCGCCCTTCCCTACGTCGCTTTTTACTGCGACGTCCTACGCGACGTCCCTTGCTACGTCGCTATTTTATTAATGTGATTAAATTCACAATAAATTGCAAAATGCGACGTACCTATCGACGTCGCTCGAATTTTGTGCGACGTCACGGTCTACGTCGCTATTGTTATTATTCTGATTTTCAGCGACGTCCTTTACTACGTCGCTATTTGAAATGCGACGTCATCGACTACGTCGCATATTACAGAAAAATGACATTTTTTTGTTACCAATCAAATGTTCGTTTTTCTGACTTTTAAATCCTGTCCAGCAATGGCGAGTGATTTCTTTCAGTTCCTAGCTGAACGACAAAGATAGTGCTTACTGCTTCAGCCCAAAAGAGTGTCACTACTCGCCCGTCCGCGGCTAGAAGGATCTTCTTCCGGTCGTGGATTCTTTTGCGCTTTCTGGTGGTCCAGCACCTTAAAGTTTTTATCTGGTCACTTAGATATGACCATTTTTGTCTCGGTTGGCTAATGATCCGGTGGATTTCTCTCTTTGTCCTGAATCTTGGTTTTATGGTCTGGAGGAATCCCTTTACCGTTATGTGGAATTCTCTCTTTGTCCTGAATCTTGGTTTTATGGTCTGGAGGAATTCCTTTATTATCCTGGATCTCGGCCTTCTGGTCTGGTGGGATACCATCCCTGTCTTGGATTTTAGCCTGACCTTGTCTTGGATTTTGGCTGTATTCGTTTAACCAGGATCTTCGGTTTAGGTTTAGGGTTTAGGGTTTAGGATTTGATATGTGTGTTTGTAACTTTGTACTTATTTAACATATCAATGAAACCTTTCGTTTGTGATAAGTTTGGAATACTTTGTTTGTTCTAACGCTTTTCGAGAATATCTTGTATGTTTCTGTTTTTGCAGATATGGCTCTTGTTTTCAAAGCGCGTCACAATACTGCTGCTTACCTTGATGATACTTCTGATAAAGCTGCACCGTATCGTCAGATGATTGCATTTCTGAGGCGTTCAAGGGTATTCCACGCCATTTCGGATAACACTATGGCTTTTGGAAATCTGATCAACCCTTTCTGGAGAAACGCAAATGTTGTTACTGATAACGACATTCGAAGACTTGTTTCAACGGTTGCTGGTACGGAAATCACTATTACAGAACAGAGTATTCGGGAACTTTTACAGCTGAACGATCAACCGAATATGCCAGTCGGTTTTGATCATGTTTTTGTTTCGGGAGCTATGCAAAGGATTGGATATCCCGGGATTCCCACTGATCAGTATAGGAAAGCGAATCTCACACGTGTTTGGAGATATTTGATGCACGTGATTATCGTTTGTTTGGGCAATAGGAAAGGTAGAACGGATGGAATGAGCCGAAGTTTTGCTTCTGCTATGTTAGCATTAGTGTACAACAAGCCGTTCAACTTCTCGGGTTTTATATTCAAGGCTATGGTTGATAATGCGAATGCCGGGGATCAGAAATGGATTTTATATCCGAGATTTGTACAGTTGCACATCAATCGTCATCATCCGGATCTTCAGGCACAGGGTGACATCGATCAGCAATTAAAGATTTCACCGATGATGAATCGGATCTTTACTATTTGTGCAGGTGGGGTTCAGGCGGCAAGGGATGTTCCCTTATTCGGTGCTATTGTTGATGAGAATTACGTACCGCCTCCGGAACCTCAATATATGGACATTCCAGCACCCCAACAACCGCAGCAACCATTTGTGAACGTTCCTGTTCAAGCTGCGGGGGAGAATGTAGATGCTCTTTTGGAGAATATCGAGCAGTTTGGGCACGTTGACTCAGACAATCCTGCATCTCATGAAACGGTTGAGAGTTCTGATTCTGAAGAACCGGTCAATGTAGGTCCTCAGGATGGGGGTCCGACGCCTGAGCACTCGGATGGTACTGTTCCGCATCCCTCTGAGATGGAAAGTATCAGGCTTTCCGATTCATTCAGATATCTGCGAATTCAGCGTCGGATCCGGGCAGGACGTAAGTATGTACCTCCAAGGGATAAGGGAAAACGTACACGTGACGGTGATGATCCTGCTGATGAGACTTATCAACCGAGACGTCGTGTTCGTCGTTCTTCGTCAACACGAGCTCCAGTCAATCCACAGCAGCAGGATGCTTTTGAGATTCAACCGACTCCAGCTTTCATGCAAAAGATAATGGAAGATATGCAGCAGATGAAGCAAAAGCTGGAGGCTCAAGACGAGAAGATTGCTGAACAAGCTGCGTTGATCGAGGTCCAATCTAAGGAGCTTGAGGAAACGAAGCTTAGGGTTAATGTTTTGGAAGGCAGGTTACTTGCCTCGGGGGAGTCTGGGTCTGGGATACCCACTTTAGAGTCAAGTGAACCTGCGTCTGTAAATCCCAACCCTGTAATTGAAAATGTTAATGAAAATATTTCTCTTTTGGATTATTTCTCTGTTGATGATATTCCAGGGCAACCGAGACCGCTGGCAGTTGATTACTCATTCGCTGACTTATCATTTATTCAGAGGATAGCCAGTGGAGTTGGCTCTGAGGAAGAAACAGAGAATGTTTTTGAGATGAACGAGGATGTCTCGATTGAAGAGGAACAGTTGAATGCAGATGAAACGTATGATGATGCACAATCTGGGGAAGCTTATGATGATGCACCAATTATAGAATCTGATTCAAGTGAAGACGAGAGTCCTGATAAAGCTCAACATGGAGAATCAAGTTCTGCTGCAACTCCAGCTTCAGAGACACAGGCACCGGACTCAGCAGCGAAGAAATTAACTGCTGAAGAAAAGAGAGAGAGAAATAAGAAATGGTGGCCTAAGGGACGAAATCCAGTTCCTATTCCAGTTAAATGTCAAGTGTACCGGGTTAGTCGAAATTATACCGGTGTTATTAAAAGCTGGAAGTGTCAGAGGAATCTGTTTATGATAAAGAGAGAAGATGGAGTTCAGTATTTCAGAATGCGTTTTGATAGATTGAGCACGTTGCCAAAAGGAGAGATTAATCGATTAGCTCAGCTTAAATTGATTAATCCTTTCGAGAATGATTATGCTGAGTTCATTCAGAGAAGTCTACGTCGGGAAGTATTATCGAAGACTTATTCGAAATTGAAGCCGACGTTGGGAACTCGGTATACGTGGAAGAAAAAGATTGATCCAGTCACCAGGAAGCCTTTGGTTAAAGTTCACTATTCGCCTGCTAAATGTTTGACTGAGATACCTCTGGAATCAGTTCCTTATTATTTTCTGAGAAGACTCGTAAAGTGGGAACTTGATCCACAGACTGGGGAAGCGGTTATTACTTTCGTTCCAGATTCTGAACCGTGGCCAGAAGTTGGAGGTATATGGAATTTGAAGCAAGCAACGTTTAGACTATATGATCCGATGAGTTTGATTAATTTTCATGAAAAAGATTTAAGAAAACTCTATGATAATCGGATTCGTGTTGGTCAGAAGAATGAATTCAACAGACGTTTAGCACAGCAGTTTTACAATGTTGTTACTGTTTGCGTAGCAAATGGAATTCATGCTGATGGCCAGTTTCCTGCGGGCTGGGTTTAAAGAAGATTTTTGAAGACCAAGCTGAAGACACGGGGGAGTTTGTTAGTACATGTTTAGTGTCTGTCAGTTGGTCTAGCTCGTAGTTTGTAATTAGATTTGTGTTTCCTGACTCCTGCGACGTAGCGCATAACGTCGCAGGTGCGACGTCAGGTTTTGGGCCTGCGACGTAGCCAACGTCGCATGGGCTTGGGCCTGCGACGCAGCGTGCGACGTCGCAGGTGCCAGATTTTGTATAAAAACGTTTTATGTTTTCTGTTTTAGGGTTGACGAAACCCTAAACGCAATTAGTCGAAATCCCTGTAATCTGACCGATTATTACTGAATATAATACGTTTCGTTTGATATTCATTGCGTATTGTTATTCGTGTGATTGTTTGATTAGTCAATTGTTGTTTCCGCCATCAATTGATTGACTCGGTTCGTACTAGATCCAAGGTTAGGGACAAACATCCATATCACTAAGTAATAGTGATTTCGGGACTCTCATACACCCATAAATATTATAAAAAAAACAAAAAAAGAAAAAGAAAAGAAAGGCAGAATTTATAAAATTTAACTAAGTTTAGTAGTAATCAACATTGTAACACGTACATATGAACTTGAACAAAAATAAAAGACATATTAATTAAAGCATATAGCGAAGTGAACTTTCTGTAAAATGGTTCCAGAAAGTGCCTCAACTCTGTTACATTTAAAGAAACGTTCCAAATCTGAACTAAAATAGAGACATTCACCATATAAAAGAGCAATAAAGTAAGCTAAGGAAAACAGCTAGTTTTTTTTTAGGATTGAGAACCACACCAACAAACAAAACAGCTAAAGAAGTGTCTTCTCTGATCATGAACATAAATGGATGATCCGCCACAAAAGTTAGCGGTGAAATAGGCGGAGCACCCCCTCCCCTTCCAAGCATTCTACTTACGGCAACGGCTACTGTTCCTTTCTCATCAACTTCTATTAAACATTTTTGCAGTATGTTCGACACATAGAGGTTATTCGCGTCAGGATGTGTAGAGTCTACAATCCGGGTAAGGTCCATATTCAGACGATTGAAAGGAAGTGTCAAACCCATTTGTTCCATAACACCTTGAGGTTCAAATTTATAAGATATCTTGAACTTTGGTATCTCTAGCTTATACAAACGCGTTGGACGAAGGTCATACTCAGTGTGAAATAATTCATTATCAGAGTCAAACACTTGTAGGAGATCATGCAATCCGTCATTCCTATCTGGGAGAAAGATATACATAGAGAACTCGTTCGGCATGCCTTCACTTACATAAGGAAGTTGGACGATCTTATAGCCTTTAAAGGAACCATAATTGTACATCTTATTAGAGCTTCTCATAAAGGGGACTGAAACAATCTTCCCATTGATGAGATGAAAGTCTTTATCTTTTGTCTTCTTTGCATCAAATTGTTTAAACCATAATCCTTTAAAATACAGCACATTGGCCAAGACAAATAGAACATCTCTCAAGTCATCCGATTTAATTATTGTGGGGATCAACCCTCTAGTTTTCTTGGTGACCCATGAGTTCATTTCACTAGCTGAATCACTAGGCTTTAACCATAAATGATAATTCAATCAATAAGTAAATATAAACAAGGTTATAAGAAAGTAAGCTAAAAAAAAACATAAACATCTACGTTACCTTGTTTTTGAAGTCCAGAAAACTGGCTTTTGTTTTGTAGACAGTTTTGAGAACCTCTTTGTAACCAGATTGAACACGATTCATTTTCTTGTCCACCCAAACTCCATTTGCTAGAACGATGTCAAGACCTCCTTCAACATGCTTAGGGTCCATGGATAAAATTTGTTGAAATAGTTGGGAAGTTGGTGACTCATAAAGAAGTTGGTCAAGGGTTTCATGTCCAAGAAAGTCTAGCAACTGTTTCAAAGTTTTGCCTTCTGCTCCAGCAGCAAGCATTCCCAATATGGCCTCAAACGAAAGTGGTGAACAAACAAAATTTCCATTCTTGAATCCATTCTTTGATCATCTAATATAACTCTTGTGGCAACCTGTATATATATCAAATAATGATGCATTGTTCAAAACAAATACCATATGAGTTAATCAACAAAATAAAATACGCCATGCTTTAGTTAGTTTGGGGGATTTTATCCAAAAAAAAAGGCTTTTTAACAACACAAAATATCAATAAAACATAATAAACCATGAAAAACGAAGTCCGTACTAATCCATTTTGACACCAGTTTACTTGCTCCAAACTATAGGATCCGTATTCTTTGAACACATATATTGTGAAGACCAAAAAGACATTATAGCCGCTGCCTCTGTTTGGTTTTATATAGAAATAAGGCAGTTAAACAGATGAATGCCCCAATATTTTCATAATAATAAAACTACTTTCATGTTCTTGTGGCCGAATAACTATAAGTATCACTGATTTCTAAAAATTATGAATATGATTATGAATAAGAGCATTATCAGTAAACGTAGTCTAGTTTATTTCTAATATTCCTAGGAGATTGATTTTCTCGAATTAGTCTCTATTGACATGACAATATGGTTGAGTATAAATAGGGAACTGATATAAACAGAGAAAAGTATTATTGAGGTCAAAATAATACTTTAATTATGATCATCGATCAATTTTTAATAAATTATTATTGGCAAAGTTTTGAGTGGACTCACATAAACCTTACTAAAGAGCAAACGAAAAACTTAATAACAGAAAGCAAAAAGAAATTTACAAAAACACTTACGTTGATGGTTTTGGCTCTTGTTGATGGTGGGACAGTAATTTTTTGCTTCTTACTGCGGTGTTTTTCCGCCATCAGAGAGATCTTCAATTAATTTAATTATTAGGGTTTATGCCTAACACCTACGATTAATATTTATTGTATTCATTTATGAGATGAGACATGATGGGCTTTTTAGTAGAGCTGTCAATATATGGGCTGAATCTTGATCATATGATCTGCTGCAAGCCTGCAATCGGATCAATTTATATGGTTTGGTTATCAAATAAAGGTCCATTCATCAAATAAGCTAACTAATAGATGGATCCATTTCCATGGATCAATTAATGATACATCAAGATCGATCGTTGATTTCTATTTAAAAACTGTACATGTAAATATTTTAAATTTGGAATTAAATAAGAGGGCATCAGTGTTTGTGTTTAACAAGGTTGTCTCTCATCCAGTCTCCCGCTTCTTTTTCTGCTAGAAAAAGATTGATGACTACAAACTTATGTTTTGGTGCTTTTTGTTTGCTGGTTGTGTCGCTAATGTCTCTATGTCTATGATCATTACTCTTATTTTTGTTCCTTAAGTCGGATTTGCTTTGTTAAAGTCTTGGGGCTCAGTTTAGATCCCTATGTACATGATTCTACCTTTTCCCCCTTGCACCAATACTGTGCATATACCCTGTCTCTAATAAGTTAACTAATCACTTACATGACCATTTATAACTAGCCATTTAAAACACGTAATCACTTGAAATAAGTGAAATATATAGTCGCATGAACAATTTATCTTTACCACAATAGCAATGATGGTAATGAATACCATAACCCGTACCTTAGCAACAAAGTTGACTCAATTTATAACTAGCAATTTAGCTAATAATCATGCATTTCTTTAGCTAACACCTTGCTAGAAATCTTTACTTTTGCAACTAGTTAATTATTAATTTACAACTTATAATTATAATCATCACTAGGTTATATGAACCCTGTTACTCAAAAGGAATTCAAAATCATATAACCATACACACATAAGAGTAAACAATATGTAGAGGTCAAATCTAATAGGTAAAACTATTATCACATAATCAATTAGCGTCCTATCACTTCAAATTGGATGCTAAATCAACACCAGTTGATACTATGCGTCATCAGCATAATTCTTTCAACACATCAACTTAAAGGTGTTGTCATTAGTCACATATTCAACAATATATCAACACATTGTTATCCGCAGTCAACTGACCTCTACTTTGCTTAACTCATCTTTAGATTCTTACTAGTTGCAATTAATCACACATACTTTTTCTTTACAATCATTACTCATTAAAACAACAGATTAATGGTTTACTACTATTTCATTTTAGTCAATCTTTGACTCTTTCTCAACTACAGGTCAATATCTTTTACCTGTTATTTTAAAACCACTTAACTTTCTCTGGTACTTGATAGCCTCAACAATTCCATGTAAAATGGCATAATATAAATACGTTGACCAGACGTCGTTATATTATGTCAGGTATACTACATTTTCAGGCCACTTCATACCATTTACTTTTCAAAGTAATTAATCTTTACTTTCACATATCTCACAAAGCGATATCAACAACTATCACACATATAATAACACTTTGCAATAGTTATATAACATTTAGTACCAAGTACTTTGTCAATATTATGTGCAATATTCAACACATATTCATCATATGTCAAATAATCCATATAATATGATTCACTTAATTCCATAATCAATGTTTATCAACCATAGTAAGTAACTATTAATAATACCAGTCACTAACATATTTTGCAGTTAAATAAACAGCATGAGAATAACTCATACCCAATAAAACATATGGACCTCTTAAAACAAGTTCTACTATTGTATTTGATCATAGGAACGATCCCTGGGCTTAAAGAAACAAAAGCCCAATTCAAAACGTAAGTCAAAAGTTCAAAATAAGGTCCGAAAAATAGTAAAATGCCATTTTCGGGCCCCAAACGACCCCGAATGGCCAAAAACCGCCTAGCCTCTTAGAATAAAGCTTTCCTCATTGGGCCGTTTTCGAGTGACCATATAAATTTCATCTCAATCGGAATTAATACAAATTTGTCGATCTTAAGTGTCGCTAAAAACACTACCAACACTTACGCACTTTTGAAATTTGCAAAACGAAAACTTAAAAAAAAAACTCAGTTCCACTCAAACGAACTCAACTCGCATTGCAATAAAACTCAACTCGCTTCGCAATAGTTCAATTCGCACAGTCAACTCGGTTCGCAGTCCAAATTCAGTTCGCAGTCTGAACTCAGTTCGCAGACTGAACTCAGGCCTGCATTACTATATACAATTTTTTGAAATTCAATTGAGCATATCTCCTAAACCGTAAAGAGTTAGGGTCTGAAATTTTGCAGGCACGTTCATATATCCAAAATGAAACTTTCCATTTATATACTTTTCCAATTTACACGTTTTACGAGAAAACGGATGTACGATTCATTTTGGACCATTTTCAACCATTAGTTGACATACTATATTCCAATTGGCTTAGGTTCTGACTTCCATCCTTTACCAACATGTTTCTACATATATTCGTGACGTGCGGGCATACTCATCACCCTTATACACTCATTCTATCATATTTTAACTCTTTGACCCGTTTAGGGTCCAATTGGACACTTTTACCAATTTCAACCATATTGATTACATTAACTCTTTCAACACACATTTCTATTATATTTAGGACTTAAAATCACTTTAACATTCATTATACTCGAGCCACCACTCGTTTTAACCATATAACCATTAAGTGACCCTTTTGTGTCTCCGCCATATGATCATTATTCTAACACCCAATTCACCCTTCTTTGACTATTTTAAGTCAAACAAAACTATTTTCACTATTGGTGTCATCTTATAACCTTAAAATACCAATCTCAAATAAAATCATCATATTTATACTAATTACGACAAGTTTTTCAACTTTGACTTTTTACAAACTTGTCAATGCATATGAAGACTCGTTGACCACTTTAACTTTCTTATTTTACCACTTGTAATTCCTAGATCATAATTCAACCACAATCATGATCAACGCTAACAATATAAACATCTAGCCACTTTTCTCAATTTATAACATAGTTATTATCAAATTGGATTCTACCAAATTCAACTTTGACTTTTCCAAGTCAAACACACACTTTCCAATCAACTAGACACTTTCTAATTCAAACAACCACAAGACTCCAAACTTATTAATTGAGATATAACATCTCATTAAATTTACTAAATGAAGTCATATCACATAAAACTATCATGTATCAAATAATTCCTTAGCAAGAATTTATGCTCATATCTTACATTTATTAAATCACAATCACACCATGATTTATACTTTATTTTCATATTGTAGACACAATCAAATCCAACAATACCACTATTACACCTTAGTCAACAATGTGTCTACACAGTATAACACTTATCTTGTCATTTAAAGTTCATGTAGAATTACTCATTAATATACCTATCATCACATTAACAAGTAATAATCATCAATGACTCACAACTGGGGAATCATATCAGTCGGACTCAATTTACTTCACTACTAATCATGTCATAGCAAAGTAATCAATTCAAGCTTATTGAAATTCTCCAAGCTTAATGAGAAGTACCTAATACACTTAGGCCCACGAATATTGAGGAATCATTGAGAATACTAGTCGGTTCCTCATGTTCCTCCGTCTCTGCAAACCAAAACAACACTCTTGCATCTTATTACAGGTTAGTACACATTTAATAACCACTTTCTCATACAACCACTAATCCCACACCTTGGAATGTTTGACTTGACACAATCCAAGTTTGGGATTGAACACCATACTAATGCTCAATTCACCCAAACTTATGCTCTGATACCAACTTATGACACCCTTCATTCATAAACCATTAAAATTGTTGATACATGATTGTGTGTCTGTCAGTTGGTCTATTGAGTTGTAAGTGTCGTTAGTTAGTTTTATTAGAAAAGTCATTTTCTGTATTTGCGACACTTAAGTTTAGCATTAGGCGACACTTGCCCTAGTGACGCATAGCGACACTTAGGTAAGTGACGCATGAGGGCGGCGACATGCGACACTTCCCAAGTGACGCATGTCTGCCGATTTTGTTTTAGTATAAATTGAAACCTACGGGTTTTCGGCTAGGGTTGACGAAACCCTAGCATCATTTGTCGACTAAGCACTTCTGTAAACAGTTTCAATACGAATTACAAGCTAATATACTCGTTTACTTTGATTAATCATTGTTTCGGTTTGAGTTTATTACTTGTTTGTGTAATTGATTGATTCCGCCAATCTATTACTTTCGATCAACACTCAGATCCACATCCAGGGGGCACTCTCAACTGGTATCAGAGCCTCGGAGTTGATTTGATCGACGTGTGTACGTGTATTGAAGTGTTTTCGGTTCGATTTTGTGAAGATCAAAGTCATTCTAGCAAGATTAGGATCGATTTGGTGCTATTACTGTGTTTTGAGTAAAGATTTACAGGTTTCGTACGATTGGGACTCAAGAATTTTCGTTAGGTTTACGAAAATTCGATTTTTAGGGTTTTTGGGTGTTCACAGCCGTTTCTGCGTCACTCAGAGCGTCACTTCGACACTTTGTGCGGCACTTCGAGCGACACTTCTGTAAGGAACAATTAGGGTTTTTACGACACTCAAGTGCGTCACTTGGTAACGTCACTTGAGTATTATACGTCACTTACGTTAGTGACACCTACTGTTCATTCCGACACTCTTTTACGTCATTTGATACGACACTTGTGTGTCATCCGTCACTTACTGCTAGTGACGCGTTATTACTGTGAGTCACTGAAAGCGTCACTTACCTTAGTGACGCCTGTTATTGCTAAGCGACACTCAAGTCCGTCACTTGAGTACGTCACTTACGCGTTTATAAGACACTAATCTCTAGTGTCGTTCTGTTTGTTTACCCGTCACTCGATAGCGTCACTTATCAAGTGCCGCTACTCTTTGCGACACTAAGGTGCGTCACTTACCAAGTGACGCCTTTGTTACTAATCAGCTTCCAAGTTTTTTTTTTAGTTGATTTTACAGGTACGCTTCAATGTCTGATAAGGAAGATATTAGAGGAATCAGAGAGATGCTCAGACAGAGCAATGATATTGGCTCCAGTAATAAACCTCCGTTCTTTGGACCAGATTTAGATTATGTGTATTGGAGAGATAGATATGAACAGTATATAGATTTCCATTGTCCTGAACTGTGGGGACCTTTAAAAGAACGATATGTTGCTCCAGTGGCTGAAGGGAATTATCGTGGTGTTCCTCCAGCTAAAACATATAATGCTATGTCACCTCAAGAGAAAAAGGAGTATGAAACAGAAAGAAAGGCTCATTCTTCTATCTGTATGTGTTTGCCAAAGGATGTTATGAGACTCTTTAAATCTCATGACACAACTTATGATCTGTGGAAGGCAATTGAGACAAGATGCGGAGGAAATGAAAAGTACAAGGAGGCTAAGCTAGAATTAATCAAAAAGCAGTATGATTTATTTGACATGATTCCAAATGAGCTGACTTCCAGTCTATTCACTCGATACTCACATCTGGTTAGTGAGTTAAATGAAGGAGGATACAATCTCCCTGCACTTGAGGTAAACAAGAAGTTGCTGGACGTGTTGCCAAGTGCTTGGGATGTGAAAGTCCAATTTTTAAAAGAAAATCCAGAATTACAGAGGATGACTTTGGATCAATTGATAGGTATTCTACAAGCTCATGCGATGGAATTGAAGAAGAAAGAATGTAAGTCAGGTGGATCTGTACAGAATGCCACAACTGGTGGTGTTGGACTAGTAAATTCTGGCAAGAGTTACGGTGGAGTAGCATTTATAACGGATACCAATTCATCTTCTGCTTCTTCTGGAGTTCATCATACAGCTTATCTTTCTGGTACATCTCAAGGAAATCAACAACAACAGACTCCAGTTTCACCAGCAATACAAGAGCAAGCTGCAATTTATACAGCTTTTCTGAGCTCTTACAAAGATTTGGTTACTCAACCAAATACAACTTTGGAACTGATCAAGGAGGATTACGGACAATTGGATGAAGATGATCTAGAACAGATGGACTTGAACTGGAACATTGCTATGATAACAAGAAGGGTTCAAAAATTTTTGCAACGAACTGGACGCAAGAGTTTAGAAGGCAATGGGAAGTCAGGATTTGGTTTTGATAAAAGCAAGGTCCGTTGTTATAACTGCCAGAATTTGGGTCATTTCGCTAGGGAATGCGAGAAACCCAAGATGCCACCGTCGGGCCTTACTAAACCTGATCCTCCAAAAACGAAAGAAGAGGGCAAGACGTTAGTTGTGGACAATGCTTTGGTGGTTTTTGAGCCAACTACTCATGACTGGAATGCGGAGGCTACAAAGTTTCAACAGTGTCTCATGGCTCATATTACACCTGAGGTACAAAATGAATCACCTGAACCTTTAAACTGTATCTCATGCATTAATCTAACTGAATCTCTAGAGGCTTTTCAAAAGGATAACCAAGAGTTGCGGGATAAAGTTGCAAAACTTAATGAGTCAAATAAGTTTTTGAAAGAAAATGAAAAACTCTATGAAAAACATATTGAAGCTCATAAGTTAGATACTCAAACTTATAAAGCTAAAGTTTTTAGTCAACAGGATGCAATTAAAAGTTATCTTACTGAAATTGAACTGTTAAACAAAGAGCTTTCAGACTTAAAAAGTGAGTATGGTAATTATCAAGATAAAGTCTTAGGGTCAACTTCTGCGACAATGATCTTTAATGAAATTATTAGCAATCATAAGCAGGATAGGAAAAGTAAGGGAGGAAAAGGGATAGGTTTTGTTGAAATAGCACCTCCTACTACTTATACTCCTTTACCTGTTAAGGAAGGCCTTGATGAAATTCCAGTTGATTATGCTAAGTTGTTGGGTATCAAGGGTAAAGTGGCTAAATCTAACAAACAGGAGAAGGAGAAAACCACGAGGCCAGAGTATCCCACTCCTAAGTTTGTTAAGCCACTGAATAAATCTCCTGTTAGTGCTGAGGAGATTGTTGAGCAAAAGGATGTATCTCCAGTTTGTTTTGAGGAGATCGTTGAGATTGAGGATATTACGGATCAGGAGTATCCTGAAGTTAAGAGAGTTGAAGTTAAACCTGAAAAGGTAATTTCAAAAGTTGAACCTGAAATTAAGGTTCAAACAAATAAGGGTAAAGCCAAGGTTTTAAACTCAAAACAACAAACTTTACAGTTACCTGTAAAGATTTTGCAACGAAAATTAGTAAATGAAAAAGTTTTGTCTGATAAACCTTCAACTTCGACCTCTCAACCAAAGCAAACATTTTCTAAGACATGTACTCAATGTTCATGTTCTAGAAATGTTTCTCCACATCCTGTGGTAATGCCTCAGCCTCAACCGTTAGTTGAGACTCGTTCTTGTTTCTACTGCAAGAAACAAGGACATTTGATCCGTGACTGTCCCAAGCTGTCAAATCAGCGCTATGGGAGAGAAATGCCTAGGACATCAGTTTATAGAAATTCTTTTTCAAAATCTCCACCTAGGCGTTACTCAAAGTCTCCCAAGCCTGTTCTGAAGCTAAGTAATGTTGAGCAAAAACCTTTGCCAATTCAAAAGCCCAACATTATTTCTGATATCAATTCCGAACCTTCAAAAGTTTGGAAACGAAAAGAGTCTGATGTTGACTCTTCAGTCGTCAACAATAACACTTCAGATAAAAATTCTAATTTGTTTAAAGATAAAGTCCTATCTGATGTGCTTATTGTTGATGACCATGGAAGACCTAAGTCTGTAAAGGCTTGGGTCTCCGTTTCTCACTAATCTCTTTCTTTGATGTGTTGCAGCAGTCGGAACGTGTGAAGGATAGTTTATGGTATATGGATAGTGGCTGCTCGCGACACATGACTGGCGATGTGTCTCTTCTGACGGATATTAAACCATACTCGGGAGGATACGTTGCTTTCGCGGGAGATTCAGGAGGAACGATTTCGGGAAAGGGAACGCTAACAAATGGAAAAGTTAGCTTTGAAAATGTGAATTATGTGGCTGAGCTGACTCACAACTTGCTGAGCGTTTCACAAGTTTGTGAAGGATTACACCACTTTATTCACAAAGACGGAATGTGTAATATTGAAGCCGGGGTATGTCATTCCTGAGGATTGGGTATTGATGCGTGCACCTAGAAAGAATGACACCTATGTGATGAATATGCGAACTGTGGAGACTACAAGTGACTATACTTGTCTTCTTTCAAAGGCTTCAGAAAAGGAATCACTCCTTTGGCACAGACGGATGGGACATATTCATTTCCGTAAAATGAATTTTCTGATTAATAATGATTTAGTGAGGGGAGTTCCAAAACAGTCATTTGCTTTACAAGATGACTGCGTTTCTTGTCACAAAGGAAAACTCCACAAGAAGTCCCACAAGTCTAAGGTTGTGAATTCTATTGCAGCTCCGTTGGAACTACTGCATATGGATCTGTTCGGTCCAGTTTCCACAAAGAGCATTGGTGGTCGGTCTTACTGCTTGGTAGTTACTGATGACTACTCAAGGTTTTCGTGGGTATATTTCTTGACTACAAAGGGGGAGACTCCTGATATTCTGGTGTATTTGTTGGATAAGTTGGCAAATCTATGCAACTTAAAGGTGAAAAGGATTCGAAGCGACAATGGAACTGAATTCAAGAACTCAACTCTCGAATTGTTTTGTGCTACAAGAGGAATTGAGCATCAATTTAGTGCTCCAAGGACTCCACAACAGAATGGAGTTGCAGAAAGAAAGAACAGGACAATTATAGAGACAGCTCGGACTATGTTAGCTGACTCCAAATTACCAATCATCTTCTGGGCTGAGGCAGTTAATACTGCCTGTTATGTTCTCAACAGAGTGCTCACGGTTAAGAAAAAGAACAAGACGTGTTATGAACTTTTCAATAACCGTAAGCCAAACCTTCAGTTCTTAGAACCATTTGGGTGTCCATGCATGATCATGATTACAAAAGATAAGGTCTCTAAGTTTGGTGACAAAGCTGTTGAAGGGATTTTTCTTGGATATTCAGTCAATTCCCCGAACAAAAGAGTCTTTAACAAATCAACGAATCAGATTGAGGAACAGTTTGAAGTAAAATGTTTAAGGTATACGGAACCTCCTCAAGGAACAGGTCCGGATTGGTTCTTCAACTATGGAAATCTCTTTGACTCTTTCAAAATTCCTGAAGATGATGAAACGGAAGAGTTAGTTTCCATGCTACATGGACTTGATTTTTCTCAAGATACACCAGTTAGTAAACCCTCCGACCCATCTCCTAATGCAACACCCGAACCACCACCAACTGCTACTACACCAATACCAACACCCACACCACCATCAACAACACCTATTCCAACATCTACTTCTCAAGTCGCACCTTCGAAAGATGCTCCTTCTACCTCTAAAACAGTGTATAACTATACCAAGGAGCTTCCTTATGATCCAAACATGCCATCATTAGAGGAAGAAGGAGAGGATGAGGTAAGTGATGAGGGAGAGGAAGCAGAAAATATGAATTATTCTCATTTATTTTCTCAAAGAGATGAAGATGATGATGCTTCTCCGAATATTTCTGCAAATGAGGGAGATCTGAGCAATCTGGAACAGAATCTTGTGCCAGATCAAATTCCAGTGACTCGGATACATAAGGATCACCCCATTGATAATATCATTGGTGATCCTCATGCAAAGGTTCAAACAAGACATCAAGCGAAACAGACTGATACTGAACAACTTTCGGGTCTGGTGGCTAATGTTAATTCATGTTATCTTTCGCAGAATGAACCTAAGAAAGTTGAAGAGGCCTTAAAAGATCCATCCTGGATCGAGGCCATGCAAGAGGAACTACAACAATTTGAAAAGTTGCAAGTCTGGGAAGTAGTTCCATTACCCAAGGGTGCCCACTTGACTGGCACTCGTTGGGTTTTTCGAAATAAGATGGATGATAGGGGCGTTGTAATTCGTAATAAAGCACGTCTAGTAGTTCAAGGCTTCAGCCAAATTGAGGGGTTGGACTATGATGATGTATTTGCCCCTGTTGCTCGATTGGAATCCATACGCATTTTTCTGGCATACGCGTCCTTCAAGGGATTTCGCGTCAATCAACTTGATGTGAAAAGTGCGTTTCTGTATGGAAAGGTTGACAACGATGTGTATGTTAAGCAGCCTCCTGGTTTTGAAGATCCTGCGCATCCTGAATACGTCTGTAAATTGAACAAGGCGTTGTATGGTCTTCACCAAGCACCAAGACTTTGGTACGAGAGGCTAACTACACATCTGATTAAGCATGGTTTTGTGAGAGGGAACATCGATAGCACGCTATTTATTCTTCGTGAACAGTCAGAGGATAGGGAAGATTTGCTACTTGTGCAGGTTTACGTGGACGATATTATCTTCGGGTCTACAAATGAGGCAATGTGTAAGAACTTTGAGAAAATCATGAAGTCTGAGTTTGAGATGAGCGCAATGGGAGAACTCACTTTCTTTTTAGGTGTACAAGTTGAGCAGCTTGCAAAAGGTATTTATATACATCAGTCAAAATATGTCAATGACATGTTGACTAGGTATGACCTGCTCACTTGTAAAACCTATGGGACTCCCATCGAGCTTAATCACAATCTCAAGCTTGCTGAGGAAGATGAAGATTGCAAGGAGAGGGACTATCGTTCAATGATAGGTTCTCTTATGTATTTGACTGCCTCAAGACCGGATATTGTTTTTGCCGTGTCGATTTGCTCACGTTATCAGGCTAAACCAAAGGTGTCACATATGAAGGCAGTAAAGCGAATTTTTGGTTATCTCAGAGCTAGACCTACCCTTGGTCTTTGGTATTCAAATGAGAAGACTTTCGCTCTTACAGCCTATTCAGATTCGGATCATGGAGGTTGCAGTATCGATAAGAAGTCTACAACGGGTGGATGTCAGTTTCTGGGATCGCGTTTGGTCTCGTGGCAGTGCAAGAAGCAAACTACAGTCTCTCTTTCTACAGCAGAGGCTGAGTATGTTGCTGCCGCTAGTTGCTGTGCTCAAGTTCTCTGGATTCAGCACCAATTACGCGATTACGGGTTACTTCTTACTATGACTCCCATTCACATAGATAACACTGCTGCTATTTCTATCACACGCAATCCCGTACAGCACTCTAAGACAAAACATATTGAACTTAGGTTCCACTTCATACGGGATTGCTATGAAAAACACTTGATAGACCTGGTCCACATAGACACCCTTAAACAAAATGCTGACCTATTCACCAAAGCCTTTTCACGTGCTCGATTTGATGAACTGGTCAACATGATCGGTTTAAGATTCTTTGGGTCTAAAAAGTAATGTGTGACTTGGATAGTTAACGTTATTTGCTTTTATGTGTGTTTATTAAAAAAAAAAAAAAAAAAAAAAAAAAAAAAAAAAACTTTGCAACAGCCACTCTTTATACTCTTTAGTATCAAAGAAAACGCAAGGTTGCTACATTTTAAAATAGACGTTGAAGTTGTGTCTGTAAACAACTTGGGATATGATAGTACATCGGGTGACATGCACAAAATGGAATTTTAAGGTTTATCTTGGATGTGTCAGTAGATTTATCTGACACACTTAAAACAGTTTTTATCTAAATTATCTTCATCACACGATGTATTGGTAGGCATGGTACACACCGGTTTCTGAGGTATTAAGAAGTAATTTACATACATGTCTATGATCATGTGGTAAACACCTTGTGATGTACGACTTTAAGTCTTAATTCCTTAGCATAGCTTGACATACTTCTATTTTTGGATCGTATATCTGAGATCTTTTGGGGGAGTATGCTGATTGTTTCCTCTGCTGTACGAAAGTGCAGACCTGGTCTCAATTCAGCTTACTCTCAAAACTAAGCAAACGTAAGTCAATGCACTTGCAAAGTCTTAAATTTAAGATACTACACAAGGTCGCCACAAATTTGGTTTGACTGCGTTTAGTTTTGCTTATACCTGAATCAAGTTATGTTGCTCTGTTGTACGCAAGTACAGACCTGTCACCGCTGGCTTGATTCTTAAAATTGATCCTCTTATATTCCTTCTAATTTTGGAAACTATGTTCATGTCTAAGTTATAGGGGTATATCTATGGTGGGGACCATGGTACAATATTCATCCTAACAATAAAAGGTTACCTCACAGACACGGATGTAACATGTTTAGGTGGACAAACAATACCAATAATTGTCTTGAAATAATTTTTATACAAGGTGTTTTAAATGTGCCAAGTAAATTTAAAGTGGACAAATATACTGATGATCGAAATAACACTTACCATTCCTAATAATTGCATGTTATTCCGATATGATCCCTAACTAGACTTAATCAACTCCGTCACCAAAAAGAATGTATTTAGTTTGGTTTTATATTTGTAATTTTGTGTCTTTAAATTTTATTTATTTGTTAACCAAGTCACATTTACTGTCAAATTGAGTACTGCGCAAAAGATCGATAAAATTTTAAATTTTTTCAAAAACTGTCGATATGCGTCACTTCCTAAGTGACGCTCATAGTGACGCATAAGAGTGACGCTTTAAGAGTCGTTCTAAGTGACGCTGATTAGAGTTTTGGTATAAATAGTCCGTATCCGGCACTCATTTCTACCACCAACACTATTCACTACGCGTCACTTCCACTACCCTTGCGTCACTTCTCTCGTCGCTGCGTCACTTCGACTGTTCGTGCTTTTCGATCGATCTACGGCTTTTCGTGTATTTTGCGTGCAATCGGCCTCCGTTACCTTGTTCCTATCACTCATACGCATCATTAGGTACCATTTTTATCTATTATAATTGCTTATTCATGATTTAATCGTGGATTGAAGTTTCGGGTTTTTAGGGTTTATGAAATCATGATTATTGGGGATCGTTTTGTTATTGTTTTGTGTTAATAAACGGTGTGTTTTACTCGTCTTTACTTGCCGCACCGTTTGGTTAACTCATTTTCAAAAAACCCCAAAATTGGTTCGTCGTGATTTCTGGGCTTGAACAGTGACACGATGATCTTCATCGTTGCGTCACTTCAAGCGTCACTTCCTTAAGTGACGCTTAATGGTAATTTCACAGGTTAAGTGTCACTTCCACAAGTGACGCCTTTAAACGTCACTTTGCTGAGTGACGCCTTTATGCGTCACTCCCACGTCATACTTACCGAGTGACGCTTTGATCCGTCACTTTCTTAACTGACGCTGTCAGTGCCGCTTTAACTGACCGTCACTTTCTAAATGACGCATACCCGTCACTTGTTAAGTACCGCTTGAATGATACATGTTACGGCAACGTCACTTACACCAGTGACGCTTTCAATGCGTCACTTACCTTAAGTGACGCATCCTTCTGATTTCTGATTTTCATACGGCACTCCTTAAGTGTCGGCTGTCTTACGTGCGTCACTTCTTCAGTGACGCTATAAAATCAGATTTTTCGATTATGTTTTTGAGCTTATTCTGTAACGATTTTTCGTGTTCTTGTCTGGTTTATAGTTACAGATGGAGCATCTTCATGATTATTATCGTCGCACAAACACCAGGCACAACATTGTTGCATTTTTGGAATCTACGCATAAGAACTCATTGCCTTTTCGGTCAATGATCGAGTTTCTTAGACGTTCGAGGATTCATTACGCTATTACAGCTTCAGTACCAGTGTATATGAATCAAATCGAGGAGTTTTATGACCACGCATTTATCAGAACAGAGAACGACACTCCGAGGATTGTGACCACTATGTTTGGTCGTGAGATTCAGATTACATAGGATTCAGTTCGCCGTGTTTTGCAGTTTGATGATGCAAATGATATGCCAACCGTTTTTGAGACCACTTTTATCTACGGGGGTCTTCAGAGATTGGGTTATCCGGCTGATCAGCTTACTGATTTTCGTAAACAGTATCTCTGTCGGGTTTGGAGATACTTAGCTCACATTGTAATTGTGTGTTTATCTCCGCGAAAAGGAGGATACGATGCTGCAAGTCACATGACTTTATCTATGATGCTGGCGTTAGTTTATAACAAGCCGTATAACTTCAGCGGTTATATTTTCGGGAATATGGTTGATAATGTTCGAGCTGGAAAAGAAAAATGGCTGTTATATCCTCGTTTTCTTCAGCTGTTGTTAAATGATTTGAATCTGGGAATAGCTCCGGATCTAAGATCGTTACTATTTCCAACGCCCATGATGTTACGTGTTTTCAATGACTGTAAGCTGCCACCAAAAGATTCTCAGATCTTACCTGATCGTGAGTTATTTGGGCACATAGTAAACGAAAACTATGTTGCGCCGCCCGGGGATGGTTATGAGAATGTTGTTGCTCCTCCGGTCAATGAGGCAGATTTAGTTGATGCTGCTGTAGCTCAAGATTTGGAGGATATTGAGCAAGTTGGAGAGGTTCCAGCTGAGGAATCTGATGGTGGTGTTACACCACCTGATTCTCCGGGTGATGTACCACCTCAGGATGCATTGGATGGAATACAGTTGGCTGATCCTCGACGCTTTAAGCGTATTTTGAGAAGGATTTCTGCGGGGCGTGTTCATGTACCGCCTAATCTTGGAAAGCGACCAGCTGGGTCTTCTCCGTCTTATGCTAATTTACCATTGAGAAGACGCCAGCGAACAGGAATTACCATTCAGGAGCCTGGTCACCAAGATCAACAACAACAACAACAACCGCCTACTGCGATGCTTCAGCAGTTACTTGATCAGATAACTCAGATGAACAAGCGTTTTGATGATCAGGCTGCCGTGATTGAAGCTCAAGCTGCTCAAATAAAAGATTTGGAGATAAAAGCAGCTCATGTGCAGGAATTGCAGCTAGAATTGAAAGATGTGCAGTCTAGGTTGTTAGAATTGGAAGCGGTTACTGTTGTTTCGGGGGAGGAAGGTCAGAGAACCTTAGAAACAAATGTAACCCCTCCCCCAGAATCCGAAAATGTAAATCCAGATTCTATTAATGAAAACATTGCTTTGGATTATTTCGTTGATGTTCCAGGACAACCGAGACCCATTTCGGTTGATTATTCGAATGTTAATCTCACATACATTCAGAGTTTGATAAATCCGGATGATGAAGAAGATAAATCAGTTGATCCGGATGATATAGAGATGGATGCTGAGGTTCCAGGGTCAGACGAAGAATATTTGGTTAATCCTCATCAGGAACCAGCACCTGAGCGAGAATCGGAACCAGTTCAGAAACAACCGGCTCAACCGTATGATTTTGATGCACCGATCATTGAGTCCGATGATTCTGATGATGACCAAGAGCCTCAAACAGATACTACTCAGGAACAACCAACTGCTGAATCTGTTCCTGAACAAGCGCAACCGTCTACATCTTCAGAGCGCCCGATGTTTCGAAAGCTCAAGCCTGAATTGAAGATTTGCAAAACATATCAGGTTCGAGGTGATTTGACTGGATTAATCAGAAGTTGGAAGTTTGATGAAGTCAACTTTCTGATTCTTATAAAGCGAAGAGATGGAGTACAGTATTTTCGGCCGAGATTTAACTGTATTAGCACGCTGCCGAAGGAAGAATTGAATCGTCTTGCTCAACTGAACATTGTTAATCACACTGATGATTTTCGTGGTAACATGTTTCAGAAGATTCTTAGAAAAGATATCTACAGCAAGAAGTATTTGTGGGTTAGACCAGAGCTGGGAGTTCGTTATTCATACAAGAAAAAGTTGGATTCAAGAACTCAGCAACCGATTGTGAAGTATAATTATCCTCCAGCTGCTAGTCAGAAAACTGTGCCTTTGCAGTCATTACCACTTGATTTTCTGAAAAGATTACGATATTGGTGGTTTGATTCTGTTACTCAAGAAGCAGTCATTGAATATCTTTCGGTTGAAGATCCAGTGATTGAGAAGGGTAATTGGAGTTTATCTGCAAAATATGGAAGAACTCTTCGTGTTTTTGATCCGATCAGCCTTATCAATTTGACGAAGAAAGATTTGAAAGCTCTTCACAAAAGTAAGATGGAGTATCATCGTTATGATCAAGAAGAAGCTTCAAAGTTCGAGAAGGTGGTCGAGATTTGTGTTCGAGTGGGTATTCATGCTGGTGGAGTATTTCCACCAGGTTGGGTTTAAACTGAAGATGTTTTTGAAGACCAAGCTGAAGACACGGGGGAGTTTGTTGATACATGATTGTGTGTCTGTCAGTTGGTCTATTGAGTTGTAAGTGTCGTTAGTTAGTTTTATTAGAAAAGTCATTTTCTGTATTTGCGACACTTAAGTTTAGCATTAGGCGACACTTGCCCTAGTGACGCATAGCGACACTTAGGTAAGTGACGCATGAGGGCGGCGACATGCGACACTTCCCAAGTGACGCATGTCTGCCGATTTTGTTTTAGTATAAATTGAAACCTACGGGTTTTCGGCTAGGGTTGACGAAACCCTAGCATCATTTGTCGACTAAGCACTTCTGTAAACAGTTTCAATACGAATTACAAGCTAATATACTCGTTTACTTTGATTAATCATTGTTTCGGTTTGAGTTTATTACTTGTTTGTGTAATTGATTGATTCCGCCAATCTATTACTTTCGATCAACACTCAGATCCACATCCAGGGGGCACTCTCAAAAATAATGATTTTGACTCGGAAGCGTATATTTAAAACATATATCATATAAAAAGTACATAAATTGTTTTCAAAACTTAATACCCAACATTACAACAACTATTACAACAATAATAATAATACCACAACGAGGTGTTATATAATTTTATCATTTTCTTATCAAAATATATCAGAGTTAACGCTTAGTTGTCAAACATTCCATCCAGTCCAACTTCTTGCCCACCCGATAAGAAATCCTTAAACTGCAAGAAGTATTAATGTGGGGGATTAGCTCAAAGCTAAGTGAGTGAATAAATAATCAACAGCCCAACTTAGCCTAACAACTCTGTTTACAGCCAAGTATCGTAAACACACAATCTCACATAAAATACTTGGTTCTTGGGGAAACCTTCAACCAAGAACACATAACCAATAACACATAATATCAATGAGATAACATCTCAATACAATGAGGACCGGTGGTTCTTGAGATACCATAATACCTGGGGATTCTCCAAGAACACTTACCGTACATATCCGTATGGCCATAACGGACGAGACCGATAGTTTGGTACTAATCTCATACGACCTAATTTCCTATTAACGATAAGTACAAGGAAATTCCTGTCGTCTTACAATAGTAAACAAACCCAACCAACAGGTTGACCTCAATACCATGATGCCCGAAGGCCAAATATCAAGTGATCACATATTCACATACTCAATCAGGTCAACATATCAGACTAAACAGTCTATCAACAGTATTATTACTATTAAACCAAAATTATCATGGCAAACCAAAAGCAGTAATAATATGTTTACCCGTTGTAACCAAACCTGTTACAACTAAATCACACTGAGGATTACAGATCCACTCACCAAATACCTCAGTCGTCCACTCAGTAGTCTAATGTCACTGAGTCTTCTGTTTATCTGGAATTACAACAGAATAACACAAGTTAGTCGCTTGTATTAATACGAATATAACATCATTCACTTCTTATTCGTATTTTTACATAATTTTTACCAAGATTATGAATAACTACTTTAAACATCAATATTTCATAATCACTTATCAAGTTATGATTTCAACATCACTTTATTTGACTTTAATTATCACAAATTAGCATGGTTAGACCTTTAACAAGGTCATTTATATCTAATATTAAGAATTCCTCAACACCCCAATACTAGGTCTAATGAATTCTTAAGTAACCATGTTTAATTTTCATTCTTTCATTATAAATTTAAGTGTTCTTAGCCATAACCAAAACTTAACTCATCATATAACTCATTATAAACTTCAAGAACACTTAATCAATTTATAACTTTTAACTTGTATAATATCAATTATCATTATTAACAACAATTATCAATTACACACTAATAACATAAGCTTACAAGCTTCGATTTTAGCATAATCAACTAAACCCATGAACTTTTATTATGATCATACATCATTTTCTTTATTTCTATGTTAGGGTTTAGTTACAAATCATAAATTAGCTATTAACTAACAATTCTAACATAACCATAAGCTTTAATTGATGACTAATCAATTAAACCTGTGACTTTCTTCATGACCATCATTCAATTTTACCAATTCTAAGTTAAGGGTTATGTTATAATCATGAAATAAGCATTAACTAACAACTATATGATCATTACAAGCTTTAATTTCAAGTTAATCATCCTAATTTTATAAATTACTCAAAAACCCATTTTCTAGGTTTATATAAATCACGAAATTGAAGCTTACAACATGATTTGAATGATCAAGGGATAATTTACTCACGTTTTAGAAGCTTGAATCAAAGTTTTATAAGATCAATTTCACTTCAAGACTTGTCTTACAACTCAAAAATCGTTCCTGTGCGTGTATAAGGTTCGGCCAGACAAGAACAAAAGAACAGGGGATGATTATCATGATGAATTTAGTGATTAGGGTCTGTATTTAGGGTTCTTAGTTTGTTTCTCGCTCCTAATCGTATTTTCTGGAATACTTCTGAAGATTTGAACGTATTTTACACATATATCATACACTACGTGTACTAGTTTTGTCCCCTTTTTGATCTATCGTCTGGAACTTAAAAACCATTTGCGAGGAGAAACGGTTTTATTTTACCGTCAACTATATTAATTTAAAACAAGTAATAATTTACTAGTCACAATAAATTATTTGACTCTTTTCCTCATTTAGTTGACTAAAACATACCAAAACTATTTTCTGACACATTAAATAATAACTCAAGTCAGAAAATATTAAAATACTACTAGACCCAAGAAATGGGTGTTACACTGGAAGACCCTCCGTTCGAGGTGGGGAGTTGGATTTCTTCCTCGTCCCTCAAAGTGTTGAGTCGGTTTGATAACCATCGCCATTGGCTCGACGTTGCTTGCCTATGGAGCTGGCCATCGTGGTTGTTTTGAGTCGGATATGGGACAGCTCGGGGCAACCCGGTGTTCCTCCTAGCTACCCTTGGATTTCGTGACCCATACGGGTGGGAGCGTGATGAATTGGGTGGTGTGTTTGTGTGACACCCCTCAATTTTTGATATGATTACGAACAGTAATTACATGCATTTTAGGCTAATTCCCTAACTTAAAGTGAATTCACAATGATTTTAGATGTAAGTCTAGCAAAGACCTACTAGTTAATACGTGTAGTATTACACAATACGTACAAAAACACTTGGAACAGACGTGACAAAAATATACGACTGTTGGTGAACGAAATTTATTAAATAATATCAAATCATTTAATAACGTTATTATTCATTAAATATTATGTTGATAATATTTACAAAGTATTTTGTATCGTTTAAAACGAATCGTACACAACTAAACGACGCAAAACTATCCATCAAACGAATTAAAACAAAGTTATAATTTTATAACTCAACAGAAATATTTTTATAAAATATTTCGAGTAAAAATATATTCGAAAATATATTTACAAATTTATGATTTAGAAATATTACATTATTTAACGATCGGGTACACGAACACGGAGCGAAAATACTACGAATTGGAGTCGGACCGACCCATTTTAAGAATGAGCCAGCCCAAACCTCACTCCATTATTGGAGTTTGGTTTACACACACACACACACAAACAAATGTATCTATCTATCTCGCTCCCTCTTTCTCTCAGATTCAATCATCATTATCAACAACAACAAAGAACAAGATCAGTAACAACAACAACCGATCATCATCTTCATCTTCATTATCATCGTGATCATCATCATCTTCGTCACTACTTCAGGCTCCACTTTTGATTCGTAAGAAATTCTCCACTGTTTGACTTAATTTTCGTGTTAAAATACTTGTATCATCATGTAATTGTGTTTCATCGATCGATTATGTCCGAAAATAGGATTAGAAACTGGTTTTGCGAGTTGATTTTCACGAACTGACCTGAAAAAGGCCTGGATCCGGCGGATCCGGTTTGGATCTGGCGGATTCTCCCAAAATACACTCCAATCCGGCGGATTCCCTTGTATCCGGTGGATTCCCCCGAAAACCTCTCGAATCCGGCGGATTCCCTTGTATCCGGCGGATTCCAACCCAAAAATGAGGATCCGGCGGATCAGTTTTGAAAACACTACCATCCGTCGGATACTTGTTGTGTCCGGCGGATCCGACAAAATTTCAGCTTCGGCAACTCTCTTATGAAGTGACGCTAAAAATGGAAGATTTTCATAAAAACTATATTTTTATTAAGTGTCGGAACCAAGATTTTGCCACTTGATTTTACTCTGAATTCGGAAACTTGATGCGTTTTTACTAAAGCAAGACCCCAGCCAGGGGCTCTGCCCCTTGGACCCCGCTAGGGATTGCCACCCCTTGGACCCCGTTACCAGGGGCGCTGCCCCCGGACCCCCGTACACAATTTCATACATTATATATGATACGATACGCGAACTGTACAAACTTTACAAACATACTCATTTTATTGAAATATTGATTTCAAACCATCACCAACGAGTCGTATACATTTTCACAACTACGAATTTCAAACGTGAACACTTAACGAATACTTTGGACATAATTTGGTCGAGAGAACACTAGCATGGATGGTCAATCTAGACATCCACATATTTATACTTATAATCTCTTACGGTTAGGGCGTTAGGAGATTACTAACTAAGAGTACATTTGGGCTTAGGCTTTGCTAGCACTCGCAGATACTTAGCTCACCATGTGAGTTCACAGCCCTCTTTTTCACTGTTTTAATGCTTTTAAAACTTGGGGTGAAAAACATAGCTAATGTTTTTGCTATAACATGCAATAACTGTTTATATTTGCTTTGGTGCGTTTATGTTACTGATTGTATAAATGACTTCATGTTATGATTGCGAACTATTTGGAAATACTTATAGGACTTTGTACAAACATGATTAGGATACCTGCTTTCCTACAAACTGTCGTGAGTGAAGTTTATTTGACTCTCGTGTCAACAACTTACAATTGGACTTGGTTTAACAAACTATACATATAAAAACCTGTGAATTCACTCAACAATTTTGTTGACTTTTTACTATGTTTTTCAGGAAATTCTCAGCATAAGTAAGAACGCATACTTATGGAGTTAGGCGACCCATGACGAATTAGGATGCCACATTTTGGGACAAATCAGACTGATACAAATTCTACGACTTGACGAGTCGTAGTTCTTTTCTAAATAAACTATTTTCTTAAATGGCATCTTAATTTATATGTTCTGCAATAATCATACGCTCTGATCTGGCGTGAATGTCAGAAGTTGACATCAGCACCCCCACCTAAACTGATGCTTCCGCAAATCACGCGTTGACCGAATTTGGGGGTGTCACAGTTTGCCATTTCTGAGACAAAGCGTTAGAAATAAGTGAGGCATATATTCATATATAATACGTATATAATATAGCCTAAGGTTGTATGGAGGCCTATCTATGTATACCTAGTATCACATAATAGCCTATTGAGTGTCTAGCACAGACAAGTTTAAGTCCCGGTTCTTCTCTCGTGGTCAGAGTCAACTAGTGTATTCCTGTTCAACATAACCGTTTCAAACCTCACATCATCTTTCCTTAATTGTATATAGTTGATTAGGATATGTTAAATTAAAGTCGTATGATGTAACTCCTGAACCAGTCATACCTAATAAGGGAATACTGCCTAACGGTCATAGTCTAGGCCCACTAAATGCAACCTAGTTCACTATAACCTTAGGCTCTGATACCAATCTGTCGCACCCCCAAATTTAAGATGCAGAAGCGGTTCTGGTCGGGGCGCGACTAATCAGAAATCAAAGCACACAAGATATAATGAACGACTATATATGCGTCGTTTTACAACTTGTATTGATAAATCAAATGTTTACATCAAAAATATAGTTTACATTAGCTCAGTTACTGAATCGAGAGATTTACACCCATAATTAATTTATACAAAATATAATAATGCAGCTAGATCTCTGAATGTTTTGCATGATGACTCGAGCTAATGATATCCTAAAAGGCAGTCCAATCCTACTGCTGAGTACCTGTGATACATGCTAAAATGGGTCAGCTAACGTTGGTGAGCTCACAGGTTTGTATATCAAATATCGTATGAACCGCAAGATTTAATATGATGATTTGCAATCAAGCAAATAAGTAATGTATACAGCCATGAGCACATAGTCTGAGCTTAACTCGAGGGGTCAGGATCACAATGATGATGCCTGATCGAGGTGCCTCCCACGAGTGCCTAATATACACACGTCTGAACAAATATTAGTACGTCCGTTTATCCAGTTAGTGCATGTTAACCCGGACGAGGAGGATCAATCCTATATGGTACCATATACTAATATTCACGCTACAACGTATTACCAAACTATGCTGATGGAGGGATTTGAAAAGATTCGTGAAAATAACTCACGCAGTATATGAAAGTTTGTACTTGCGTTCACATGTTAAAATAAGCAATGAATCACACCCCTGAGTGAAAAACTGTAAAAAGAGGGGCTATGAAACTCACCAGAGTCTGATGCATTTATCTCAATAAACGTGAGTTGCTTAGCCAAGCAAGGATGTCCGAAGACTATAACCTGAGGGCGTCCAAGACGCGCGATGGTTAATACGTGTAGGTATCTCAAAAGATCACCTATGTTAGTTGTTCATACAACTAATGATGTCCAAATTACATTTGGTTGATTTGTTTGAGTTTTTGAAAACGTGTACGGCCTGTTGGTGACGGTTTGTAATAATAATTTCAAAGTATTATTATTGTATGTTTCGTCGTATTGTATACTTATCAAAGTATATCTATATCACGTTCGAGTATTATCGTATAAAGTTTTGTTGTGATAAGTGTTCGACGCTTAGATGGAAAGGTAATTACAACTTTTAATGACGGGGGTCCGGGGGCAGCGCCCCTGGTTAGCGGGGTTCCAGGGGTGGCTGTAACACCTCGCAAATTTAAACACAATTATAAACATTAATCACTCGCATTATTAGGCTAATTCCCTACTTGAGTGAATTCACAACACATTTTAGAGGAAAGTCTAGCAAAGCCCAACTAGATAATACGCGTAGTATTACGTATTCGTAATTAGTTGTAATTACGTACTGAACAATCTGAAAACGAAAGCGACAAAAATATACGACGGTTGGTGAACAAAATTATTTAATAAAACGGGAGTTATTAAATAACGTAAACGCATAATAAATATTATGTCGATAATATTTACCAAGTTTATATAAAGTGAAACGTTAAATTGTATAATCAAAATAAAACGAAGTTAAAATTTTAATAACTTAATCTAAATGGGTTTTATAAAAATATCTAATTTAAAAATATAATGAAATCCATATTTAAAAACGTATTAGATAAATTAATTTAAATAATTAACGATCGGGTAAACAAATACGGATAAAATACCGCAAAATGGGACCCCTTTTGGTTCCCAAAAATCTGCCCCAAACCCCCACCCAAACCCCCATTTCTTCCTCATTTTCATTTCTCACCACCAAAAACACACACATTTTCTCTCAACCCAATCCACATCAAAATTCGGATTCACAAATCAACCCACGAAATTTACATTTTCGGAATCCTCTCACGCTAAGGAACAACATTAACAAAAGCCGTATCATCAAATTCTTCCTCATTTGGTCCCGATTCGCGATTGTAAGAATTTCTTAAAAACTTAGATTTACTCGTTTTTATGTTATATATTGGTGTAATATTGAACATACAACTTAGTTTTAACTATATAATGGAAGAAATCAAGGTTTTATGGCCGGAAAACGTGTTAAAATTTGGTTTTTGGTCGGAAAATCGCGACAGTCGCTGTTGACTGTCTGAGTGTTCATCTATGCGACACAACGATTGTGTCGCATACTGTGTCGCAGAAACCATATGACACAACGATTGTGTCGTACCGAATCATCTTACGTCGTATTTATGCGACACAACGATTATGTCGCACCTTATGTCGCAAAACCCATACGACACAACGCTTTATGTCGCTGTTGACTCAGCACCTCGAATCTCTGCGACATAACTCTTGTGTCGCAGAATTGTGTCACACCATGCGACACAACCATTGTGTCGCATATTGTGTCGCAGAAAACAGAAACTTTACAAACTATTTTTACACTAAGTGTCGAACTTAACCGATAACGAATACTTACATACAATGCTACATGTGAACTTTACAAACATTACAGACACGCTATTTTATTGAAATTATGATTTCAAACTATCACCAACGAGTCGTATACATTTTCACCACAACGAAATACAAACGTAAACACGTAAACGAATGATTTGGACGTGACTTGGTTGTACAAACACTAGCATTGATGATTAGCTTAGACATCCACATACTTATAAAATCTCATACGTTTAGGACGTTATGAGATTCAGGACGGTACTTCGGCTTAGGTTTGCTAGCACTCGCACAACTACTTATATTATACTAAGTACATATGGGCGTTTCATAGTCGTGAGACACGTGATGGGGATCTTGTCATTTCTCCTCAAATACTCGATAACTGAACTATGTGAAATTTTTATCCTTCACATCCCTTTCATTGGCATTGACTTCTGCATTTCCTTCCTCGCAGAACGTCAGCATGCCGCCTAAACAAAGAAAGACTCGCAACAGTCGCCAAAAAAATACACCTCCTATCGTCGAAACCACCGAACAGATTATTGAACGTCGTGTAGCAGAGGCAATTGCCCAATACGAGGCAAGCCGAAACCGTGAACACGTGGTACATAACAGTGGTGCCACTCCCGTTAACAGTGAGACACCGACGAATACCCAGCAGGGGTGTTCATACAAAACCTACCAAGCCTGCAAACCTAACACATTCACCGGGACTGAAGGGGCCATTGGCCTGGTCCACTGGATAGAGAAAACAGAGTCAGTAATCGACATCAGCGACTGTGCCGCTGACAAAATTGTGAAGTACGCCACCTGCACTCTGGCCGACAAAGCATTAACCTGGTGGAACGCTCAGTTCCAAATTATGGGATGCCCGGCTGCTTACTCCATCTCGTGGGATACGTTGAAACGAATGATGATGGAAGAATTTTGCTCCCAGAGCGAGCAACAGAAACTGGAGACCGAGCTCTGGAACATACAGATGATCGGTGCTGACATCACTGGATAAACAACCCGGTTTCAAGAACTGGCACATTTGGTACCTCACATGGTGACACCCGAAAGCAAACGCATTGAGCGTTACAACCGGGGTTTGGCCCCACAAATCCGAGGCATGGTTATGTCTTCCAAACCCGTCACTTTTAGGAGTGCAGTTGACCTGGCTCAAAGCTTGACCGACGACGCGGTCTTGATTGGAACCCTGAAAGCTACCACAGGGAAAACTGAACCTACCCGTACTGATGCGGGCGAATCAGGAACCCACAAACGAAAGTGGAACAACGATGGTAACGACCGTCAGGGTCAACAAAACAGAAACCAGGGGAACGCCCGAGCTTACGCCGCAATCACAAACCCCGAACCAAAAACATATCAAGGCAAAAGGCCTAAATGTGGAAAGTGTGAAAAACACCACGAAGGGGATTGTTTCTTCTGTGGTAACTACAACCGATTTGGACACAGAACCGAAGCTTGTAGAACTCACCCCATGAACAACGAACAACGAAACACTGGCTGTTTCCGATGTGGCGACCCGGGACACTACCGAAATCAGTGCCCCCAACTCAACAACGCCAACAACAATCAGAATAACAACAACCGCATTGCAAACCTTCCACCAGCTCGTGGACGTGCATACATCCTCCATGCACCGGAAACGGTTGCGGACCTCGGCTAGCACGGTACGTCCTAACAGCTGTTGCTACGATTTTCTTTTATTCGAATGTCGATTCGAACATAACGCTTGGTAAACTTTGACCACGAGACGAAACACACAACTTATTGAACTATGCCACGAGCATACTTAAACTGATTGAACTTTTATGGCAGCAAATGAGCGCCACACAAACTATTGTGATTGTTAACAACATGACTTATCGGAGAACATACGCCGCGGGCGATCCGACTTGATTTAAATCTCGGGACGAGATTTCTCTAACATGGGGAGAATGTAACACCTCGCAAATTTAAACACAATTATAAACATTAATCACTCGCATTATTAGGCTAATTCCCTACTTGAGTGAATTCACAACACATTTTAGAGGAAAGTCTAGCAAAGCCCAACTAGATAATACGCGTAGTATTACGTATTCGTAATTAGTTGTAATTACGTACTGAACAATCTGAAAACGAACGCGACAAAAATATACGACGGTTGGTGAACAAAATTATTTAATAAAACGGGAGTTATTAAATAACGTAAACGCATAATAAATATTATGTCGATAATATTTACCAAGTTTATATAAAGTGAAACGTTAAATTGTATAATCAAAATAAAACGAAGTTAAAATTTTAATAACTTAATCTAAATGGGTTTTATAAAAATATCTAATTTAAAAATATAATGAAATCCATATTTAAAAACGTATTAGATAAATTAATTTAAATAATTAACGATCGGGTAAACAAATACGGATAAAATACCGCAAAATGGGACCCCTTTTGGTTCCCAAAAATCTGCCCCAAACCCCCACCCAAACCCCCATTTCTTCCTCATTTTCATTTCTCACCACCAAAAACACACACATTTTCTCTCAACCCAATCCACATCAAAATTCGGATTCACAAATCAACCCACGAAATTTACATTTTCGGAATCCTCTCACGCTAAGGAACAACATTAACAAAAGCCGTATCATCAAATTCTTCCTCATTTGGTCCCGATTCGCGATTGTAAGAATTTCTTAAAAACTTAGATTTACTCGTTTTTATGTTATATATTGGTGTAATATTGAACATACAACTTAGTTTTAACTATATAATGGAAGAAATCAAGGTTTTATGGCCGGAAAACGTGTTAAAATTTGGTTTTTGGTCGGAAAATCGCGACAGTCGCTGTTGACTGTCTGAGTGTTCATCTATGCGACACAACGATTGTGTCGCATACTGTGTCGCAGAAACCATATGACACAACGATTGTGTCGTACCGAATCATCTTACGTCGTATTTATGCGACACAACGATTATGTCGCACCTTATGTCGCAAAACCCATACGACACAACGCTTTATGTCGCTGTTGACTCAGCACCTCGAATCTCTGCGACACAACTCTTGTGTCGCAGAATTGTGTCACACCATGCGACACAACCATTGTGTCGCATATTGTGTCGCAGAAAACAGAAACTTTACAAACTATTTTTACACTAAGTGTCGAACTTAACCGATAACGAATACTTACATACAATGCTACATGTGAACTTTACAAACATTACAGACACGCTATTTTATTGAAATTATGATTTCAAACTATCACCAACGAGTCGTATACATTTTCACCACAACGAATTACAAACGTAAACACGTAAACGAATGATTTGGACGTGACTTGGTTGTACAAACACTAGCATGGATGATTAGCTTAGACATCCACATACTTATAAAATCTCATACGTTTAGGACGTTAGGAGATTCAGGACGGTACTTCGGCTTAGGTTTGCTAGCACTCGCACAACTACTTAACTCAACAGGTGAGTTCACAGCCCATACTTTTACTGTTTTAACTGCTTTGAACAGGGGTGGAAAACATAGTCAAACACTTTTATACAAACATGGTTGTATACTATTTTACTCAAACAAGTGGAGTACATTGAACTGGTAAACTGATAAACAAACTGACGATTTCAACATAATATGTAACACTGCCCGCACGTGGTCCAGGTACGGGTCTTATGGGGGTGTTACATAATACTTTCATACTACCAACGCTGTAAACACATGAACATGTTTTGAGAACGCTGGAGGATAACCAGCAACACTTTATATAACGGACTGGGTAACTAAAAGTCCCTACTGACATGGGCACTAGATCCCACTAACACGGATCTACTATTGTAATTACACTACTAAAAAGTGCCTACTGACATGGGCAACACTACTGAAAAGTCCCTATGAACATGGGCAACACTACTGAAAAGTCCCTACGAACATGGGCAACACTACTGAAAAGTCCCTTCTGACATGGGCACCGACTGTTGAAAAGTCCCTTCTGACATGGGCAATAGATCCTACGCACATGGGTCTACTATTTTTATTCGACTGACTAAAAGTCCCTTCTGACATGGGCACTGGGTTTCCTACTGACATGGACCCACCAAACGATTAGGATACTCAGCCCAATAGTAACACTGCCCGCACGTGGTCCAGGTACGGGTCTTATGGGTGTGTTACACCTACGATCATCTAATAGGATACATGCATTCCTACTATAACTTGAACTATACTTTTGGGAAGCATCCCAACGAAACATATCCACGATTAGGATACGTATATTCCTACAGAACATACTTGAAAATAGGATACTGATTTCCTACAACTACTAGGATACGAACTTTCCTACAAACAACTATTTGGAAACGTATTTGGTTTTACGAATTACACATTTGGGTGACATCCCAACGATACTGTATAAACAACAAGTGGGTTATCAACTGTACTTGCAAACATAAAACCTGTGAATTCACTCAACCTCGTTGTTGACTTTTACTATGTTTTTCAGGGAATTAGCTGCGCATATAAGAATCGCCAACACACATGGAGAATTAGGCGACCCGTGAAGTTTAGGATGCCAACTTTTGGAAACACATGGATTTCTTTAGTATAACTGAAATGTTTTAGTCATATTTCAGAAATCTACTTTTGTAAACCTATTACTTTTAACTTGTACGATTCGATGAATCGTAAACTTTGTAATTAATACTTTTGGCATCTTAATATATTATGTTCTGTTGTAATCATAATCTCTGATACGTATGCATGCTTTGTTATTGTGGCACCCCCGTACTCAAACTAAATGCTTCTGCTAAACGAATTTGGGGGTGTTACAGATTGGTATCAGAGCCATTGGTTATAGCGAACTAGGAAACTTTAGGTGACTTAGAGACCTAGAGACCTAGACTATAGCCTTGGCTAGAACTCACGTGCATACACACATTTGCATACGTTTAACTATCGATACGATATCTCGACACGCTTAAAACTATCTTTCGAATCTTATCACATTCGATTTGCTCATCCTCATTTGACCTCATGTGAACCGGATCGTGTTAAACGATTGATGAGAAGAAGTATGTATTTAGCATCATATAATGACGCCTGGCCAACGTGATTATATTATACTAAGTACATATGGGCGTTTCATAGTCGTGAGACACGTGATGGGGATCTTGTCATTTCTCCTCAAATACTCGATAACTGAACTATGTGAAATTTTTATCCTTCACATCCCTTTCATTGGCATTGACTTCTGCATTTCCTTCCTCGCAGAACGTCAGCATGCCGCCTAAACAAAGAAAGACTCGCAACAGTCGCCAAAAAAATACACCTCCTGTCGTCGAAACCACCGAACAGATTATTGAACGTCGTGTAGCAGAGGCAATTGCCCAATACGTGTGAAAACGTATGATCGATTAAGCTCAGACTTTTTAGGTCTTGATCTAGGATTAACAATCAACGATAATAATGATAACAAAGATGATAATAATTTGCAGCGGAATAAAAACAAACATCAATATTATCATAAGCCAAATCCCTAATCATATTATTAATAATAATAATGACGGATACTTTTTCGTATCAGGGTTACAAGAACCTTAGGGATAAAATTCTCTAGACGTCTACATTGTGTGCACACTTTTTCCTACACCCTTACATCTCTTTATATAATAGAGATATTAGGGTTTACAAGAAAACCTAACTTGCATAGGAATTAAACTTAATATTACACATTAAGTCCTTATAGTTTCATCATTCTTTATTTATGCATATTTTGTTTTGTAATCATCAAATCTAGAATCCCTACAATCTTCCCCTATTTGATATTACAAAACAATCTTCATGCATGAAACTATCTTCAATGCTTCCCCTTCACTTAATATCTTCTTGAACATGTCACCACCCATACTAAGCTGCAATGCAAAATCAATATCCTTCTTCCCCTTTTTGTAATAATCAAATATGAATCTTTTGCAACTTGTAAACACTTCCCCTCAAGTGGTACATGTAGATGATGAAACATTAAACAGTAAGCTTCCCCTTAATATATGTTCACCATCTCTTGAATCTCGAAATCAATTGGCTCTATGTAATGATCACTGATGAAGAAAATAGAGTATAACAAACTTGATAAAGAAGTCCAATCTTCCAAACCTGTACCTTATATCTTGTACTAACCACAACGTCGAACTTATATTTCATATATAAGTAGATCACAATCTCCTTAAGATCTCTTTGACAAAAATCCTTATAAGACATATACATTCTTCTTTGTATCAGGGTTAGAAAACCTTAGAGAAATCTACTAAAATCTCTAATCTTTAATAAGTCACCGAGCACTCCAAAACTCTTTCAAGTGATAGCAAATGTGAGCATTGAGCATCCTAAGTTTAATCTCACACGTTTGCTAGATTTTGTCAAGTCTTCGTCGTCACCATACAAATCAAACAAGTTATCTTCAAAGTTTACAACCATTACTTTGAGATATGATAAGATACATAGCTGAAAAACTCAACTACAATATCAAATAAACTATAATCAACCTTCTTCGTAATCACATCTTCATATAATCTTCATGAACGAGCCATAAACGCAATAAGAATAAATTGTTTTAAAAACAATTCCAATCCGAGATCCAAAACCATCAGTTATACTAACAGTTGTAACAATTAGTACTAATAGTTTTAACTGTTTTGTACTAACAGTGGTAACCACTATAACCAACAGTTTTAACCAACTCCAATTCAACTCCACAAACAGTGGTAATTGCTAACAAGTTCACAAACCAGTGGTAATTTTATTCCACTAACAGTGGTAAAAACTTGAAACATTTGCTAGCAATCTCCACCTCCAAGTCAACTATCAGTTGTAATGTCTTCAAATACGAACAGCAAAAAGTCGATATATATCCAGAACCATTTTCTGTACATGCTGCAATAATCCCAATTAAATCCACAAGCACCTTGAAATAAGACATTACTTACAATCAAAGAGATCATAACCAACTGCATTCTCTTTCAACACCAACGAATCGACAAAATAATAATCAGTATCTCCTCTTTTTCGGCCAAATCTGACTAAGCACCACGATCTGCTACTATCCCTTTCGTCTTGCAAAACCAATTCCAGAAACTTTAATCGACCAAATCACAAACAGCAGTTGACCAAAAATTAAATAAACAAGTTCAAACTTCCATCGATGATCAAATCGAATGTCTTAATAGACTGATAGATAATCACAGTAAGAATCAATGCCATCTCCATGTTAGCCGTCCATCCATGCTCGCCATTCACCTTGCATATAATTATCCCAATCTTTTCTGTGTGTGCTGCAACTCTCATCGATATGAACTTCTACTCCTTTAAGAACTAAAACCTCGAACGAACTTGGAACCTTGTATCTTGAACTAGCAAATCATCCAACACAAACCAGTCGTCTTGTTCCTCAAATCTTCTTGTCGAATCACCATAACATCCAGATATCAACTTGCTGCTGTAATACTTTCTGCACCTCTTTCCGATTAGACCGAAGTAGGGTGTGAAGAAAACCCTAATTGTTAATACAAAGCGATACCAGAAAACATCTCATAAAAACTCTAATCTGATCATGAACTTCGAGAAACCCCATCACTCTTCTTCGTCCTCGCAAAACCCTTTAATATTTTAAAACAAACTTCAAACTGTGTTTTTACTTCTGTAAAACTTCGATATTGACTTAAAAAAAATATAAAGAACTTTGAATATTCGAACTTGAATAAAGAACATGAACGTGAATTATATTCACAAAAAGTAATATGTCGGTTTATCACATGTCTCACAATAGAATATGTCGGCAATAATATCTGTAACCCAACATACAACAAACGAATTTGTGATTAATTAAAGCAATTATCAATCCACATCAACTCAGAATAATTAAACAATACATCTGCCGATCTTCGAATTAATATCAAGACAAAACGATTTAATTCTTTAATGAAGTGGATGATAACGTGGTGTAGGATATGAAGGGTTTGGAGATGCCAGCTATTTATTCATAATTCCCAGAAAAAGCAAACGAACATGCGGTACGAATGAGTAAATAATTAATCTTTATCTTTAATCTCGTACACTTGATAAATCCTAGATCACGAGCCACCTTTCTCTGATACCAATTGTGAAAACGTATGATCGATTAAGCTCAGACTTTTTAGGTCTTGATCTAGGATTAACAATCAACGATAATAATGATAACAAAGATGATAATAATTTGCAGCGGAATAAAAACAAACATCAATATTATCATAAGCCAAATCCCTAATCATATTATTAATAATAATAATGACGGATACTTTTTCGTATCAGGGTTACAAGAACCTTAGGGATAAAATTCTCTAGACGTCTACATTGTGTGCACACTTTTTCCTACACCCTTACATCTCTTTATATAATAGAGATATTAGGGTTTACAAGAAAACATAACTTGCATAGGAATTAAACTTAATATTACACATTAAGTCCTTATAGTTTCATCATTCTTTATTTATGCATATTTTGTTTTGTAATCATCAAATCTAGAATCCCTACAATACGAGGCAAGCCGAAACCGTGAACACGTGGTACATAACAGTGGAGCCACTCCCGTTAACAGTGAGACACCGATGAATACCCAGCAGGGGTGTTCATACAAAACCTACCAAGCCTGCAAACCCAACACATTCACCGGGACTGAAGGGGCCATTGGCCTGGTCCACTGGATAGAGAAAACAGAGTCAGTAATCGACATCAGCGACTGTGCCGCTGACAAAATTGTGAAGTACGCCACCTGCACTCTGGCCGACAAAGCATTAACCTGGTGGAACGCTCAGTTCCAAATTATGGGATGCCCGGCTGCTTACTCCATCTCGTGGGATACGTTGAAACGAATGATGATGGAAGAATTTTGCTCCCAGAGCGAGCAACAGAAACTGGAGACCGAGCTCTGGAACATACAGATGATCGGTGCTGACATCACTGGATAAACAACCCGGTTTCAAGAACTGGCACGTTTGGTACCTCACATGGTGACACCCGAAAGCAAACGCATTGAGCGTTACAACCGGGGTTTGGCCCTACAAATCCGAGGCATGGTTATGTCTTCCAAACCCGTCACTTTTAGGAGTGCAGTTGACCTGGCTCAAAGCTTGACCGACGATGCGGTCTTGATTGGAACCCTGAAAGCTACCACAGGGAAAACTGAACCTACCCGTACTGATGCGGGCGAATCAGGAACCCACAAACGAAAGTGGAACAACGATGGTAACGACCGTCAGGGTCAACAAAACAGAAACCCGGGGAACGCCCGAGCTTACGCCGCAATCACAAACCCCGAACCAAAAACATATCAAGGCAAAAGGCCTAAATGTGGAAAGTGTGAAAAACACCACGAAGGGGATTGTTTCTTCTGTGGTAACTACAACCGATTTGGACACAGAACTGAAGCTTGTAGAACTCACCCCATGAACCACGAACAACGAAACACTGGCTGTTTCCGATGTGGCGACCCGGGACACTACCGAAATCAGTGCCCCCATGTCACACCCCCAAAACGGTAATCGTGTTTAATAACAGTTTAGCGGAAGCTTTTATTTGATTAGCGGAAGCATTTTAATAATTTTTAAGCATTGAGGGCGGACAGATTCGATAGTGCATTCATTGTATCAGAGTATATGATCATACAGAACATACATATATATTTAAGATGCCATAAGTTTAAAGTTATTACAAAAGATACGACTTATAAAGTCGTACATAAGTAAGGTTGTCGAAGACAACTTAAGTATTTGAAAATACATATTTATAAAAGAGGGATTTCATAAGTATAATCAATGGAATTGATAATACAAAGGAAATCCATGTGTCCCAAAAGTGGCATCATAAATAGTCAGGTTGCCTACGTCCTTTATGCATGCAGGAGTACCTGAGTCCTAATTCCCTGAAAAACATAGTAAACTGTCAACATTGAATGTTGAGTAAATTCACAGGTTTAGTTTTGTATAAATCATTCATGTACACAAACATAATATTTATATGTAGGTAGGAAACACAAGTATTCTAATTAAAGAAAACATTTCCTATAAATAGTTGTTTTGTGGGAAACCAAGTTTAACCATTTAAGGTAAACGTTTCCTAGTAATAGTCTCTCAAGGAACACCTGTCCTATTAGTCATCACAGGGAATACCCTTCCCAAATCAAATTGTTGTTTAGTTGTAAATGTGTGGGAAATATAGACTATAATCCCTCCAAGGTGAGCTAAACCTTTAGAGTTAAAGTAACGACACTAGTACTATAACCAAACCACGACTAGTTGTTTTGTTGTTGCCTCAGTAACATCTTAAGTATACACTCCTCGTTACGACTATCGTCGATGTGGTTGGAATGACCAACGAGTAATATCCTGGGAGGGTTGTCAAATCGATAGTACTATCTGTATACTCAGTGGCTAGAGTCACCTAGCTAATGGTTATAGGTTGTAAGCACTGGGACTTATGTGCACTACAACTACCTCGCGTAAACCTAGGATCGTACCAAGATCTGCTGTCTTATTCCCAAATGTTGTGAAAACGTTTCATATAATTAATTCCAGTTAATTCAATATGAAAACATTTTATAGAAATAGTTCAAGTTCAACAATATAATATGAACACCTTTCATATTAACAATCCAAGTTTAATAGCATGAATATGATCATGTTAATCAGTTCACGTAATAGCATGCAACACAATACAATAAAGCATATAGCATGTTATCACATTGTTCTATGTTTTCCACCCCTGGTTTTAAAAGCATTTAAAACAATAAAAGTTAGGGGCTGTGAACTCACGGTTTGCAAGTCTTCAGCACAAATAGATAGCTAGCAAACAATCCAATAGCGTCGCTCAAATACCTAGACGCAAATAATAATACTTGTATAAGTATGTGGAATATTTGTTAAGTTGTAGAGTTTATAATATTTCAGTTATTGGTGAGGTTTGCGTTTCAATTAGTCGTTAAGTTCAAGTATGTATTTATATACATATTAGTTGAATATATATATTCTAATATATATATTAGTTGTCGTCTTTGTTAATATCCATAGATATAATTGTAGTTGTCGTTGTTGTCGATTATGTTTTCAAAACATAATTATATTAGTTATCAAAATAACTTGGTTATATCGAATATATATGTCGTTTGTTAATTGTCGCGAATAAACTTAGTTGTCGTTTTAGGTTTCAAAAATGTAACCTTGTTTGTTATAAGATATAACTCGTTTTCGTTTGTCGTATATAGTTTGTACTAGATAATTAAATCGTTCCATTTATATGTTTCGTTAAATATATATTGTCCATTCGTTTGTATATATATATTTTATAAGTGTTCCAAAGTTTTGTCGTGTCCGATTGTCTGTATTAATTAATGTCTCATAGTTGTGTCCAATTTAACACTAAGTCTTGTACAAATATAGTTGTCGTTTACTATGTTGGTTATAACTTGTTCTTGTAAATACCAAATTACTTTACTGAACTTTCAGATTTGTGAAAAGGGACGCGATCGCGTGGATGTGTCTAGGAAATCACGCGATCGGTTGATTCAGGTGACGCGATCGTGTGAACTGAAAATGACGCGATCGGGTGAAGAAGTCACGCGATCGGGGCAACAAGGATTTTCACGCGATCGGTTGAAGTGTGGAAAAAGTGACGTGATCAGTTCAAAATGTCTTATCACGCGATCGCGTGATATACGTTTCGAAAAACACTAAATTTTACTCGAGAAATGACGCGATCGCGTCATTTGACATGGGTACTGTTCATCTTCGTGTTCATCAGCTCTGTACGAAACAAAATTCCATTTTCATGTATTTTATCACCATTTTAACGTGTTCTAAGTTACATACAACCATTATAACAACATAATAACGCATTATAACAAGTTTTTAACAACAATCATCAACCAAATCATAAATTTAAGAAAATTATATAAATGAAATAAAATGGAGAAATTATCCTCACAATGGTTTAGATGGAGATTGATGATGTTTCTGTGATGTTGTTGATGACGAAAATGATGAAGATGATTAGGTGATCATTTTGTTTATGTTTGATTGTGTTTTGGGATGATGAAGAAGATGAAGGTGATGTTGCTGCTGCTTGTTGTTACTCTCTGCTTCTCTTCCAGTTCCCACGCACACACACAAAAACACAGATGATGAATTATTGGTATGTGAATTATTGGAGAAGTAGGAAATGTATATCAGAGTGTTTTTGGTCGAGTTTTTCAACTGAGGTATGGAGGGAGTACAAAGTGTCGTCCAGATATTTTTGAAATGTGTAATATTGGTAGTTTTCAGCCCGTTAATTTCGTGTACGGGTATAATTTGTGGTAATTTAATTATAATAAAATTACGCGTTTTGTTTCTCTAAATCTCAGATTTAGAAATGTGAAATCGAAATATGAAATTCTTTGTTACAAGTATAGTTAAAATTAATTACAGTAAAAGTACTGTATAGTCAAAAACGCGTGCCAGATTTCAGTTAAATTCGGAAATCATATTTTGAGGTAATGTTCTACACATTAAAACAGTAACTTACGAAATAATACTGTTATTATTTGGAACCTCTAGGCGCGTTTTAAAATTGTTTCTGTTCGTATTACGCGTAACAAAAATCGTCTACATGTTTTGTTTTCTTTTCGTTGTAATACTTTTATATAATAATTTCAACATAAAAAAATTACTCAAAAGTATTTTCGAAGTTCATTTTGGAACTTTATTATTCGCGATTTAATACGTTTAATATAAAACGTATAATGTATTATATTATTTCAATAATATAATTATATAATAGTTGTAATTAATAATTTTCGAATTATTAATTATTTTGTATCACTAACATTATCGTGTTCAATTCATAGTGTTTGATATATTCATTTCGCACGTAATTATATATATACACATATAACTACTATCAAATATATCACATAACACATAGTAAGTTTATCAAAAACTTATACACAAAATAGTTTGAATTCACTTAATCAGGGAATTACTCTAGGTAATGCATGAAATTAGGCTAAGTAAATACCCTAATTGGAGGATTGTCACATTCTCCCCTTGTTAGCGAAATCTCGTCCCGAGATTTAATTTGAGTTATTCGTGTTGTTCGCTTGTTCAAATAAGTGAGGGTACTTCTTTCTTATCTCATCCTCACGTTCCCAAGTAAACTCTGGGCCATGCTTCGAATTCCATCGAACCTTGACGAGTTTGATTCTTTTGTTTCAGAGTCTTTGTGTTTTCGTATCAGCTATTTCGATTGGTTCCTCCACAAAGTTAAGCTTTGAGTTTATGAAGACTTCTTCAGGAGGTATGATAAGTGTTTCGTCGGACAGACACTTCTTCAAATTACACACATGAAAAGTGTCGTGAATACTACTAAGCTCTTGTGGTAGTTTGAGTTTATAAGCAACAGGACCAATCCTAGCAAGGATCTCAAAAGGTCCAACATATCGTGGGTTCAATTTTCCTCGTTTGCCAAATCGTGCTATCCCTTTCCAAGGCGATACTTTGAGTAGAACTTTGTCTCCTACTTGAAACTCAAGAGGTTTACGGCGGTTATCGGCGTAACTCTTTTGTCTATCTCTTGCAGCTTTCAATCGGTTCAGCACTTGAGATATTTTGTCTGTGGTTTCTTGGACAAGTTCGGGTCCGGATAGTTGTCTGTCATCCAACTCTGCCCAACAGAGTGGAGATCTGCACTTGCGTCCATACAACGCTTCAAACGGTGCCATATGTATACTGGTGTGATAACTATTATTGTAGGAGAACTCAGCTAATGGGAGATGAGTATCCCAATTTCCTCCAAAGTCAATCACACATGCTCGTAGCAAATCTTCGAGCGTTTGAATCGTTCGTTCACTCTGGCCATCTGTTTGCGGATGATAGGCCGTACTCATATCGAGTCGAGTACCTAGGGCCTGTTGTAGCTTTTGCCAGAAACGAGATGTGAATCTGCTATCTCTATCAGATATAATCGACAATGGCACACCGTGCCGAGAAACGACTTCTTTGATATAGATCTTTGCCAGTTTCTCAAGCTTGTCAGTCTCTTTGAAAGCAATGAAGTGGGCTGATTTCGTCAGTCTATCGACAATCACCCATATTGAATCAACACCAGTTGATGTCTTTGGTAGCTTTGTGATGAAATCCATTGTTATGTGCTCCCATTTCCATTGTGGCATCACTGGTTGTTGCAAAAGTCCTGAAGGTTTTTGATATTCAACCTTGACCTTTGAACAAGTTAGACATTTGCTGACATAAGTAGCGATGTCTCTCTTCATATTAGGCCACCAATAGAAACCTTTCACGTCTTGGTACATCTTATCTGCACCAGGATGAATCGAGTAGTTGGACTTGTGAGCTTCATCCAAAATCAGCTTACGTAGTTCATCGTTGCTTGGTACCCAAATTCTATTCATGAAGTATAAAACTCCATTCTCTTTTGTTTCAAGCTGTTTCTCCATTCCCCTCAGGGATTCGTCTTTCATGCGTTCGGCGGTGAAAGCTAATTGTTGTGCGTCGCGAATTTGAGTAGTGAGATTCGAGTGAATTGTTAACGCTAAGGCTCGAACTCTGCGAGGCTTAATGTTCTCCTTACGACTCAAGGCATCTGCTACTACATTAGCCTTGCCCGGATGGTATTTAATCTCACAGTCGTAATCATTCAGTAATTCGACCCAACGTCTCTGTCTCATGTTGAGTTCTTTCTGGTCGAATATGTGTTGTAGACTCTTGTGGTCAGTGAAAATTGTACACTTTGTGCCATATAAGTAGTGTCTCCAAATTTTCAATGCAAAAACGACTGCTCCCAACTCTAAGTCATGAGTCGTATAGTTCTTCTCGTGAATCTTCAATTGACGAGATGCATAAGCAATAACTTTGTCGTTTTGCATGAGAACACAACCTAATCCTTGATGTGAGGCGTCACAATAAACAATCAAGTTCTCTGTTCCCTCAGGTAAGGATAGAATCGGTGCGGTGCTCAACTTTTGTTTCAATAGTTGGAAGGCGTTCTCTTGTTTCTCTCCCCATTCGAATTTCTTATCCTTCTGAGTTAAGGTGGTGAGTGACTGGGCTATTTTTGAAAAGTTCTCTATAAATCGTCGATAATAGCCAGCCAAACCAAGAAATTGTCGAATTTCTGTGGGAGTTTCCGGTGCTTTCCAGTTCTTAATCGCCTCTATTTTAGATGGGTCCACATGAATTCCCTTGTCGTTGATCACGTGACCTAGGAATTGAACCTCTCTAATCCAAAATTCGCATTTGGAGAACTTAGCATACAGCTTCTCGTTCTCAAGTAGTTGGAGGATAAGTTTCAAATGCTGTTCGTGATCCTCTTTCGTCTTTGAGTAAATCAAAATATCGTCAATGAACACAATGACAAACTTATCTAAGTAAGGTTTGCACACTCGGTTCATGAGATCCATGAATACTGCCGGCGCGTTAGTCAATCCAAACGGCATGACTAGGAACTCATAATGACCATAACGAGTCCTAAACGCTGTCTTCGGCACATCCTCTTCTCGAACCTTCAGTTGATGGTAACCAGAACGCAGATCGATCTTTGAGTAGTAACCTGATCCTTGTAGCTGATCAAATAGATCGTCAATGCGAGGTAACGGATATCGGTTCTTGATAGTTACTTTATTCAACTCTCGATAGTCAATGCACATGCGCATAGATCCATCTTTCTTTTTGACAAACAAAACCGGAGCTCCCCAAGGTGAAAAGCTCGGTCGGATGAATCCTAAGTCTAAAAGCTCTTGCAACTGTGTAGACAGTTCTTGCATTTCTGATGGAGCTAGACGATAAGGTGAGCGAGCGATTGGTGCGGCTCCAGGCACCAGATCGATGCGAAATTCGACTTGTCGCGGAGGTGGTAATCCTGGAAGATCATCAGGAAACACTCCCGGATAGTCTCGTACTACAGGTATATCGTCTAAGCGTCTCTCTACAGGTTTCTTTTCCACAACATGCGCCAAAAATGCTGGATATCCCTTGCGGAGATATTTACAAGCTTTCAAACAACTTATTGTTTTGACGGTGTTCGTTCTCTTATCTCCTTGTATCACCAAAGTTTCTCCAGTTGACAATGGTATACGTATCATTTTATCAAAGCAAACTATCTCTGCACGAATTTTCGACAACCAGTCCATACCGACTACGATGTCAAAACTTCCCAACTCAACCGGTAGTAAGTCTATTTTGAAAAGATGACCCTCCAATGCTAGGGTACATCCTGGTACTATTTCTCCTGATTCAATCAACCTACCATCGGCTAGTTCTAAGGTGTACTTGTTGTCTAGCTTACGAGATCTAACGTCTAACAGTGGTCTAAAGTCCTTAGACACAAAACTCAAATCGGCGCCAGAATCAAATAATACGGATGCATAATGGTCGTTAACTAGAAACGTACCAGTGACAGTGTTAGGGTCCTGGCGTGCCTCTTGCGCTCCAACGACAAATGCACGACCCCTAGCTGGCTGGTTGTTGGCGTTCCCACGATTATTGTTGTTGTTCGGGTTTGCAGGGCGGTTCTGATTGATTTGGTTACCACGGTTCAGTTTAGGGCACTTGTTTCGGAAATGACCTTGCTCGCCACATTCGAAACATCCATTTGCTGGTCGATCCCTATTTGCTTGAGTGGTAGGGTTCGCTCTAAAGTATTGGGCCAAATGCCCCCAGCGTTTGCAATTCTCACAGAAAGTACAGTCACCATCATGGTGACGTTCACACTTGCCACACTTGGGCTTACTCCCCATGTAAGTCTTTTGTTCAGCAGTAGTGGCAACGTAGGCTTTCGTGGTACTAGCTTGCTTCTTATTCTTGTAACCCTGACGGTCATTCCACTTGCGTTTTCCTTTCCCAGCATCAGCATTGCTGGATTCAACCTTTCCAGTATCAGCTTTCTTAGTAAGATTCCCCATCCTTACTGCTTCATCAGTCAAACGCTGTGCTAGTTCCACAGCAATCTTAAAAGTAGCAGGATTCGCTGATGTTACCAAACTTCGAATTTGCGGCACTAGACCCCAGATATACCTTTCAGTGCGCTTGTACTCAGGAGTGACCATGTGAGGTACAAGGCGTGCCAGTTCTTGAAATCTAGTGGTATATCCTGTGATATCAGCACCAACCATAGCAATGTTCCAGAGCTCAGACTCAATCTTCTGCAGTTCACTGCGGGGACAAAACTCTTCCATGACCATAGTTTTCAGAGTTTCCCAATACATTGAATGAGCGGCTGGACGACCCATTGCTTGCTTTTGGGCGTTCCACCAAGTCAAAGCCTTATCACTAAACGTGCATGTAGCATACATGACCATATCTTCACGGGCACACTTGCTAATTTCTATCACAGACTCCATTTTCTCTATCCAATGGATGATTCCAATGGCACCCTCAGTACCACGGAAATGACTCGGTTTACAAGCTAGGAATGTCTTATATGAACATCCCTTATGAGTGCTCTCAGGATTACTACCTGATGCGTTTGGTTCGGTTTCTCTACTACCGCTACGGTTTCGGTCAGTATCATACTGAGCAAGGGCTTCAGAAATCCTTCGGTTAACCATTTGTTCAGTAGTCTCCTCAACAGCAGGAGGTGGTGTGGGGTTTCGTTGGCTGTTCCTGGTATTTCTACGTTTAGGCGGCATGATTCAGTCCTAATCACACACAAGAAACACTCGTAAGATATCTAATCAAGTCATCACTCATAAAGTAAGTGATAAATGTAAATATAGTATGAAGTCAATCACCAATTGATATCATTCACAATGTATGTAATAATGTAAAACTAGCTTATGTTTGGTTTACATATCATAATTAAAAGTCATTGCATAATTGATGTATATAATAACATGGGTTAAGCGTTGTTACATAAGTTTTGTACAAAGATGGGATTTACTACAAAAGATACCCATTGGATCAAACATGATCTACAAAATGTGACGGATTTAACCTATACATCCATCTAGTCAAATGTCAACCCAAATACATCATAACTATGGTCCTAATACATCATACATACGGTCTAAAAGAAATACGGTAGACTCCAACCCACAAACATCCTAACAGCAACCATCAACACACATAAACCAACTGCAGCACCTATAGTCTCCAAACGACGCTCTAGTCGGATCAGACGTGCTCTAGTAGCATCGGCAGACTCCCTGTCTACCTCAATATGCAACTCAGAAGTCGCAAGGCATCCATATATCGCCAGCACATCATCATCAAGACGAGAGGCGTCACTGCGCATAACTCGGAGGGCAGACTGCGTACCAAAATGAAATCCCAGCAAGGTACGAATAACGGCGACCACAGTAGGGACCGTAAGCTCCAGAGGCTCCTCGGTCAAATGTAGAGATGTCGGTGTGTGAGATGACTCCCCAGTCTCATAGGTGGAAGGAATCCTCTCAATGATCCTCCAATGGCGTAAAATGCGTGGCATCCAGTCCAGATGCGGAACCCTAGCTCTCGGTGTCTGCTGATCACAGCGGATCTCTCGCTCCTCAACCATCGGCTCTTTGCCGCGAGATGATGAGGGTCCTATGGGAAAATCCCTGACACACGACAGCGGTGTCCTCCTAGGTATAGGCCTAAAATCAGGCTCTCCAATAAGGTGGCGTCTAGACATAGACATAGATCCTAACATATGGGTAGCAGGATCAGTGGATGGCAATGGTGGAGTGGCTATCGAACCATCTGAAGTATCTCTAGGAAATGTAGGCGGGTAATCCTCCTCAGACACTGCTGTAGGAATCCCATCGTATGGTCCCTCCATGGGATCCTCCTCAGTATCAGAATCAGTGATGTGAATAGGTGCATGTCTCGACATGCCTAGTCAAAGAAACGTGTGTGACGTGTCAGACGTATGCAACAGTATGAATGCTGAAATGTGTTAGCCAAGGCTATAGTCTAGGTCTCTAAGGTTTTCAGTCACTTAAAGACTTCTAGTTCTCTATAACCAATGGCTCTGATACCAATCTCTGTCACACCCCCAAAACGGTAATCGTGTTTAATAACAGTTTAGCGGAAGCTTTTATTTTATTAGCGGAAGCATTTTAATAATTTTTAAGCATTGAGGGCGGACAGATTCGATAGTGCATTCATTGTATCAGAGTATATGATCATACAGAACATACATATATATTTAAGATGCCATAAGTTTAAAGTTATTACAAAAGATACGACTTATAAAGTCGTACATAAGTAAGGTTGTCGAAGACAACTTAAGTATTTGAAAATACATATTTATAAAAGAGGGATTTCATAAGTATAATCAATGGAATTGATAATACAAAGGAAATCCATGTGTCCCAAAAGTGGCATCATAAATAGTCAGGTTGCCTACGTCCTTTATGCATGCAGGAGTACCTGAGTCCTAATTCCCTGAAAAACATAGTAAACTGTCAACATTGAATGTTGAGTGAATTCACAGGTTTAGTTTTGTATAAATCATTCATGTACACAAACATAATATTTATATGTAGGTAGGAAACACAAGTATTCTAATTAAAGAAAACATTTCCTATAAATAGTTGTTTTGTGGGAAACCAAGTTTAACCATTTAAGGTAAACGTTTCCTAGTAATAGTCTCTCAAGGAACACCTGTCCTATTAGTCATCACAGGGAATACCCTTCCCAAATCAAATTGTTGTTTAGTTGTTTAGTTGTAAATGTGTGGGAAATATAGACTATAATCCCTCCAAGGTGAGCTAAACCTTTAGAGTTAAAGTAACGACACTAGTACTATAACCAAACCACGACTAGTTGTTTTGTTGTTGCCTCAGTAACATCTTAAGTATACACTCCTCGTTACGACTATCGTCGATGTGGTTGGAATGACCAACGAGTAATATCCTGGGAGGGTTGTCAAATCGATAGTACTATCTGTATACTCAGTGGCTAGAGTCACCTAGCTAATGGTTATAGGTTGTAAGCACTGGGACTTATGTGCACTACAACTACCTCGCGTAAACCTAGGATCGTACCAAGATCTGCTGTCTTATTCCCAAATGTTGTGAAAACGTTTCATATAATTAATTCCAGTTAATTCAATATGAAAACATTTTATAGAAATAGTTCAAGTTCAACAATATAATATGAACACCTTTCATATTAACAATCCAAGTTTAATAGCATGAATATGATCATGTTAATCAGTTCACGTAATAGCATGCAACACAATACAATAAAGCATATAGCATGTTATCACATTGTTCTATGTTTTCCACCCCTGGTTTTAAAAGCATTTAAAACAATAAAAGTTAGGGGCTGTGAACTCACGGTTTGCAAGTCTTCAGCACAAATAGATAGCTAGCAAACAATCCAATAGCGTCGCTCAAATACCTAGACGCAAATAATAATACTTGTATAAGTATGTGGAATATTTGTTAAGTTGTAGAGTTTATAATATTTCAGTTATTGGTGAGGTTTGCGTTTCAATTAGTCGTTAAGTTCAAGTATGTATTTATATACATATTAGTTGAATATATATATTCTAATATATATATTAGTTGTCGTCTTTGTTAATATCCATAGATATAATTGTAGTTGTCGTTGTTGTCGATTATGTTTTCAAAACATAATTATATTAGTTATCAAAATAACTTGGTTATATCGAATATATATGTCGTTTGTTAATTGTCGCGAATAAACTTAGTTGTCGTTTTAGGTTTCAAAAATGTAACCTTGTTTGTTATAAGATATAACTCGTTTTCGTTTGTCGTATATAGTTTGTACTAGATAATTAAATCGTTCCATTTATATGTTTCGTTAAATATATATTGTCCATTCGTTTGTATATATATATTTTATAATTGTTCCAAAGTTTTGTCGTGTCCGATTGTCTGTATTAATTAATGTCTCATAGTTGTGTCCAATTTAACACTAAGTCTTGTACAAATATAGTTGTCGTTTACTATGTTGGTTATAACTTGTTCTTGTAAATACCAAATTACTTTACTGAACTTTCAGATTTGTGAAAAGGGACGCGATCGCGTGGATGTGTCTAGGAAATCACGCGATCGGTTGATTCAGGTGACGCGATCGTGTGAACTGAAAATGACGCGATCGGGTGAAGAAGTCACGCGATCGGGGCAACAAGGATTTTCACGCGATCGGTTGAAGTGTGGAAAAAGTGACGTGATCGGTTCAAAATGTCTTATCACGCGATCGTGTGATATACGTTTCGAAAAACACTAAATTTTACTCGAGAAATGACGCGATCGCGTCATTTGACATGGGTACTGTTCATCTTCGTGTTCATCAGCTCTGTACGAAACAAAATTCCATTTTCATGTATTTTATCACCATTTTAACGTGTTCTAAGTTACATACAACCATTATAACAACATAATAACGCATTATAACAAGTTTTTAACAACAATCATCAACCAAATCATAAATTTAAGAAAATTATATAAATGAAATAAAATGGAGAAATTATCCTCACAATGGTTTAGATGGAGATTGATGATGTTTCTGTGATGTTGTTGATGACGAAAATGATGAAGATGATTAGGTGATCATTTTGTTTATGTTTGATTGTGTTTTGGGATGATGAAGAAGATGAAGGTGATGTTGCTGCTGCTTGTTGTTACTCTCTGCTTCTCTTCCAGTTCCCACGCACACACACAAAAACACAGATGATGAATTATTGGTATGTGAATTATTGGAGAAGTAGGAAATGTATATCAGAGTGTTTTTGGTCGAGTTTTTCAACTGAGGTATGGAGGGAGTACAAAGTGTCGTCCAGATATTTTTGAAATGTGTAATATTGGTAGTTTTCAGCCCGTTAATTTCGTGTACGGGTATAATTTGTGGTAATTTAATTATAATAAAATTACGCGTTTTGTTTCTCTAAATCTCAGATTTAGAAATGTGAAATCGAAATATGAAATTCTTTGTTACAAGTATAGTTAAAATTAATTACAGTAAAAGTACTGTATAGTCAAAAACGCGTGCCAGATTTCAGTTAAATTCGGAAATCATATTTTGAGGTAATGTTCTACACATTAAAACAGTAACTTACGAAATAATACTGTTATTATTTGGAACCTCTAGGCGCGTTTTAAAATTGTTTCTGTTCGTATTACGCGTAACAAAAATCGTCTACATGTTTTGTTTTCTTTTCGTTGTAATACTTTTATATAATAATTTCAACATAAAAAAATTACTCAAAAGTATTTTCGAAGTTCATTTTGGAACTTTATTATTCGCGATTTAATACGTTTAATATAAATTATAAAACGTATAATGTATTATATTATTTCAATAATATAATTATATAATAGTTGTAATTAATAATTTTCGAATTATTAATTATTTTGTATCACTAACATTATCGTGTTCAATTCATAGTGTTTGATATATTCATTTCGCACGTAATTATATATATACACATATAACTACTATCAAATATATCACATAACACATAGTAAGTTTATCAAAAACTTATACACAAAATAGTTTGAATTCACTTAATCAGGGAATTACTCTAGGTAATGCATGAAATTAGGCTAAGTAAATACCCTAATTGGAGGATTGTCACACCCCAACTCAACAACGCCAACAACAATCAGAATAACAACAACCGCATTGCAAACCTTCCACCAGCTCGTGGACGTGCATACATCCTCCATGCACCGGAAACGGTTGCGGACCTCGGCTAGCACGGTACGTCCTAACAGCTGTTGCTACGATTTTCTTTTATTCGAATGTCGATTCGAACATAACGCTTGGTAAACTTTGACCACGAAACGAAACACACAACTTATTGAACTATGCCACGAGCATACTTAAACTGATTGAACTTTTATGGCAGCAAATGAGCGCCACACAAACTATTGTGATTGTTAACAACATGACTTATCGGAGAACATACGCTGCGGGCGATCCGACTTGATTTAAATCTCGGGACGAGATTTCTCTAACATGGGGAGAATGTAACATCTCGCAAATTTAAACACAATTATAAACATTAATCACTCGCATTATTAGGCTAATTCCCTACTTGAGTGAATTCACAACACATTTTAGAGGTAAGTCTAGCAAAGCCCAACTAGATAATACGTGTAGTATTACGTATTCGTAATTAGTTGTAATTACGTACTGAACAATATGAAAACGAACGCGACAAAAATATACGACGGTTGGTGAACAAAATTATTTAATAAAACGGGAGTTATTAAATAACGTAAACGCATAATAAATATTATGTCGATAATATTTACCAAGTTTATATAAAGTGAAACGTTAAATTGTATAATCAAAATAAAACGAAGTTAAAATTTTAATAACTTAATCTAAATGGGTTTTATAAAAATATCTAATTTAAAAATATAATGAAATCCATATTTAAAAACGTATTAGATAAAATAATTTAAATAATTAACGATCGGGTAAACAAATACGGATAAAATAAATGGGACCCCTTTTGGTTCCCAAAAATCTGCCCCAAACCCCCACCCAAACCCCATTTCTTCCTCATTTTCATTTCTCACCACCAAAAACACACACATTTTCTCTCAACCCAATCCACATCAAAATTCGGATTCACAAATCAACCCACGAAATTTACATTTTCGGAATCCTCTCACGCTAAGGAACAACATTAACAAAAGCCGTATCATCAAATTCTTCCTCATTTGGTCCCGATTCGCGATTGTAAGAATTTCTTAAAAACTTAGATTTACTCGTTTTTATGTTATATATTGGTGTAATATTGAACATACAATTTAGTTTTAATTATATAATGGAAGAAATCAAGGTTTTATGGCCGGAAAACGTGTTAAAATTTGGTTTTTGGTCGGAAAATCACGACAGTCGCTGTTGACTGTCTGAGTGTTCATCTATGCGACATAACGATTGTGTCGCATACTGTGTCGCAGAAACCATACGACACAACGATTGTGTCGTACCGAATCATCTTACGTCGTATTTATGCGACACAACGATTATGTCGCACCTTATGTCGCAAAACCCATACGACACAACGCTTTATGTCGCTGTTGACTCAGCACCTCGAATCTCTGCGACACAACTCTTGTGTCGCAGAATTGTGTCACACCATGCGACACAACCATTGTGTCGCATATTGTGTCGCAGAAAACATAAACTTTACAAACTATTTTTACACTAAGTGTCGAACTTAACCGATAACGAATACTTACATACAATGCTACATGTGAACTTTACAAACATTACAGACACGCTATTTTATTGAAATTATGATTTCAAACTATCACCAACGAGTCGTATACATTTTCACCACAACGAAATACAAACGTAAACACTTAAACGAACGATTTGGACGTGACTTGGTTGTACAAACACTAGCATGGATGATTAGCTTAGACATCCACATACTTATAAAATCTCATACGTTTAGGACGTTAGGAGATTCAGGACGGTACTTCGGCTTAGGTTTGCTAGCACTCGCACAACTACTTAACTCAACAGGTGAGTTCACTGCCCCTACTTTTACTGTTTTAACTGCTTTGAACAGGGGTGGAAAACATAGTCAAACACTTTTATACAAACATGGTTGTATACTATTTTACTCAAACAAGTGGAGTACATTGAACTGGTAAACTGATAAACAAACTGACGATTTCAACATAATATGTAACACTGCCCGCACGTGGTCCAGGTACGGGTCTTATGGGGGTGTTACATAATACTTTCATACTACCAACGCTGTAAACACATGAACATGTTTTGAGAACGCTGGAGGATAACCAGCAACACTTTATATAACGGACTGGGTAACTAAAAGTCCCTACTGACATGGGCACTAGATCCCACTAACACGGATCTACTATTGTAATTACACTACTAAAAAGTCCCTACTGACATGGACAACACTACTGAAAAATCCCTACGAACATGGGCAACACTACTGAAAAGTCCCTACGAACATGGGCAACACTACTGAAAAGTCCCTTCTGACATGGGCACCGACTGTTGAAAAGTCCCTTCTGACATGGGCAATAGATCCTACGCACATGGGTCTACTATTGTTATTCGACTGACTAAAAGTCCCTTCTGACATGGGCACTGGGTTTCCTACTGACATGGACCCACCAAACGATTAGGATACTCAGCCCAATAGTAACACTGCCCGCACGTGGTCCAGGTACGGGTCTGTAAGGCCCGTCTTTCACGCAAACCAAAACATATCATTTATATATTATATTTGGAAAATCGGAAGCGTAAGTCCCCCAAAACAAAACATTTACCGTCTTACAAAGCTTCCCAGTTTAACGACTACAAAAGATCGCTACATTAGTTAAGCATTTACAACCATATTAGTTACAACCCATATTAACACAAAACGGCCTTAGATAAAATATTTTCCAAAAGACATCCACAAAAGATCAGAGTTGCGCCAAGCTTTAGTCAAACTTCCAGTCAACATCAACAACCCGAACATCTACATCTACATCAACTAACCACAATCTGCAAAACATTAAACAACGAGGGGATTAGCTCACGCTAAGTGAATGGAACCGTAACCGACGATTCAACCCACTCATAACAAGTCTTACAACTAGGCAACAACAGCAAATAGAACACATAAGCACATAACGTCAAGAGGACCGGCGGTTCCTGGTATCCACCCAACCCAGAAACCACGACTACTGGGCGCCAAGCCAATCCCAGTAATCAACCGATAGCTTGAGTACTACCTTCACTGACTAGGCTTGTTCTCAACTATGTGTCTCAAAGAAACCTCGACAACTACACAGTAGTACCCAAACCCAACCAACAACAGTTGACCTCTGAAAACAACCACGTTGCATTCACAATGCAAAAACACACAACAACAAGCAACAGTTCACAACTGTTCACAACTGATCAACAATTCAACAACAATCACACAACAACTCATATAATCAGCAATATAAACAAAACAGACAAAACTGGTACCGGTACGACCAATAACAACAACCTACTGATATAAACAATCCTGGTTACCCGTTGTAACCGAACCCGTTACAACAGGGTGGAACCGAGGACTACAATTCCACTCACCAAATATTCACGCCTGATCGCCAACTCAGAGGTCTTATCTTACTGAGTGGCCGTCCGCTTATCTGGAAACAACAACAACACCAAGTCAGTAAACGTTCAACACAAATCACAATACTTATATCAAGATCTCATATAACGTATTTCAATATCATCTAACATATATCTTATATACTATACCATATAACACGTATCACACATCATATATCTTTAACATTTAATCATACAAAACAAAAGAAATGAAATTGCTGGAAACCACCCAGAAACCGCCGGCTTGGGCAGGGAAGCCGCCGGCTTGGCTGGGAAGCCACCGGCTTGGCACCCTGGCCCGCCGGGTAAATTAACATTTTCAGCATCAGAACTTAAATCACCTAAATAAGCCAATTCAGACCGCCGGCTTGGGGTCCTAACCCGCCGGCTGACCACATGAAGCCGCCGGCTTCAGTGATCAAGCCGCCAGCTTGATCATAATACCAGCAGCAGCAGAAACAGCAAACAACTTACGGGCTTTAACACCCAAAACTCAAATCTACACTTCTATACTTCGATTATTCACCATAAAAACGACATATAAACTTACACTAACACACACCAACATCAAACAACCTATTTAGCATCATATTCCATCATGCAATCTTCATTTATATCTCTAAAATCATCAAACCCTAACTAACAAATAACTTGAAGAACACTAGCAATTTCTACCATACAATCACCATGTAATCATGTTAAAATCGTTATCTAATCATTTAGAAACATTACACACATGTTATTTAATCTTCAATTCTAACAAATCACAAATCCACCATTTTTACCCAATCTCTATAAATATGCTCAAGAACACTAAAGAAACTTACAATTCAATGGAAGAAGAAGCTAGTGATGATAATGAACTCATATTTCCTTTAGCAAGATTAAATCTCTATTTTGTGTTCTTGATTTTTGTTTATTCACAATAGATGATAGGTAAAGGTTTAAGAGAGTTTTCAAGAAAACAATAGAAATGGTAGGTGAGAAATGATCCAGAGATTTCCACCGCCTACTTTTATTATTAGTATAAATTATACCCGTTCCTAACCTATTGTCTGGAACCCGAAAATACCCGTAAGTCAAAGTACTTTTATTTTACCGTCAACTTTATTTATTTAAAACAAACAATATTTCATTAATCACAATAAAAACTGAAGCTCTTTTACTTTTTTATTCTTAAATAAACCAATCACACTTATAAAAATACAATTTATTTCCAGGCCCAGAAACAGGGTGTTACAAATCTTCCCCCCTTAGAGGATTTCGTCCCCGAAATCCAATCCCACACATAAATAGACCAAACACTACAATTACACATAAGCATACAATACTATAAACTATATTACATCAAAGTCAATATAGAATCTACCTTGGTTATTCACTTCAAGCAATTCCCCCACTGTTATTTGATCTCCCACTGTCATTTGAAAAGCTCGAGAAGGCGCCATCTTTCTCTTCTGCCCAACCGATGATGCAGAACCCGAACCAGATCCCGAACTTCCAGCTAAACCCAAACCTTGCCTAACATTCTCCGGACATTGCCCTGCGCGATGACCCTCTTTCTTGCAGTTCCAACACACAGACTGAGGAAAAGTACAATCTCTACTACCATGCGCCAATGCTCCACACTTAATGCACCTTAATGTTTGAGGAGTACATGGACCCGAATGTCTCGACCTACAAGTGGCACACCAAGGGTTTGGATCACTACCCACCGAGCCCTCGCTAAACTCAATCCTTCGGTTCTGACTCTTACTTCCAGTAGTACCACTCTTAGATTGTTGCACAGACTTATTCTTACCCAACTTTTCCCATGCTTGATTGTCACTATGCACCGACCTAGCTAACTCAAAAGCCTCGGTCAAATTACGAGCCAACCTCACTGATGTCCGATACTGTGGTGGTAAAGTCTTAACAAAATGGGTAATCCTAGTCCTCTCATCCGGTACCCATTGCTGAACAAACCTTAACTTATCGGTGAATTGATTGATAAGCTCATCCATTGTCATTTTATCAGAAAACTCCAAATCCAGAAATTCCTGCCTAAGTCTAAGCATATCAAACTCAGAGCAGAATTCCTTACTAATCTCTCTATGAAACTCAGCCCAAGTAATTCTAGATCTTTGCTCCGGTGTCATTTGTGCAGTTGCAGAATCCCACCAGTTCATCGCTTGGCCTTTCAATAACTGAACCGCATATTTAACTCTTAACTCATCTTCACACTGACACACCTCAAATTTCCTCTCGGTGTCTCTTAACCAATTCAATGTCACCATTGGATCATTACCTCCCTCAAAGTCTTTGGGTCCACACGCTTTAAAAGTCTTAAATGAACACAACTTATTCTGCTGAGGTGGAGGAGGAGACTGATACGCTTGCTAAGCTACTCTAGATTGTAACTCCAAATACAACTGTTCTATCTTTCTAAGTCTTATAACTTCATCCTCCATATGCAACAAATAATCCTCTTGACTAGCTTCATCATGATGAACATTTGAAGTACCACCCTGATTAACATTATTAATTTCCGGAGGTGGAAGCTCCGTTCTAGTAGCATTATTGGGAGTCGTATTCTCATCATCTGCCATTCCTGTACTCACAACCAAAACACAACTTGCAACTTGTTAATCGTTAGTATCACCTATACTAACCAATCCCCAACCAAAAGCTAATCCCACAAACCGAAAAGTTTGACTAACACCAAATAGATTTGGGATTGAACATTCGCAAATGCCCAATTCACCCAAACCTATGCTCTGATACCAACTTGTAAGGCCCGCCTTTCACGCAAACCAAAACATATCATTTATATATTATATTTGGAAAATCGGAAGCGTAAGTCCCCCAAAACAAAACATTTACCGTCTTACAAAGCTTCCCAGTTTAACGACTACAAAAGATCGCTACATTAGTTAAGCATTTACAACCATATTAGTTACAACCCATATTAACACAAAACGGCCTTAGATAAAACATTTTCCAAAAGACATCCACAAAAGATCAGAGTTGCGCCAAGCTTTAGTCAAACTTCCAGTCAACATCAACAACCCGAACATCTACATCTACATCAACTAACCACAATCTGCAAAACATTAAACAACGAGGGGATTAGCTCACGCTAAGTGAATGGAACCGTAACCGACGATTCAACCCACTCATAACAAGTCTTACAACTAGGCAACAACAGCAAATAGAACACATAAGCACATAACGTCAAGAGGACCGGCGGTTCCTGGTATCCACCCAACCCAGAAACCACGACTACTGGGCGCCAAGCCAATCCCAGTAATCAACCGATAGCTTGAGTACTACCTTCACTGACTAGGCTTGTTCTCAACTATGTGTCTCAAAGAAACCTCGACAACTACACAGTAGTACCCAAACCCAACCAACAACAGTTGACCTCTGAAAACAACCACGTTGCATTCACAATGCAAAAACACACAACAACAAGCAACAGTTCACAACTGTTCACAACTGATCAACAATTCAACAACAATCACACAACAACTCATATAATCAGCAATATAAACAAAACAGACAAAACTGGTACCGGTACGACCAATAACAACAACCTACTGATATAAACAATCCTGGTTACCCGTTGTAACCGAACCCGTTACAACAGGGTGGAACCGAGGACTACAATTCCACTCACCAAATATTCACGCCTGATCGCCAACTCAGAGGTCTTATCTTACTGAGTGCCCGTCCGCTTATCTGGAAACAACAACAACACCAAGTCAGTAAACGTTCAACACAAATCACAATACTTATATCAAGATCTCATATAACGTATTTCAATATCATCTAACATATATCTTATATACTATACCATATAACACGTATCACACATCATATATCTTTAACATTTAATCATACAAAACAAAAGAAAAGAAATTGCTGGAAACCACCCAGAAACTGCCGGCTTGGGCAGGGAAGCCGCCGGCTTGGCTGGGAAGCCGCCGGCTTGGCACCCTGGCCCGCCGGGTAAATTAACATTTTCAGCATCAGAACTTAAATCACCTAAATAAGCCAATTCAGACCGCCGGCTTGGGGTCCTAACCCGCCGGCTGACCACATGAAGCCGCCGGCTTCAGTGATCAAGCCGCCGGCTTGATCATAATACCAGCAGCAGCAGAAACAGCAAACAACTTACGGGCTTTAACACCCAAAACTCAAATCTACACTTCTATACTTCGATTATTCACCATAAAAACGACATATAAACTTACACTAACACACACCAACATCAAACAACCTATTTAGCATCATATTCCATCATGCAATCTTCATTTATATCTCTAAAATCATCAAACCCTAACTAACAAATAACTTGAAGAACACTAGCAATTTCTACCATACAATCACCATGTAATCATGTTAAAATCGTTATCTAATCATTTAGAAACATTACACACATGTTATTTAATCTTCAATTCTAACAAATCACAAATCCACCATTTTTACCCAATCTTTATAAATATGCTCAAGAACACTAAAGAAACTTACAATTCAATGGAAGAAGAAGCTAGTGATGATAATGAACTCATATTTCCTTTAGCAAGATTAAATCTCTATTTTGTGTTCTTGATTTTTGTTTATTCACAATAGATGATAGGTAAAGGTTTGAGAGAGTTTTCAAGAAAACAATAGAAATGGTAGGTGAGAAATGATCCAGAGATTTCCACCGCCTACTTTTATTATTAGTATAAATTATACCAGTTCCTAACCTATTGTCTGGAACCCGAAAATACCCGTAAGTCAAAGTACTTTTATTTTACCGTCAACTTTATTTATTTAAAACAAACAATATTTCATTAATCACAATAAAAACTGAAGCTCTTTTACTTGTTTATTCTTAAATAAACCAATCACACTTATAAAAATACAATTTATTTCCAGGCCCAGAAACAGGGTGTTACAGGGTCTTATGGGGGTGTTACACCTACGATCATCTAATAGGATACATACATTCCTACTATAACTTGAACTATACTTTTGGGAAGCATCCCAACGAAACATATCCACGATTAGGATACGTATATTCCTACAGAACATACTTGAAAATAGGATACTGATTTCCTACAACTACTAGGATACGAACTTTCCTACAAACAACTATTTGGAAACGTATTTGGTTTTACGAATTACACATTTGGGTGACATCCCAACGATACTGTATAAACAACAAGTGGGTTATCAACTGTACTTGCAAACATAAAACCTGTGAATTCACTCAACCTAGTTGTTGACTTTTACTATGTTTTTCAGGGAATTAGCTGCGCATATAAGAATCGCCAACACACATGGAGAATTAGGCGACCCGTGAAGTTTAGGATGCCAACTTTTGGAAACACATGGATTTCTTTAGTATAACTGAAATGTTTTAGTCATATTTCAGAAATCTACTTTTGTAAACCTATTACTTTTAACTTGTACGATTCGATGAATCGTAAACTTTGTAATTAATACTTTTGGCATCTTAATATATTATGTTCTGTTATAATCATAAGCTCTGATACGTATGCATGCTTTGTTATTGTGGCAACCCCGTACTCAAACTAAATGCTTCCGCTAAACGGATTTGGGGGTGTTACAGTGGCAACCCCTGGTTGGGGTCGAGATGCCAAGTCAGTTCGAAATTTTTTTATTTCTACTATATTGCTTTAATGAAAAACGCATCTAAGATTTGAATTTGGGTAAAATCAAGTGATAAATTTTAGGTCTCGACACTTAGTAAAATCTGAGTTTTCAAGGTTCGGGTTTGTGCGACATTAGGTGTGATGTCGCAGGTCATGACTGCGACATTGATCATGGTGTCGCTAAGTGCGACATTCGCAATTTAATGCGACATTCACAATTTAATGCGACATTAAGTGTTATGTCGCTATGTGCGACATTGTTGGTTCTTGCGACGTAGGGGTCGATGTCGCTATGTGCGACGTTAGCAACTTTATGGGACGTTGAGGCTGATGTCGCACCTTGCGACATCGTGAGAGGTTTTGCGACGTTGCAGCTGATGTCGCAATTGTGCCAAGCCAAACGCGACATCAGCGTCTGACTGGAGTTTGGTGGCCGGAAACATGGTCGGATGACTTTTGTTTGGTCCGAAACTTTTACCCAACCCTTATTTGGACATTACAAACTTATATAAACAACAACAAGATAAAAATACTTGAAATAGAAGAGTTTCGAGATTTTTCGAAAACTTACGAATTAGCGCGAGAGAAATCCAAAAAGATAGAAATGTAGATCGTGATGAAGTGGTTCTTTTCTTCCAAACGAGTGAAGTGATTCGAGGTCGTTTTGTGGTAGTTTTTGGCGGATTTAGATGGTGGTGGTGGTTATGTTTCGAGAGAAAAGGGAGAGATGAGAGAGAAAGAGTGAGATGAAATAAGGAGGGAAAGGGAGGAGGTGGGGTTTTGGTGAAAGCCTCCACTTTTCAGTCCCCGTCTCCGTGAGGTGTTCGTTTTCCCGTTCGTTTAATCGTTAAAATAGTTTTATACACGTTTAATTATAAGTTTTAAAATATGAATATTTATTCGGTATTTTTGTTGTAGTATCTCATCAAATACTTAGAAATTGAGTTATAAATTGTAACTTAGTTTTGTTTTGTTTGTTTGCGCGTTTAATATTTTAAATGCGTAGTCTTTGTTTGTACGATACGAATTGTGTACGAAATATTATCAAAATAATATTTTGGATATAATAGCGTTATTAAATAATATTATACTATTTAATAAAATTGTTCACCAACGTCTGTATTAATTGAACCGAATTACATTCGATTTGAAAAGCGCACAATTTAGCCAAATCGTGTATTCGTATATATTCATCAATATATATAAGGATACATTAATTACCATAATCAAAGGACTAATTACGTGTATTATAGATGATTAGGCACTAATCTCTAGACCTAATTTGGCGGGTGTCACAACCAGTAACCCTGATTTTTCTGGTTTAACCGGTCGGACGGGACCGGTTGAACTGGTTTTCAAAACATTGTGTACAACAATCAATTCGTAAGGAAATTGGAAAGCAAATTTTTGTTTGATAGCTCATGAGTCTTAAGATAAATCTAAAAAGGAGAAAATTGAAATGGTTGTGATATTTGTTGTTTTTAGACTTGGTTCAAGTCAAAGATACGATCTCATTGACTAATGAAAATGAAATATTGTTATTTCTATCTTTTCCTAAGCTTAATGTTCAAGATATTCGAGCTCAAAGATATACAACAAAGTTAGTAATATGTTTAGATGATGGAATGAGTTGCTAACAGTGATGGATCTAGCAATCTGAGAGCGGGTATCAGCTATAAGAAACATAGAGGATTTTTGGGGGGGGGCAAAGTTAGAGGTGTTTATCGTGTCGAGTTAGTTGATTTTTTTACAAGGTAAATCAAACCCGAGCTTAATTGATTTTGGGATTGAACTAAACCAACCTAAATCGTATTCTGTTTAGCTTCAAGAAGAGCTTTAAATCCTAATTTGAATTCATGGTCTTAGTTTATTAAAAGTGTTATTATTATATACTTAGTTTATAACAGTTTATTAGAGAAAAGAAAAAGGGTTGTTATAATTGGTCAAGAGTTTTAAAAAAATTGGGAAGGAAACAAAATTTAAATATAGAGACCGATTGATATGGTTAAACCCATATACCTTAAGGGTTAAATATTTGATTGATGCATAATGTAAAATGACCCATACCTAAATTTAGGCTTAAAGATTTGACTGATGCATATTGTAACATGATTGGTAAATATAAGGAGAGGGAATTAGTGAAGTCTACGTGACGAAAAATATATGATTTGGCCTAGATTTAGACCTATATAATTAGGTAACTTTAGTATTACTCTTAAAATATTCTCGTAATAAGCAAGTGAAACTTATAAATAAGTCGATTGGAGTTTTAGAAGAAACATAATTTTTTATCGAACAAATCCATTACTTAAAGATATTTAGTACCTTTTAAACGACACTTTGATAGTTGATTAATAATCATAAATTTTTTCATTTATCACTATGGTATGTGAGTCACCATTTTCTTTAGGAGATAAATGAAAAATCAAAGAACACAATCATTTATTCCTTTTGGTTATTAAACATATAAACCTTAACTTTTAACTTTCAGATCGTAACTCTAATTCTTTTTAAGAGATGATTATAGTGATACTTTGTTTACTTATCATTTGAGTTTAATGTTTGATTGCATTATTTGAAAAACATTGAAATAAATATAATGTATAGGGTGTTCACCCATTTTTTGTAGAGTGTGCATTCTTTTCAAAGTTTACTATGCACATCACAAAATTAATGTTTTTCCCACTACATGTGAGACCCCTAGGGTATATGGGAGGTGACAGATACAACACCCAAATTAATTCATACATCACAATGTATAGCAATTAAAGCAGACAGTACAAGTCTACAATAGCATAAATATGGTGTATGAATCAATTTGTGTGTTGTATCTATCTACTCCAATAATATATACAAGTCCGCCACTGATTACTAATCTTAATTTAATGTAAAAGGAATGCCCTTATACAACAACAACACTACCCAATCCCGTCGAGGACGGGGTATGGGGAGGTAAGATGTAGACAGTCATACCCCTACCCAAAGGTAGAGAGACTGCTTCCAGAAAGACCTCCGGCAGATCCATATGAATAAAAAGCACAAAACGTAATAATAATAATAATAATAATAATAATAATAATAATAATAATAATAATAATAATAATAATCTCTCTTATCTCTCTTCTCTCTTATCTAATATAAGAAGAGCTTAATTAATTAATCACTTGCTAAATGAGTACTTATACTCTAATCATCACCATCCATTGTCTTAATCCTTTTAATTAACACCATTGATTGTAATTAGTGAATTGATTTTTTAATCTCTAAGAAATTAGGCCCCTTTTTGACTAAAATACCCCTTTTTAATACGTACCCTTCTCCTCCTTTTCTTTAGGATTGAGCGGCTAAAATGACAGATATGGCGACGTAGACAAGCAACAAAAGTTTTCACCGGATTTGAATACGGCACAAAATTCGCTGGCTTCCCTGTCGCATCTTAACCTAAGCTTCGTCTCATCCTTAATTGTGTAGATTGAGTGATTGTATTCTTCAATTCGGATTTCTTGAGTGACAGCGTTTTCGAATCGAACTAATTATTCAGTCATGTGAAGTCCCACAGCAACACTTGTTTCAAGCAATGAATTCTTAACAAGAAGTTTGCAGAATAACACTTGTTAAGTTAGGAAGATTATATGTATTACTTGTAATATAATTGTAACAGATTTGAATGTATAACAAGAACACAATTATTTCAATAGTCAAAAGCCTCAATATTATTGATTCCATAATACGGATACACTTGATTTGTATCAGGGTTACAAAGAGAACCTTGAAGCTAACTTACTGATGAACGCCAAAATGTGCTATTTTATAGTGCTAATTACCCCCTTGTTTGATTAATTTCTTGTGCATTTTATTTGAATTCGATACTCATTTCGTTCATATTTGCATTTAAGAATTATCTGGAGCTTGAATCGGAATAGAAGCTGAAAATGAGCTAGCATTGAAGAAAAGAAGCTTTATTGTGTTAAGTTGAAGAATGGAGGTCGATGGTGAAAAAGTTGGAAAAATTGATCCATACGGCGTATGGATGGTATGAGCCGGGCCGCCAATCAACGCGGGTTAGATCCATGGGCTTTGCAATCCATACGGCGTATGGATTGCGTCGACAGAAACCCTAAATATTCATTTTTGCTTTCAATTTGCACATCATCTACCATACTTCTTCCAGCCGATTCTCTCAACCAAAAAACCCTAATTCTGGAGCATTGTGAAGGAAAAAGATCAATGATAATTGAAGGCTTCATTCGTTCAATCGTTATTTCGATATTTCGGTTCAAATACGTTTCTTTCTTTCATTTGATTATGAATATTGAGATGTTTATGAATCTGATTTTCTGTAGTAATATGATTGGCTAAGTTTTTAATACAATTGTTTAGATGATAATACTCAAATGATGATTTGATTATTGAATTGCGGATTTATATCGGTTTTTATGAATGTTTATATGTTTACTTGATGATCCATGTTTAATTATTGGTTGTTGATGATAACCTAGCGTGATGATCGGTTAATTTATGATTGAGTTCTCTATTGATTGGTCATTATTGATGATTGTTGGTTTTTAATTGATAATTATCACTAAATAGATTGAGTTTGATAGGCTAGGGTTACTTATGATTGATGATTGATAATGAACATGATAAATATTTATTAGGTTATAAACTTTGTTGATTCAAGTTGCAAAAGTAAATCATATAAACGGTGTAGTTTTAATCTATAACATAATCCGGTGGATAACGTTAAATTGAACTGTTAGCGGGTTGAAAACAACTTTATATCTTTCTTGATTGTTGATAACATTGAATAATGTTATATCTGTATAGTAATATTTCATAGTTTTTATATACTTTTAGTTACAATTATTTGATAAAATAGAATTATTTTGTTCATATTTATAAAATAGGTAGAAATAGAGTTTGTATTAGTATAGAATGAAAAACATGTCAAATAAAGTAGTTTTTGTATAAAAGTTAGTTTGACCTAAATTTAGTTGGTAGAAAGTGGTTAAAAGAGTTATGAAAATAAATAAAGTTTGCAAATATTTGAGTTCGAATAGTTAAATACATTTTGTGAAAATAATTAAATTGTATATTTATTGGAGTTTACGAGTTGGATAAAATAATTATTTGGGCTAAATAATAATAAATATAATATAGTTAATTATAATATAACATTAAAAGTAACGTTAGTATAGTTTATAATAATTAATACAATAATAAACTTAATAACTAAGATACGTTAGTTTACATGTTAAAATAAATATAATAATAATAAAATAATATTAATGATCATAATGTTGATCTTGATAGGAATTGGCGATGGTGCATGAGGCAAAACGTGGAGCAAGCGTGGCATTCGGTTAAAATATTAAAGGCATTTGGCTAAGATCACGTTGGATTTGAGAAATCAGATTTGGGGCCGTTTAAAGGAGGCTAAAATTAGTTGGGTTTAGTGATAATAAACTGGGTTAAACATGGATCAAACTTATTTGGGCCCAGCAAGGATTATTGGTTGGATTGTGAATTTGTGATATATGAATCAGAAAGTTAATGGCGGCTATGAAAAAAAGATTCGAGAAAGTATGTAGCCACGTGAGGTGGTGGAACAAATCTTGGAGAATACGAAAGTTGTATTTTGACCGCCGGCTTTATCACTTAGCCGCCGGCTAAATTGGCCCCAGCACGAATATAAATAGCAGCTTAAACCATACGATTTTGATATACTTTTTCAGTCGACTAAAACCCCAAAGTCGAATATAAATACGAATTTTAGGGTTTTTAACCTTAAATTCGAATTTTAGAGTTTTTTCTAAGGGTTTAGGAACGTGCTTTCGGAGCAAGAGAAGTTAGGGTTACACACATATTTTTATAAGGGTTACGAATTTTCTTTGCATTTTTGAGGGTTTTTCATCTTTTGAAGATCTTTCATTCATCTTAATCATTCGGCTACTACGGATCATCATTTAATCATTGTAATCATTCGTTTACTCTTTTATTTCAATACAATTATGTTTGCGATGATTTCAATTATTATATGTGTTTATTTTATCATGATTATGAGTAGCTAAATCTTAATACACTTACTTGAATGATGTGATCTAATGATTAGGGTTGTTATCTTTTAATATTTATGTTGAATTATTGTTTAATCGTGAACCTTATGTATTCGAGTTTATATTAATTGATTTATCTTGTTGGTGAATATTATATGATCAATTTAGCGGGAGCTTTTTCATATAATAGTTTATTATAATTATTTGTCTATGAATAATTGTTAATTGATTGCGGAAGCAGATATTAAACAAGATAATCGTTTAAACATGAATGTGTAAGTAGGTGAAGTTGACGGAAGTTATTCACTAGATTAAATCTTAAATTATTTAATCGAAATTAAGGTGTAGGTTAAGTGGACGCACTAATCTTAGTTTAATTCAGATTTATATATTCAACATAATTAAACTATCTATTGCAATTTAATTAATGTTTAATTGAAACTATTATGTGTTTAAGTTTTATATATTATTGAAGCTTGTTAATGATTTAATTAGTGGCTATAGCGAACGTTTGTCACAAAGTTATTTCATTATTTAATTATATGTCTATGTATGATTAATCCAATGATAGCGGACGCAGATTTGGTTCAAGTTAAATAATTAAACTTAAATGTATAAAGTGATGATATTGGCGAACGTCTTTCATTAAATTAAATTATTAATTAGTTAATTAAGATTTATGTGAAGGTCATGGCGAACGTTAAACCTGATCTAAATTAAGATGAGCATTGATTGCTAGATAACCTGATTTTTATTATATAACCCGAAATCATTAGTGAGCTAGTTCAAGTAAGTGTCGTTTTTAATATCTGATAAAGTTTAATCAATCAAATCATTTTGACTCTTCCTGAGTCCACTTAGTTTATTAAATTTAGTTGTTAAGCAACGTGACAATTCGGTCACAACAAACCCAAGTCTTTTATGTACTAAGTTAATTACATTTTTAGTTTTAATTCTTAAATTCACAATCCCTGTGGAACAAACTTGGACTTACTGTAGCTATACTATACACGATAGGGTATACTTACCTCAGTTGTGTAATAGTAAGTAGTGGTTTTTCTTTGTTTAATTTTATAACTAGATTTTACACATCAAAGTTTTTGGCGCCGCTGCCGGGGAACTGTGTTTATATTTAAGAATTTAATGTAGTTAATTGATCCTTTCTTTGAATTTTATTCTTAGAAAGTTACTTTTTAACTTGTTTTGTGCCGGTACATTTGACGGTTTTATCTTTTGTGCTTTTGCAAGGTTTAATCAGGTAGTGGATGAGCACGTGGACTTCGGGTAACAAACTTGTTAGTCCATTGTCCGATCCGGAGAAAACCACAAAGAAGAAACGAAAGAAGAAATCAAAGAATACGCCGACGGAATCAACTGAAAGCCAAACGGAAAGTGGATCAACTTCAGCAAACGTAATCATTGAAGAGGTTTACGAAGAAGAGCTTGAATCTAAGTTTGAAGAGGAGATCAAATCAGAAGAAGAAGAAAAAGAATATCAAATGGATGATGAGAATGATACTCCAATGCTGTCAAGGGCTAGGGATGTTGCTCCTACACCGGAATCCGCCATTCGAAGGCCGGCTATTGACAACAACTTTTCATTAAAGGGAAATCATATGAGTCTGATCAGAGATAGCCAGTTTGACGGAAGAGTGCGGGCCGATCCGCACAAGCATATTGCTAGTTTCTTGGAAATTGGGGATATGTTTTGTAACACCCGCCAAATTAGGACTAGTAATTAGTACCTAATCATATGTTAATACATGTAATTAGTTCCTTGTTAGGCTAATTAATGTATCGAATTATATATATTGTTGAATATATACGAAAATGCGATTTGGTTAAATCGTACGCAATTTAAATCGAATGTATTTCGATTCTATTTAATATGGACGTTGGTGACAAATTTTATTAAATAACGTTGTTATGTCAAAAATATTATTATAATAATATTTCGTAATTATTAGTATCGTACCAACTGAACCTACACAATTTAAAACATTAAAACGCGCATACTAAATAAAATAACGAACATTTATTAACTCAAATATAAATTAAACTGTAAAATATTTAAATAAAATATCGCGCAATAAATTGTATTTTAAAACGCACATGTAATATTTAAAATAATTATTTAACGTATAAACGACGGAACAAACGAACACCGCACGGAGCGGGAACGCGGGGCGAAAAATGGGAGGATAACCTCCCATTCCCCACCATCTTTCCCTCATTTCTCTTTTCCCTTTCTCTCTCTCTTTCACTTTTTCTTTCAACTACACCAATCACCTCCACCCCCAAAATTCTATCAAAAACGCAAAATAAACATATCAAACGACTTCGGATCTTCAAGATTTTTAGAGATTCACGACCACCGCGACACGATCTATCATCCTATCTTTTCGGATTTCTCATCCGACACTTTGTAAGTTTCCGACAAATCCCGAAATCTCTCGTTTTTAAGTGTTTTCACTTTCTAGTAGTTTGTAACAACTTATAATGTCCCTATAAGGGTTGGGTAAAAGTTTTGGACCGAACGAAAACCGAAAAACTCGTTTTCGACACATTTTCCGGCCAACAGACCGCTACGTCGCATTTGGCCCAGAATTTATGCGACGTCAGCTTCTACGACGCAAAACCCCTCGTGATGTCGCATAGTGCGACGTCAGTCACAACGTCGCATTAAATTGCGACGTCGCATATAGCGACATCAGCCTTAACGTCGCCAATACCTCGCCACGTCGCACTTAGCGACGCAAGCCCCTACGTCGCAGAAATCACCTACGTCGCATTAGCGACGCAGCACCCTACGTCGCATTAAATTGCGAAACGTCGCCTTTAGCGACGTCATGCTCAACGTCGCAATCCTACCTGCGACGTCGCACCCAACGTCGCACAAACCAGAACCTCAAAAACACAGATTTTTACTAAGTGTCGAGACTCGAAATTTATCACTCGATTTTACCCAAATTCAGATCCAGATGCGTTTTTCGTCAAAGCAATATAGTAGAAATAAAAATTTTCCAAGCTGACCTGGCAGCTCGACCCCAGCCAGGGGCTCTGCCCCTTGGACCCCGCCAGGGGCTGCCGCCCCTTGGACCCCGCTACCAGGGGCGCTGCCCCCGGACCCCCGTACTTAGATTCCGTAACGGCTTCTAAAGCACAATCAAAACACATTTTTCAAGTAAAACGCCACGAAATCAAAATAGTAATAATTGAGATTATTATTACAAATCCGTCACCAACGGGCCGTACACTTTTCAAACACTTAAACGTATCAACCAAATAGTGGAGATTTGGACATTATAGTTGGACGAACAACTACAAGGTAGTCTTATTAGATACCTTCGCATATTATAACCATCGCGTGTCGTGGACACCCTCAGGTTACAAGTCTTTGGACTTCATTTCGGCTAATCAACTTACGTTTGTTTAAACGCATTCAGACTCAGGTGAGTCTCATAGCCCCTCTTTTACTGTTTTACTCAGGGGTGTGATATACTGCTCAACTTTTAACATGTGAACGCAAGTACCAACTTTTCATATACTACATGAGTTTTTCGAAACTAATCATTTTAAAGTCCTCCGTCAGCATAGTTGTTAATACGTTGTAGCGTGAATATTAGTATATGGTACCATATAGGATTGACCCTCCTCGTTCGGGTTAGCAAGCACTAACCGGGTAAACGAACGTACTAATATTTGGGAAGACGAATGTTGATTAGGCATTCGTGGAGGCACCTCGCCCGGAATTCTCTATAGGGGACCCGGCCCTCGAGTTAAGCTCAACTATGTGCTCATGGCTGTATACACGATGATTATCATTTAATTGCTGGATGCAATTCATTATTTAATTGCTGGATGCAATTCACTACTTAATTGCTGGATGCAATTCATTATTTAAATCTTGCGGTTCATACAATATTACTTGATTTCAAACCTGTGAGCTCACCAGCTTTATAGCTGACCTTTTAGCATATATCGCAGGTACCCAGCAGTAGGATGTTTCTGCTTCATGATTTAGCTCGAGTCAGCATACAGACGATTGAGATTTTCTTGCATTAGTATATTTTGTACAAGTACTTATGTACTGAAATCTCATTTTATTTAACTCGAGCTATGTAAAGCTTTAAATGTTGTAAACATTTCAGTTATCAATATATTTTGTTAAAACGACGCATATAGAGTCGTTTGCTATTTATCTTTGTGCTTTGCTATTGATTAGTAACACCCAAATCAAGCTTCCGCAAATCACCAAATTTGGGGGTGTTACAGATTGGTATCAGAGCCTAAGGTTATAGTGAACTAGGTTGCATTTAGTGAGCCTAGACTATGACCATTAGGCAGTATTCCTTATTAGGTATGACTGGTTCAGGGATTACAGCATACGAGTTTAATTTAACATAGCCTGATCAACTATGTACAATTAAGCAAAGATGATGTAAGATCTGAAAGTAGTTATGGCTGAACAGAATACAATAGAAGACTCTGACCTCGAGAGAACCGAGACTCAAACATGTTTATGCTAGACACTCAATAGGCTATATTATATAGGAGCTATATGAATATAGGCCTCAATCTTACTAACGCTTTGTCTCAGAAATGGCAAACATTCCATCAAATTCAACTCGTTCTCAATCCGGGTCGCAGAACCCAAGGGTAGCAAGGAGGAACAACAGGTTGCCTCGAGCTGGCCCGTATCCCACTCACAACGCCTTACCGGCTTTAGCTGCTAGAGTAAATCAACACGAGCAGCGACTTCGCACCATGGATGTCGTGTTGCAGGAAACCAACGAAAACTGGCGACTTACGTCTCTTGAACGCATAGAACAGGTCTCCGACGACCTTGAAACCACAAACAACAACATGGATGTCCTTCGCAACCAAATAATAGAAATAAGGGTGGAAAATGCCCTTCTGCAACACAGGATGGAAGAATGTGAACAACGCTCACATGAAGCAGAGGAGTATGCGCGTGGACTAACACAACGACTTGCGCTAGCAGAAGACAACGCCCGACAAGCTAGCAGGCTTGCAAACACTGTGGACCGTCTTGTCACGATGATGGAACAAATTAATCTACGTCAAGACTAGTGTAGTATTTGTCTTGTAATCTATCCTGTAATCTAGTAACTATCTACGCACTACTCTATAATTCAGTCGGATGTAACAATTCCCGACATCTTTTGTAATACATCTGTAGAATGTAACCTTTGAACTCATATTAATTGCCATAATTCTTTTTCATATTGATGTTATGTATTACCACCTTTATACATGTACATCTGAAATAAATACAACTTTCTTACAAAATCTCATGTATCTTCATTTCTTTTATTGAAGAATCATGCCGCCAAAGACACGACCTTACACAGATGCTCAGATCACGTCACTCATAACCCAGGCTGTTACTGAAGCCTTGGCTCGGAATACCCCACCCAACTCCACAAGAAACAGCGATACCGCTGGAACCTCTGCCGTCAAACCTTGTTCTTACAAGGACTTCCAAAGCTGCAAACCCTCGAGCTTCAAGGGTTCTGAAGGAGCCATCGGAATGATCAGATGGTTCGAGAAAATGGAAACTGTTTTCCGTGTTAGTAAATGCGCGGAGAACGACAAAGTAAACTTCGCCACCTGCTCTCTTGAAGATGATGCCCACTCTTGGTGGAATTCATATACCCAATCAGTGGGTGCTGACATTGCCTACCAACTCACTTGGGAGGAATTGAAGGCAAAACTCACTGCTAAATACTGCTCTATCGCCAAACTCCAAAAGCTGGATGAGGAGTTCTGGAACTTAAAGGTTCAGGGTGGTGACATCGATGGTTATACCACCAGGTTTCAACAACTAGCTGCTCTCCGCCCAGCTATGGTAAGCACTGAACCTGATAAAATCAGGAAGTACGCCCTTGGTCTCCCTGATGTTGTTCGGGGACACGTCATCTCTTCCAAACCAACCACCATTGACGGTGCAATCTCATTGGCCCAAGACCTGATGTCTATGAGCCAAGATTCTGAACCACCCACTTCATCCTCCCAAAACAACAAACGCAAGTGGTCTGACTACCACAACAACCACTCCAACCAACAAAACAAGAAACCCGACACCATCAAAGCTTACAACACCACCACTGACATCATCCGGGGATACACGGGGAGCAAACCATATTGTCCCAAGTGCAGCCGTCACCATGAGGGTTCCTGTGGTCCCTTTTGCAACAACTGCAAGAGGTACGGCCACCTCACCAAAGACTGCCGCTCACCCACCAACAACAACTCCAACAACAACACCAGACCACCCAAAGTATGCTTTGAGTGTGGGAAACCTGGGCATTTCAGGGACTCGTGCCCAAAACTGAAGAACAACAACAACAACCGCAACAGCAACAACAATACCCGCAGCAGAGCTTTCGTCATCAAATCTGGGGACGCCCGCCAAGACCCGAATGTGGTCTCGGGTATGTTCCTCCTCAACAACTTAACTGCTTCTGTTCTATTTGATACTGGTGCTGATAGAAGCTTTATCTCCGATGATTTTTGCCCATTACTTGACATCACTCCTGTTGCCTTAGATGTTAAGTACACTGTAGAACTAGCAAATGGCGAACTTATAGAAACCGATAGTGTGATACCTAATTGCACTTTAAACCTAGCTGACGAAATCTTTCCAATCGATCTTGTACCCGTTGAAATCGGAAGTTTCGACGTCATCATTGGAATGGACTGGTTGTCCAAACACCGAGCTGAAATCGTTTGTTACGATAAGATCGTTCGCATTCCACTCGCTGCCGGTGGAACCTTGATCATACAGGGGGAGACCGGTGGGACGGGACTCAATATCATCTCTTGCTTAAAAACCTGAAAATTTCTGAGAAAGGGTTACCCCGCAATACTTGCACACATCACAGAGAAGAAGTCGGAGGAGAAGCGACTTGAGGATGTGCCGATTGTTAGAGACTTTCCCGAAGTCTTTCCAGAAGAACTGCCTGGTTTACCTCCATCTAGACAGGTTGAGTTCTCAATTGATCTCGTGCCGGGTGCCGCACCGGTGGCCCGCGCACCGTACCGTTTAGCCCCATCCGAACTTCAGGAGTTGTCTGCCCAGTTACAGGAACTTCTGGATAGAGGATTCATTAGACCGAGTTCTTCACCTTGGGGAGCTCCGGTCTTATTTGTTAAAAAGAAGGACGGGTCATTCAGAATGTGCATTGATGCGCCGCCAACGGTCGATCAGGTTTTACCCTGTCGTCAGACCGTCCGTCAGCGGTGGCACCAGTGGGTTTTAATATTTATAAGTGCGGGGCCTAAGTTTTACTAGTGCTATGTGGCCTAAGGGTTGTATAGCAGCGAGTATGACCTAGGGTCGTTCTTCAAAACCAACTGTATTGTGGATCTGAGTAGTCTAGGATGTCCGTTTCTAATTAGTGAAGGAGTTTTAAAATAGTTGGGAGTGGTTTTGTTTTGTTTTTATGATTAAACTAATAAGCAATAATAAAAAGAAGATAAAATAAAATGGATATAGTAGTCAGGATAGAGGGGGTGTTTGTTGTGATTTCGTTAGCCGTACGTTGGGATGATGTTTAGTTAAGGATATGAAAACGTCTCTAAAGATTTGTATTTTATTTGTTTCGAGTATATGTGGGATAAGCACTAGTTCCCTACTGATTGATTTCTCGATCAGTATGTCACTGAGCAACTAGGCTATCGTGATTCTGATCGGAGTAGGTTGCCCAGCCCACAACACTGTCCTGTTACGGTACAGTGACCCTTTTTGGATTAGATATCCTGGGTGCATGAATAAGGCAGCAAACTAACTCGATGTCCAACCGTTCTTAACCCCACAGGGATACTCAATTGAATAAAACATTTAAGTATAAGACTTGGTTTGGTGCTTGATTACTTTCTATCGATGGGTTTGTAAAGTCCAGAGGTTGAAATAACCAGTGATTCTCCAAGTATACCAATGGCTTACACAATGGTCACTCTGGACTTATAAGCTAAGTTTGTATTTAAGTTCAGGAATTATCCATCTATGATATAAACCAGCCCTTACTTTAAAGTCCCAATAAATCCCTAGTTTATGTACTGTGTACACTACTTTGATTGAAAACGGTATTTCCACAGGTTTAAAACCAGACCATGTTTATTTCAAACACAGATAATTAATTACCTTTACTTAAGGTTAGCTACGTCTTAATAAAAAGGTTTTAATCACGTTCATTGGTCGAAAGGCGTTAGGTTAAAGTGAGGTTTATAATCATAGATAGAAAGTTAATCAAAGCACCGAGTTTTCATTTATAAAATAGTTTGGGACATTATTCCACAACAGATTGTGCCCACGACTTTCATAGCTTCCACGTTCCGTACTCCACACATTTGTGATGTTTCCGGCGCTATACAAATGAAAGTCGTTTAACGTTACTTCCGTTGTTTCATAATGACATCATCCCAACTAATACGGCTAACTACATCACAACAAACACGCAATATAACTACTCGCTAATCATGGCAAATCCTAAATCTAGCATAATCAAAATAACAACAGCATGCATTTTAATTAATAAGATAAAGGATAGATATAACCGTGAAAAGAGCGTAGCTGAATATAACTTGAAAGTATACAGACAGAACTTCGAGTATGCTCCAAGCGATATTACAATATTACCCCTCTAGTAGCCCGGTTAAGTATTAACCGGAGACTAACTAGCCACTAACTACGAAAATAAAAATAACAACCTAATCTAGAGAGAGAGTAGTAAGAGAGTAGTGTTGGTGAAGAATGGATGATTTGATGGATGTTGAAAAATGATGAAATGAAGCCTCTATATATAGAACTCGCACAACCATATCCGTAGACCGTATCCAAAACTTCAAACGCACAACCGTATCGCAAACCCGAATAAAAATCAGATTTTAATCGCCTAAACGCATGATACGGTTGAGCTAGGGCAAATACGGGAGAACTGGAGCGTATACGGGAGAACATAGGGTGAATACGGGAGAACACAAGCCGTATACGGCTGTGCTAGGCCGTATACGGTCTAGCTAGGCCGTATACAGTCTGTGCTAGGCCGTATACGGTCTAGTTTGGCCGTATACGGTCTAGCTCTCCCGTATCCTGATTCCTCGGTTCTTCGTTTCTTCGTTTGGGCGTAACTTCTTCGTCGTTTATCCGTTTTGAGTGATTCTCGCGCTCACGGTTTCGTAATTTCCTAACGAAGAAAATGACATAAGTTAGAGGTCAAAATTCCAAGTATAGCTCAAATTGTGCTTAAATGCGTGAACGGAAGATTCAGTGATCGTTTGTGCTCTATTTTGCTCGTTTTTAGGTCTTTTTGGTTGATTCTTGAAACATCGTCTATATTTTAGCCCTTATAATGAAATGTGATGTTTAAGTTCATATTTAAGTGTTTTCATTAATAATTGGGATAAAATGGTGAGATAATGGCACATAAAAACATGACTTTTTGCGTGTCATCAAATATCCCACACTTAGACTTTGCTTGTCCTCAAGCAAAACTCAAAATTCTCACTTGCTTTTAGGAAAAACATTTTGAAAAAACGAGTTTATTTTTGGGGTGAGTCAAAATATATCAAAAACAACCATCTCCATATACAAGTAACATATCCTGGAAATAAGAGAAAGTAAGGTATTCCTTTCAGAGGCATAAAATGGTTCTCTTAGGCATGCTTTCAATTCTCGCGATCTTGGAATATACATGACTAGGCGATCTCACAAGGTGGTCACTCAATTCACTCAAAAAGTGTTTCGGGTTACCTATCAATCTAATCAAACGAAATCGCTCATAAGCCAGTCATGCAACATCCATCGTCATAGGCTTGCTCGAGAATCATATCTCCACCACTTAGGTGAGGACGGTGCTAGCTATCCCAGGACATTCAGAGTGGGTTGTAATGGCAGGTGAGGGTTACAGGGTATGGATAAGTGGGAATTTTTAGTTGTTGTAAAGGGTTTTGCTTATCTTAGGACTTTTAAACTTTTGAAAAACATTATTTAAACAACCTTTTTAATGAAAACGGAAACGGATAACAGTACGGGAAGATAGCTATTTTGACTTCTATCTTTTGAAAATACACGAGGGAATTTATGTCTTTTTATAAGAGCGGGAATTTTTGAGAGATTCGAAGCACTTAGCTTTATTCTATTTTCTTTTCTTTTTCTTTTGTTTCTATTTTTGGGCTTTTCTAGGGATTTTATTTTGTTTCTTTCTTTTGCCCTTTTGAAATCCTTTTCTTTCTTTCATCTTTTTCATCATTTTGATGACTTTGCATTTACTTGGTGTCAATTTTTCACACCATAAATTCTCAACTTTTGATTTTTATCCAGGGAACGCACGCGAGATAATTTGAGTAAACACTAGTATTTGTGATTTGGAGTGAAAGCAAAAAGGACATTTAAATGACATTTTCCACAAGTTTAAAATTTCTAAGATAAGATTTTTGGTGGGTGTGGAATAAGTGGGTTAAGATTTAAAGGGTTTTGAAAGAAACGAAAAGGTTAAGGCTCAACAGGGTTATCTAAGCGGATCATCAACACTAAAGATGAGTGTTGGAAGGGTTTTGGGCTTGAAGAGATATGATAAAAATGGGTTAAATCCTAAGTAATGTCAAGGTCATCTAACTGCACCTATACCGCGTACGGTACTCTACCAATGTGGTCTTGAAGTGCATACCAGGAGCAAGTTCTAATTCCGGATGCATGCATCGGCACACTCAAACAAACGAATAGTGAAGCATTAAAGATGAATGCTTATATTGGCTCAAGATACCTCACTGCAAGTTTTTGGGTTTGTTTGTGCCTAGCCATGCGATGCCCCTTTTAGATTATCATTTTAGACCTAAGAAATTCCTATCTTATTTACTCTTAATTTCAAAAATACTCTACTCATATATGAAAATGCTTCTTTTTAAGACATTTTAACTCAAAAATTTTTGAAAAATTTTAGCAAAAGTGAGTTTTTTAAATAAATTGAGGAACATTTTCCGAGTTTGCTTTTGGAAACAAGAATCTAACAAAGCAAACCTAAGGTATTCTATACCGCTATCCCACACTTAGAGGAACATTGTCCCTAATGTTCTCTTGAGTTGGGATTTGAGAAAAATCCCACACTTAGAGTTTGAACATATCGGAAAATGTTACTCAAGTGTTTGTTTTGGGCTGGAATCCCACACTTAGTGATAAGCTGGGGATATGGCATAGACTACTTTAATGAGAATTTAAAGCTAACAATCATATCAAAAACGAGAGTGAGAATGAGAGAACTCCCCTATCGAAGCGAAGGTAGAAGGATGGAATTCTGGAAGATGCGCTGAAGAGGAGATCTTGACAAGAATTCTTCTTTAGCGGTGGCTCCATGAAGATCTTTCGGCTTTAGCGTGCGCAGCTTACAAATAACAGCTCTGTCCTCCATCTTTACACTTCTTTCACTCTCTTGTGAAGATATCTCGTAAGTGTGAACACGTTAGATATACTTTAAACCAACTTCTCATTTTATAGCTTTTTACCGAAATGGTGTCACTATCCCAGAATGTGAAAAGATGTTATCTACTACAAATCATTTTAAAACATGTGTTTTTAAACGAGTTCGAGCATAATGCGTGAAAGTAACACGCAAGTACCTCAAATGCTCGAAACACATGAGTTAATATTTTGAAAATGTTTCCTATATTATGGGATTAGTGAGGTGGTAAAAGCTGTCAGTGTAAAAATGAAGTGGTGTTTTGAAAACATTTGCATATCCAAGTGTGAAAGATAGTCGGAGATATTTCACTTCTTGGAATTTAAATAAAAACAAAATACTACTAATACTAAAGGATATTTATTGCACGGGTTGCCTCCCGAGAAGCGCTTCTATTTATAGTCGAGGGCTCGACTTTTGTTCCTCTTGAATTAATCGGAAGAGGAACCTCCAGGGCAAGAGGTGCTGTTATGTGCCCTAGGTTGCGGAAAAGTGTAGCGCGGAGGATAGATCCGAAGGAAGTGGCAGACTATGGTTGAGATTAGGTCTGGCGGTTCCATAGTATCTGTTTTGAAGCTTTGGAAGTGGTCCGAGACAGTTTTGGAGAGACCTAGCAATCCGCAAGTGATGTAATCAACCGCCTTATTGACTGGCCCGTTAGGGTCTGTCAATGTGGTTGTTTCGGTCTTGATCACTTCGCCAATTGGATGCTTTTGTCTGATAAATTCCATGAACTTCAACTTTAGATCTTCATATTCTTCAGCATATGGATCTCCTCCGAATATGGTCACAGATTGGCACAAGCTTTTGATTAGATGGTGCTGATGAAGGGTGAAAGGAAAGCCAGAGTCTTTGAAGATATGAATCAATTTGCTGAATATCTCTCGATATCCAGCACGGAAGAAAAACTCTGGTTTCTCAGCGCTTTTCTCACGGAATATTTCACGTAATCGAGTTATCACATAAGTGGCAACATCGAGTAGTGACATATCAAGAATAGTCATGGGATGATTACGCTTCCTTTCAGCTAAACTGATGCATCTAAGCTCCTCGATCATCAACTCGATATGATATTCGATAGTGGATTTGATGACAAATCGATCGCTTTTCCCGGTGCTCAGGTGATCTTCTCTGGCTAGTAAGTCAAGGAATATCCGAAGAAAACTCATTACTTTGGCATCAGCATAGCTCCTAGGGTTTCCAGTAGCTTCTTCTAAGTATATCCTGATAGAACTCAACATCTCTCTTTGTCTTGAGGAGTAAGGAAACGCTGAACTAATTAGAACATCATACACTTGGCGGTATATTTGTCTTTGTTCAATATAGAAGTAAATTTCTTTCGCGTTATTCCATTCTTCATTGAGCTGAGATTTGAGTGCCTCGGCGAATATTCTGACACAGTACCTAAGAATGAGCGGATCTCTGGTTCCATTGCTAGCGAGATGGATAGAGGATGCTTCTTCAATAACCGCTATGAGCCATCTTTGGTGTAGAGAGTAGTCAACAGTGGAATTTCTAATAGCTGCTATCACGATGCCAGGGTCTCCATCATATTTATTTATCACATTAACCATCTGTTCATGATTAGAGATGATTGGGATACAGATGCTTTCTGGAGATAATATTGGTGAATCAGGCGGTTCTGGAGGAGCAGGAGGTGAGATAATACGAATATCACCAGGTATTTCCCCCGAGTCACTATCCATAATAGGAGCATCGACCTTATGTGCATTAGGGATCTCAACTACATTGGACGGTGGCTGGGATTCGTCAGTGAACTGGGATATTGTATCAGAAGATAGCTTTGGAGTGTCTATCTCAATGCCTTCCTTGTCATGAGAATCAGAGTTATCGGACCCAAATATACCTCCTGTCTCAAGCCATGGTTGAGGTTCAGATGAAGCAAGGGCTTGAATCCCTTGAGAAGCTATATGTGGCTGCAGACTCGGTAGTCTACTTGCTTTGAAATCCGAAATCTTCTTCAAACTATGTATGAAAGTTCGCTCAATCTCTTCTAGATCGCCAAGTCGAGAGTAGGTGAGTGGATTTTCTGGATCCAAGACATGATTAAGCAATCTTTCCAGCATATGAGCAGCATTATGAGAGTAGCCATTGGAAGTCTCTTCTTCTTCCTCTCCCTCTGCTTGTATCTCTTCTACCTGCTTATCTTCTGGCTCGGAGGTCTCATCTTCTGATGTAACTTGGATAATAGAGACAGTATATAGCTCCCCATTCTCCATCGAAGCGCAGTCGGTTTGATCGATCTTGAATGTGATGCTTTCTCCATGAGCGCGTAAGCTGATAGTCTGTAAGTGGACATCAATGACGGCTCTGGCCGTGTTCAAGAAGGGTCTACCTAGGACTATAGGGATGTTTATATCTTCCTGGATATCCATTACTACAAAGTCGGTTGGGAATAGGAATTCGTTGACCTTAACCATGATGTTCTCAGCTATTCCCTTGGGGTACCTAATTGATTGGTCAGCTAGCTGGACACTCATTTTAGTGGGTTTAAGGTATCCTAATTCGAGCCTTTTGAATAACGAATACGGCATGAGATTGATACTTGCTCCTAGATCGGCTAGAGAGCGAATATTGCCGGAGTGGTTAATGGAACAAGGAAGGGTAAAACGTCCAGTATCTCCTAGTTTTTCCGGTTGACTATTTTGAAGGATAGCTGAACATTCGGCGTTTAGCGGGACAGTGGGTACTTCGGGTACCTTGTCCTTGGTTGACATAAGTCTCCTAAAATATTTAGAATATATCGGGCTGGGAGGTTTCCTAGACACGGTGTCTAAGTTGTTACCGTTAGGATTGAGAGCTTCAGGATGCTGATTTAGACGTCCTGGAAACGGTATGCGCACCTTTTTCTTAGGAGGCGGAGTAGACTTCTTCTCAACTGTCTGTGTGACAGGAGATTGTTCCTTCACCGTAGAAGGAACCGAAGGTAGGTTCGGTGCCACCTTGAAGTCTTGGCTGGTTACTTGGTTGGCTTGGAAGGTATTACTAGGCAGACTACCCTGAGGTCTAGTGTCGATACGTTCTGCTAGTCGACCTATTTGGGTTACAAGACTATGTAGTAAGGTTAGTTGCTCCCCTAAGATGAGATCAGTCTGGTCTTGTCTAGCCGTAATCTTTTCGATGATTTGCATAAGGGTGTCGTCTGGACTAGTAATTGGCCTTTCAGGTGTAGGTTCAGTGAGAAGGTGTGGTTGGTTACAACCAAGTTGAGGTTGTTGTGGGTGGATTGGGTAGGGTGGTTGATTTGGTGGGTATTGGTTTGGTCTAGGAGAGGTTTGAGTAAAATCAGGTGGACGTGGATGAGTTCGGAACTGGTCGTAGTAGGATTTGCCATCAACATCGTCTTGATACTCAACTTGTGGATTGGTACAGTTCTGGCAGGAGCGAACTTGGTAGACCTGTTGAGGTGGCTTCTTCAGCATTCCTATTTCCTTGGTCAGTGTTCTGACATGTTCCGCAAGAGATTTGATCACCTCAGTTTGCACGGGATTGGTGGCAAGCGGTGCCAATAATGAGGATTGCTCATCAGTCCAATCATTGTGATGCGTGGTCATTGTCTCCATCAGATTCCAAGCTTCATCATCCGTCAAGCGCGTGAAGTCGCCTCGAGCAGCGGTGTCTAGCATTGTCTTGTGATCGGGTGCAAGACCATGGTAAAATGTGCACAACTGGGTGGATCGTTTGATTTGGTGGTTAGGACATTTCTTGAGCAAACTCTTAAATCTCTTCCACGCAATGAAGATTGATTCATCATGAGACTGTTGGAAGTTCATGATATCTTTCTTCAGCTTGGTTTGTTTGAATGGGGGAAAGTACTTGGCTAAGAACTTAGTTTCCATTTCCGCCCATGAGGTGATAGAGCCAGTGTCTAATTCCTCAAACCAAGTTTGTGCGTGAAGAGCAAGAGAATAGGGGAACAGATATAAGTGGGTTATATCTTGCTCAACCCCTTTTTGCTTACAAGATTCGGATAGAGCTAGAAATTTGTTGAGGTGGGAGTTGGGATCATCGTCAGGTAGTCCGTGGAATTGGCAGCGTTTCTCGATTAACTGCACTACATCGTACTTCAGTTCAAATGATGCTCCGTCAATCTCCGGGTAGTGAATGGGTCCTCCTCTACCTTCTATCGAGGGTTTGGTGTTATCAGCGAGAGTGACGCGTGCGGTGGTTGTAGGATTGTGGGAAGGTGATGACTTTTCTTGCCGGATGGGTAAGACGTCATCATTGGGATAAGGGAAAGGAAGGGTTGAAAGAATTTTTAGGGGTTTAAGAAGAGAAAGCCATCCTAAGGTTTCACTAAAAAGAAAGTCCATCTGGACGCCTCTGGATCTTACAGTTGATTCCCCGGCAGCGGCGCCAAAAACTTGATGCGCCGCCAACGGTCGATCAGGTTTTACCCTGTCGTCAGACCGTCCGTCAGCGGTGGCACCAGTGGGTTTTAATATTTATAAGTGCGGGGCCTAAGTTTTACTAGTGCTATGTGGCCTAAGGGTTGTATAGCAGCGAGTATGACCTAGGGTCGTTCTTCAAAACCAACTGTATTGTGGATCTGAGTAGTCTAGGATGTCCGTTTCTAATTAGTAAAGGAGTTTTAAAATAGTTGGGAGTGGTTTTGTTTTGTTTTTATGATTAAACTAATAAGCAATAATAAAAAGAAGATAAAATAAAATGGATATAGTAGTCAGGATAGAGGGGGTGTTTGTTGTGATTTCGTTAGCCGTACGTTGGGATGATGTTTAGTTAAGGATATGAAAACGTCTCTAAAGATTTGTATTTTATTTGTTTCGAGTATATGTGGGATAAGCACTAGTTCCCTACTGATTGATTTCTCGATCAGTATGTCACTGAGCAACTAGGCTATCGTGATTCTGATCGGAGTAGGTTGCCCAGCCCACAACACTGTCCTGTTACGGTACAGTGACCCTTTTTGGATTAGATATCCTGGGTGCATGAATAAGGCAGCAAACTAACTCGATGTCCAACCGTTCTTAACCCCACAGGGATACTCAATTGAATAAAACATTTAAGTATAAGACTTGGTTTGGTGCTTGATTACTTTCTATCGATGGGTTTGTAAAGTCCAGAGGTTGAAATAACCAGTGATTCTCCAAGTATACCAATGGCTTACACAATGGTCACTCTGGACTTATAAGCTAAGTTTGTATTTAAGTTCAGGAATTATCCATCTATGATATAAACCAGCCCTTACTTTAAAGTCCCAATAAATCCCTAGTTTATGTACTGTGTACACTACTTTGATTGAAAACGGTATTTCCACAGGTTTAAAACCAGACCATGTTTATTTCAAACACAGATAATTAATTACCTTTACTTAAGGTTAGCTACGTCTTAATAAAAAGGTTTTAATCACGTTCATTGGTCGAAAGGCGTTAGGTTAAAGTGAGGTTTATAATCATAGATAGAAAGTTAATCAAAGCACCGAGTTTTCATTTATAAAATAGTTTGGGACATTATTCCACAACAGATTGTGCCCACGACTTTCATAGCTTCCACGTTCCGTACTCCACACATTTGTGATGTTTCCGGCGCTATACAAATGAAAGTCGTTTAACGTTACTTCCGTTGTTTCATAATGACATCATCCCAACTAATACGGCTAACTACATCACAACAAACACGCAATATAACTACTCGCTAATCATGGCAAATCCTAAATCTAGCATAATCAAAATAACAACAGCATGCATTTTAATTAATAAAATAAAGGATAGATATAACCGTGAAAAGAGCGTAGCTGAATATAACTTGAAAGTATACAGACAGAACTTCGAGTATGCTCCAAGCGATATTACAATATTACCCCTCTAGTAGCCCGGTTAAGTATTAACCGGAGACTAACTAGCCACTAACTACGAAAATAAAAATAACAACCTAATCTAGAGAGAGAGTAGTAAGAGAGTAGTGTTGGTGAAGAATGGATGATTTGATGGATGTTGAAAAATGATGAAATGAAGCCTCTATATATAGAACTCGCACAACCATATCCGTAGACCGTATCCAAAACTTCAAACGCACAACCGTATCGCAAACCCGAATAAAAATCAGATTTTAATCGCCTAAACGCATGATACGGTTGAGCTAGGGCAAATACGGGAGAACTGGAGCGTATACGGGAGAACATAGGGTGAATACGGGAGAACACAAGCCGTATACGGCTGTGCTAGGCCGTATACGGTCTAGCTAGGCCGTATACGGTCTGTGCTAGGCCGTATACGGTCTAGTTTGGCCGTATACGGTCTAGCTCTCCCGTATCCTGATTCCTCGGTTCTTCGTTTCTTCGTTTGGGCGTAACTTCTTCGTCGTTTATCCGTTTTGAGTGATTCTCGCGCTCACGGTTTCGTAATTTCCTAACGAAGAAAATGACATAAGTTAGAGGTCAAAATTCAAAGTATAGCTCAAATTGTGCTTAAATGCGTGAACGGAAGATTCAGTGATCGTTTGTGCTCTATTTTGCTCGTTTTTAGGTCTTTTTGGTTGATTCTTGAAACATCGTCTATATTTTAGCCCTTATAATGAAATGTGATGTTTAAGTTCATATTTAAGTGTTTTCATTAATAATTGGGATAAAATGGTGAGATAATGGCACATAAAAACATGACTTTTTGCGTGTCATCATGCATCGACTATCGAGAGTTGAACAAATTGACCGTCAAGAACCGTTATCCACTTCCTCGCATTGATGATTTATTCGACCAACTTCAGGGTTCAAGTTTCTACTCAAAAATCGACTTGCGATCAGGTTATCACCAGTTACGAGTTCGCGACATCGATATTCCAAAAACTGCTTTCCGGACTCGTTACGGGCACTACGAATTCCAAGTGATGCCCTTCGGTCTAACAAACGCACCGGCTGTATTCATGGACCTCATGAACCGGGTGTGCAAACCTTACCTCGACAAGTTTGTCATTGTCTTTATTGATGACATACTCATTTACTCGCGCAACGAGCAAGAACATGCGCAACACCTTAAGACTATCCTTGAACTACTTAGACACGAGGAGCTTTATGCTAAATTCTCTAAGTGTGAGTTCTGGATTCAAACCGTTCAATTTCTTGGTCACGTGATCGACAGTCAGGGAATTCACGTGGACCCATCAAAAATCGAAGCTATCAAAGACTGGCAAGCACCCACCTCTGCAACTGAAGTACGACAATTCTTGGGTCTTGCTGGGTACTATCGACGATTTATTGAAAATTTCTCTAAAATAGCTCAACCACTCACGGTATTGACTCAGAAGGACAAAAGGTTCGATTGGACCGAGAAACAAGAGTCAGCGTTCCAGCTTTTGAAACAAAAGCTTTGCAGTGCTCCAATTCTATCCTTACCCGAAGGCACCGATGACTTCGTGGTATACTGCGATGCTTCTCACCAAGGTCTTGGTTGCGTGCTGATGCAACGAAACAAGGTCATTGCTTATGCCTCACGACAGCTGAAAATTCACGAAAAGAACTACACCACTCACGATCTCGAACTTGGAGCTGTCATTTTTGCTCTCAAAATCTGGAGACATTATCTCTACGGCACCAAATGCACCATCTTTACCGATCATAAAAGTCTCCAACATATCCTCGATCAGAAGGATCTCAATATGAGGCAACGTCGATGGGTCGAGTTGCTTACCGATTACGATTGCGAGATCAAGTACCATCCAGGGAAGGCTAATGTTGTAGCCGATGCCCTCAGCCGAAAGGAACGACCAAAACCACTTCGAGTCCGAGCCCTCAGTATGACCATTCATAACGATCTTACCATTCGAATTCATACCGCTCAGATCGAAGCCCTGAAACCGGAAAACATCAAACATGAAGCCTTGCGGGGCATTGACAAGCAATTCGAAATCAAACCTAACGGGATTAGGTATTTCTCAAACCGAATCTGGTTGCCTAGTTTTGGGAACCTAAGAGACTTGGTGATGGACGAGGCTCACAAGTCTAAATATTCTATCCATCCGGGATCCGATAAGATGTACCACGGTATCAAGGAATTTTATTGGTGGCCAAACATGAAAGCCGAAATCGCCACTTATGTCAGCAAGTGTCTTACTTGCTCGAAAGTCAAAACCGAACATCAGAAACCTCCTGGTTTACTCCAACAACCTGAAATCCCTGAATGGAAATGGGATCAAATTGCCATGGATTTCATAACCAAACTACCCAAGTCATCGAACGGTTGCGATACCATTTGGGTGATCGTTGACCGCCTCACTAAATCAGCTCATTTCCTGGCAATCAAAGAAAACGATAAAATGGAACGCCTTACACAAATCTACATCAAGGAAATCGTTTCTCATCACGGTGTTCCAATCTCGATCATCTCGGACAGAGATGCCCGATTCACTTCTCACTTTTGGCAATCACTTCAGAAAGCTTTGGGTACTCGCCTTGATATGAGTACCGCATACCATCCTCAAACCGACGGCCAAAGTGAGCGAACCATTCAAACCTTGGAAGATATGCTACGCGCCTGCGTAGTTGATTTCGGTACAAACTGGGAAAAACATCTACCGTTGTGCGAATTTTCGTACAATAACAGTTATCACGCCAGCATTAAGGCTGCACCTTTTGAGGCACTGTATGGTCGTAAGTGCCGATCACCGATCTGTTGGACTGAAGTGGGAGATAGTCAACTCACTGGTCCTGAACTCATTCACGCCACCACTGAGAAAATTGTGGAAATCCAAAACAGACTCAAAGCCGCACGTGATCGTCAGAAAAGTTATGCTGACGTGAGACGCAAACCACTCGAGTTCCAAGTTGGGGATCGAGTACTCTTGAAAGTATCGCCTTGGAAGGGCGTCATCCGTTTTGGCAAACGGGAAAGTTAAATCCCAGATACATCGGGCCTTTTGAGATCCTCGAACGGATTGGCCCCGTAGCTTATCGATTGCAGCTGACATCCGAACTCAGCAGCGTGCACCCCACTTTTCATATCTCAAACTTGAAGAAGTGTCTGTCTGATGAGACACTTATTATTCCATTAGATGAAATTCGTGTTGACGATAAACTTCATTTCGTTGAGGAACCCGCTGAAATCATGGACCGTGAGGTCAAACAACTGAAACAAAGTCGTATTCCCATCGTCAAAGTCAGATGGAATTCGCGGCGTGGTCCGGAATTCACCTGGGAACGGGAAGACCAAATGCGACTCAAATATCCTCAACTCTTCACTGATTCCACATCAAACACGACTTCGAACTAAATTTCGGGACGAAATTCTTCTAACAGGGGGAGAATGTAACACCCGCCAAATTAGGACTAGTAATTAGTACCTAATCATATGTTAATACATGTAATTAGTTCCTTGTTAGGCTAATTAATGTATCGAATTATATATATTGTTGAATATATACGAAAATGCGATTTGGTTAAATCGTACGCAATTTAAATCGAATGTATTTCGATTCTATTTAATATGGACGTTGGTGACAAATTTTATTAAATAACGTTGTTATGTCAAAAATATTATTATAATAATATTTCGTAATTATTAGTATCGTACCAACTGAACCTACACAATTTAAAACATTAAAACGCGCATACTAAATAAAATAACGAACATTTATTAACTCAAATATAAATTAAACTGTAAAATATTTAAATAAAATATCGCGCAATAAATTGTATTTTAAAACGCACATGTAATATTTAAAATAATTATTTAACGTATAAACGACGGAACAAACGAACACCGCACGGAGCGGGAACGCGGGGCGAAAAATGGGAGGATAACCTCCCATTCCCCACCATCTTTCCCTCATTTCTCTTTTCCCTTTCTCTCTCTCTTTCACTTTTTCTTTCAACTACACCAATCACCTCCACCTCCAAAATTCTATCAAAAACGCAAAATAAACATATCAAACGACTTCGGATCTTCAAGATTTTTAGAGATTCACGACCACCGCGACACGATCTATCATCCTATCTTTTCGGATTTCTCATCCGACACTTTGTAAGTTTCCGACAAATCCCGAAATCTCTCGTTTTTAAGTGTTTTCACTTTCTAGTAGTTTGTAACAACTTATAATGTCCCTATAAGGGTTGGGTAAAAGTTTTGGACCGAACGAAAACCGAAAAACTCGTTTTCGACACATTTTCCGGCCAACAGACCGCTACGTCGCATTTGGCCCAGAATTTATGCGACGTCAGCTTCTACGACGCAAAACCCCTCGTGACGTCGCATAGTGCGACGTCAGTCACAACGTCGCATTAAATTGCGACGTCGCATATAGCGACATCAGCCTTAACGTCGCCAATACCTCGCCACGTCGCACTTAGCGACGCAAGCCCCTACGTCGCAGAAATCACCTACGTCGCATTAGCGACGCAGCACCCTACGTCGCATTAAATTGCGAAACGTCGCCTTTAGCGACGTCATGCTCAACGTCGCAATCCTACCTGCGACGTCGCACCCAACGTCGCACAAACCAGAACCTCAAAAACACAGATTTTTACTAAGTGTCGAGACTCGAAATTTATCACTCGATTTTACCCAAATTCAGATCCAGATGCGTTTTTCGTCAAAGCAATATAGTAGAAATAAAAATTTTCCAAGCTGACCTGGCAGCTCGACCCCAGCCAGGGGCTCTGCCCCTTGGACCCCGCCAGGGGCTGCCGCCCCTTGGACCCCGCTACCAGGGGCGCTGCCCCCGGACCCCCGTACTTAGATTCCGTAACGGCTTCTAAAGCACAATCAAAACACATTTTTCAAGTAAAACGCCACGAAATCAAAATAGTAATAACTGAGATTATTATTACAAATCCGTCACCAACGGGCCGTACACTTTTCAAACACTTAAACGTATCAACCAAATAGTGGAGATTTGGACATTATAGTTGGACGAACAACTACAAGGTAGTCTTATTAGATACCTTCGCATATTATAACCATCGCGTGTCGTGGACACCCTCAGGTTACAAGTCTTTGGACTTCATTTCGGCTAATCAACTTACGTTTGTTTAAACGCATTCAGACTCAGGTGAGTCTCATAGCCCCTCTTTTACTGTTTTACTCAGGGGTGTGATATACTGCTCAACTTTTAACATGTGAACGCAAGTACCAACTTTTCATATACTACATGAGTTTTTCGAAACTAATCATTTTAAAGTCCTCCGTCAGCATAGTTGTTAATACGTTGTAGCGTGAATATTAGTATATGGTACCATATAGGATTGACCCTCCTCGTTCGGGTTAGCAAGCACTAACCGGGTAAACGAACGTACTAATATTTGGGAAGACGAATGTTGATTAGGCATTCGTGGAGGCACCTCGCCCGGAATTCTCTATAGGGGACCCGGCCCTCGAGTTAAGCTCAACTATGTGCTCATGGCTGTATACACGATGATTATCATTTAATTGCTGGATGCAATTCATTATTTAATTGCTGGATGCAATTCACTACTTAATTGCTGGATGCAATTCATTATTTAAATCTTGCGGTTCATACAATATTACTTGATTTCAAACCTGTGAGCTCACCAGCTTTATAGCTGACCTTTTAGCATATATCGCAGGTACCCAGCAGTAGGATGTTTCTGCTTCAGGATTTAGCTCGAGTCAGCATACAGACGATTGAGATTTTCTTGCATTAGTATATTTTGTACAAGTACTTATGTACTGAAATCTCATTTTATTTAACTCGAGCTATGTAAAGCTTTAAATGTTGTAAACATTTCAGTTATCAATATATTTTGTTAAAACGACGCATATAGAGTCGTTTGCTATTTATCTTTGTGCTTTGCTATTGATTAGTAACACCCAAATCAAGCTTCCGCAAATCACCAAATTTGGGGGTGTTACATGTTTAAATATGGGCCGAATACTGATGAAGCCATTCGATTGAGGACTTTTCCCATGTCTCTGTGGGGGGAAGCAAAAATCTGGTATCAAGAATTTGAACCGAATACTATCACCACTTGGAACCAAATGTGGAAGGCATTTGTTAGCCGATTCTTCCCTCCGGCTTTAGCAGAAAGGTTACTGAATGAGATTCGAGGATTTAAACAGAATGATGGAGAAACAGTAGTGGAAGCCTGGTTGAGGATGAAAGAGATGCTCAGGAATTGTCATGGTCATGGGTTATCTAAACGGGAAATTATTGATCTTTTCTATAACGGGCTCAATACCGCATCAGCTTCGGTTTTAGATGCTGCAGGAGGGGGTGTGTTTATGTACAAAACTCCAAATGAAGCATGGAAGATGATGGAAGATAAGGTCTTACAGAATATCAATTGGGCTAACGATCAGAAAACCAAGACTACTCAGAAAACCGTTGCTTTAGCTTCTACTAGCGGGTATGATAATTCTGAAATGATGAAAGAGTTGAAGGCTATGTCCACAAAGTTTGATGACCAGTTCAAAACTCTCAAAGGAGAGATCAAGGAGCTTCGTGAATGATGTGGAAATTGTGGTGGTAATCATGCCACTAATGATTGTGATAGTGATGATCAACCTATGAGGATGGCGGATGAAGATGTGAATTATTTGCAGCAAAATAATTATCAGAGAGGCGGCTACCAGAACCGAAATTCGGGTAACTATTCGGGTAGTTATCAAGGCAATAGATATTCTCAACAAGGTTAGAACTACCACAATCAATATCAAAGGGATAATGCACCACCACCACCAGTTCAGCAACAGGAAGCTACCGAGTCTGCTTTAGAAAAGATGATGAAGGAATTTATTTCCAAACAGGATGCGTGTACTGAGAGGTTGAAGACACAAATGACGAATTTGAGAGTAAGTGTGGATCAAGGTCAGAAAAATCAACAAGCCTCGATTCAGGATTTGGAAAGGAAAATGGATCGGTTATCTGAGGGGCAGAGTAGTAGACCAACCGGTGGTTTACCGAGCAACACTCAACCGAACCCAAGGCAAACATCTTCTAGCGGTGGTCCAAAGCCATACCAACCACCACCAGCCCGAAATGAGCATGCCAATGCCATTATCACTCGTAGTGGGAAAGAGCTACTACCACCTCCGCCCAAAAAGGCCAAAGTTTCTAACACTGTTTTGCAGGATACTGATGAGCAGGAGATTGAAGATGAGCAAGAAGAGGTCGTAGAACCTGCATCCATTCCGGTTTCACCAACACCTCCGGTCACACAACCGGTAGTGAAGGCATACAAACCGAAGATTCCATACCCTCAACGCTTGAGGAAGGAGAAGATAGCGGCCCAATATGGGAAGTTTGTTGATATGATCAAGGGCATTCGGATCAATGTGCCCTTGGTTGATGTTTTAGCTGGAATGCCGAACTATGCAAAGTTTATCAAAGATTTGGTGAGCAACAAGGATAAACTATCAGAGGCATCAGCTACATTTTTGAACGATGAGTGTTCTGCTATCGTTCAGAATCAGATTCCACCAAAGTTGGGTGACCCGGGGAGTTTTATTGTTTCATGTACTTTAGGGAAATTTATGACTTGTGATGCCCTAGCTGACTTAGGGGCTAGTATAAACTTAATGCCTTACTCCCTCTATGCTAAACTGTCTTTAGGATCCCTTAAGCCCACACGTATGAGTATAAGACTGGCCGATAGATCATTCCAATATCCCATAGGGATTGCGGAAAATATGTTGATAGAGGTAGGTAAATTTACTTTTCCTGTTGACTTTGTGATCCTCGAAATGGAGGAAGATAGTAAAGTCCCACTCATTTTAGGACGTCCCTTTTTACATACTGCTGATGCTATTATTCATGTGAAAAATAAGCAGTTGACCTTAGGAGTGGGCCAGGAAAGGATTGCTTTTACGGTCGATAAGGCTATGAAGCATCCTTATTCTACTGACGATACTTGTTTCAGTATTGATGTTATAGATGAAGCAATGGATGAGGAATTGCAGAAATTGCTTGGATTGGATGCTGAACTAGCAGAGCTTATGGAGTCAGTAGACGAGAAAATGACTGAGGAAGAGTTGCTTTTAGCTATGGAAGCTAACATGGATGCGGAAGAGCAACTAGCTGAGGAAAGATTTGAGGAGTTGAAAAGTGAGGATCAGATGAGGATCAAGACTTCACTGGAGGATCCGCCGAGAGACTTGGAGCTGAAACCGCTTCCAAGCCATTTAGAATATGCTTTCTTGCAAGAAGAAAATCATTACCGGTTGTAATTTCCTCTACTCTTGTTAATTCTGAAAAATGAATGTTACTTGATGTGTTGAAAGCTCACAAGGGCGCCTTTGCTTGGCGTACATCAGACATACCCGGGATAAGCCCATCCTTCTGCAAACATAAAATAAACTTTTTAGATGATGTAAAACCCGTTGTCCAAAGACAACAGAGGCTTAACCCGAACATGAAAGATGTTGTCAAGAAGGAGGTAGTCAAATTGCTTGATGCAGGTATAATTTACCCAATTTCTGATAGCCCTTGGGTGAGTCCTGTCCATTGTGTGCCTAAAAAGGGGGGTATGACTGTTGTGACAAATGACCAAAATGAATTAGTTCCCACTAGGACTGTCACGGGTTGGCGTGTGTGTATAGACTATAGAAAGCTTAATGATGCCACCCGTAAGGACCATTTCCCTTTACCTTTCATCGACCAAATGTTAGAAAGACTTGCCGGTAATGAATTCTTTTGTTTTCTTGACGGGTTTTCGGGATATTTTCAAATTCCCATAGATCCTAAAGATCAAGAGAAAACGACCTTTACTTGTCCTTTTGGTACATATGCATATAGGAGAATGCCTTTTGGGTTATGTAATGCCCCAGCCACCTTTCAAAGGTGTATGATCGCTATTTTTCAGGACATGATTGAGACTTCCATGGAAGTTTTCATGGATGATTTTTCAGTTTTTGGAAATTCTTTTGAAACTTGTTTGTCTAACTTAGACAAGATGTTTGAAAGATGCGAGAAGGCGCATTTAGTTCTTAACTGGGAAAAGTGCTACTTCATGGATAAAGAGGGTATTGTTTTGGGACACAAGGTGTCAAGTGTGGGGATTGAGGTTGACAGGGCAAAGATTGACGTCATTGCCAAGTTACCTCCACCCGCCAATGTTAAGGGAGTTAGAAGTTTCTTAGGTCATGCGGGTTTCTACCGTAGGTTCATTAAAGACTTTTCTAAGATTACTAGACCCATGACCAAATTGCTTGAGAAAGATGTCACTTTTGTGTTTAATGATGAATGTGTGAAAGCTTTTGAGACTTTAAAGGATAGGTTGACCAATGCACCTATTATGGTTTCACCCGATTGGTCTAAACCATTTGAATTGATGTGTGATGCGAGTGACTATGCTCTAGGTACTGTTTTAGGACAAAGGGAGGGAAACCATTTTAAACCTATTTACTATGCTAGTAAGACTCTGAATGGAGCGCAACATAATTATACCACGACTGAAAAAAGAGCTCCTTGCGGTTGTCTTTGCTTTTGATAAGTTTAGACCTTACCTTGTTCTATCTAAGACCGTAGTTTTCACTGACCATTCAGCTTTAAAGTATTTGTTTGCCAAACAAGATGCTAAGCTACGTCTCATTCGTTGGATTCTCTTATTACAAGAATTTGACATTGAGATAAAAGATAAAAAGAGGGCTGAAAACCTTGCCGCCGATCACTTGTCGAGATTGGAGAATCCAAACCTAGACAAGCTAGGCGACACTAATATTGATGATTCCTTTCCCGAGGAATTTCTTTTGCAGGTAGGAGATGATGTGGAGAATGAGGAAGAAGCACCTTGGTATGCGGATTTTGCTAATTACTTAGTTGCAGGTGTTTTGAGGAAAGGCATGACCCATCAACAGAAAAGCAAGTTTTTCTCGGATTTGAAATATTATTTTTGGGATGATCCGTATCTGTTTCGGGTTTGTGCTGATGGAATGATAAGAAGATGTGTATTCGGGGGTGAAACGAGGAAAATATTGGATGAGTGTCACCATGGACCAACCGGTGGACACTATGGACCGTCAGTTACAGCTAAAAAGGTTTTTGATGCTGGTTTCTATTGGCCTACTATCTTCAAAGAGGCACAAACACTTTGCCAAACTTGTGATGCATGCCAACGTGTAGGCAACATCTCCAAAAGAGATGAAATGCCTCAACAGAGCATACAAGTTTGTGAGGTTTTTGATATATGGGGAATAGATTTCATGGGTCCGTTTCCACCATCTCATAAGTGTGTATATATTTTGGTTGCGGTGGATTATGTGTCCAAATGGGCGGAGGCGAAAGCACTGCCTAAGAATGATGCCCGGGTTGTGATTGATTTTCTGAAAAGTTTGTTTTGTCGGTTTGGAATCCCTAAAGGTTTGATTAGTGATCGTGGGAGCCATTTCGCAAACCAACAATTAGAGAAGGTATTAAAGAAGTATGGGGTTAATCATAGGTTTTCAACTTCTTACCACCCTCAAATGAGTGGTCAAGTAGAAAACACTAATCGAGCGTTAAGGAGAATTTTGGAGAAGACGGTAAAGGACAACCGAGCTGTTTGGGCAAAGAAATTGGATGATGCTTTGTGGGCATTTCGCACCGCTTACAAGACACCGATTGGGACGACACCTTACAGGTTGCTCTATGGAAAAACGTGTCATTTGCCGGTAGAAGTTGAACATAAGGCGTATTGGGCACTTAAAAATTGCAATACGGATTTGGTTGAAGCTGGCGAGAAGAGGTTTCTTCAATTGCATGAGTTGGATGAATTGAGGATGAATGCTTATGAGAGTTCAAAGTTGTATAAGGAGAGGACCAAAGTTTGGCATGATCGGAAATTGAAGGAGCGGAAGGAATTTAAGGCTGGAGATAAGGTACTTTTATTTCAATCTCGTTTTAAATTGAAATAGCCGAAGCTTAAACCTCGTTGGACTGGTCCATATACGGTTAAACATGGATATCCGTCGGGTTATGTGGAATTGTACAAGACCGATGGAGGGTCTTTCATTATTAATGGTCATAGATTGAAGCATTATCATGAGGAAGATGTTGGAAACGAGTGGGAGGCACTCGTGATTTACCCTAAGAACCGATAAATTCAAGGGTTTGAACTTTGTGGGTGTGTTCACTGGAAACCCTCACGAGACTATAACTCGTCCACTCGGGATACCGAGGGGTTTAAAGGCTTATTGCATATGCTAAATGCAATCGTGATTCCTACGAAAGTGAGTTAGGATTTATTTTTCTGTTTGAACTATGTATTTAATTGTTTTATATGTTATGTTTCTTTTGGTTTTGTTTTGTGTGGTGTGCTGTTGAATGATTCTGCTGACATGGACTCGTACGCGCATGCTGTTGGACTTTTCAAAGAGATATCAGGGGAGTTTTACTGTTCTACTTCTTTTCTCTCATTTTCTCTGTGATTTTATTCTGTTTAGTACAATGGGGACATTGTACAATTTAAGTGTGGGGATGGGGGTCGAAAAGAAGTTTACTTGTCCTTAGGTTTTGTTGTATCTTTTTGGATTCCAATTAAAAAAAAAATTTATTTTTAAGTTTTGAAATTAAGTATTTATTAGTTAAAATAGTTTTGTTAAAAGTTTGTTTTTATTTTTTAAAGTTTAGACTTTAACATGGATTAAACTTTTTGTACATATAATTTTAAGATAATAATAAGTAATGTATAGTTTCATTATATGATGTACTGATAGGCAATCTATATGAAAATTTTCTGAATTTTAAGAAGTAAATTTTTAAACTTGTATATTACTTTGTGGTAAACATTTTATGATGTATGACAAAAAGTCTTAATTCCTAGATCTAGCATGCAATATTTTATATTTTTAATATTTATATGAAATCATTTGGGGGTTTACTAATTGTTTCCTCTGTTGTATGAAAATACAGACCTGGACTCATATTAGTATTCTTGAAAATAAGCAAAAGAAATGTAAATCTTTAAAATTAAGATTCCCAAAGTTATCAAACTATGTCGCTCTATTATACTAAGGTATAGACCTGTCACCGCTGGTTTGATTTAAAAAGGGTTTGCTTTACTTGAATCAAGTTATGTCGCTTTGTTGCATGAAAATGCAGACCTGTCACCAATGTCTTGATTCTTAAAAATGATTTTTGTATACTTATTTTTAATATAAAGTAAAGTGCATGACTAAATTTTAGGGGTATATCATAGATGGGGATCATATGTAATATACATACTAACAATAAATGTGTTTTCAGAAATATGAGTATAGATTGTTTAAGTGGACAACAATATTAGTAATCGTTGATGAGCTATATATTATGTGAATAATAATAAAGGAATTTATTCCCTTATTGTACAAAATAGTTATCCATGTTAATTAAATTGTTTGAATTTTAGAAATTGGAAACGGATTTTTAATTTAAGTATTTTAATTTTTAAATATTAGTTTTATGCTAATAAGTAAATATATTTGGATTAGTGATGTAGATTTTTAGTAGTTTAGTTTTAGTCTACTTGAGGACAAGTAGAGTTTAAGTGTGGGGATAATTTGATAACATTGAATAATGTTATATTTGTATAGTAATATTTCATAGTTTTTTATATACTTTTAGTTACAATTATTTGATAAAATAGAATTATTTTGTTCATATTTATAAAATAGGTAGAAATAGAGTTTGTATTAGTATAGAATGAAAAATATGTCAAATAAAGTAGTTTTTGTATAAAAGTTAGTTTGACCTAAATTTAGTTGGTAGAAAGTGGTTAAAAGAGTTATGAAAATAAATAAAGTTTGCAAATATTTGAGTTCGAATAGTTAAATACATTTTGTGAAAATAATTAAATTGTATATTTATTGGAGTTTACGAGTTGGATAGTTAATTATAATATAACATTAAAAGTAACGTTAGTATAGTTTATAATAATTAATACAATAATAAACTTAATAACTAAGTTACGTTAGTTTACATGTTAAAATAAATATAATAATAATAAAATAATATTAATGATCATAATGTTGATCTTGATAGGAATTGGCGATGGTGCATGAGGCAAAACGTGGAGCAAGCGTGGCATTCGGTTTAAATATTAAAGGCATTTGGCTAAGATCACGTTGGATTTGAGAAATCAGATTTGGGGCCGTTTAAAGGAGGCTAAAATTAGTTGGGTTTAGTGATAATAAACTGGGTTAAACATGGATCAAACTTATTTGGGCCCAGCAAGGATTATTGGTTGGATTGTGAATTTGTGATATATGAATCAGAAAGTTAATGGCGGCTATGAAGTATGTAGCCACGTGAGGCGGTGGAACAAATCTTGGAGAATACGAAAGTTGTATTTTGACCGCCGGCTTTATCACTTAGCCGCCGGCTAAATTGGCCCCAGCACGGATATAAATAGCAGCTTAAACCATACGATTTTGATATACTTTTTCAGTCGACTAAAACCCCAAAGTCGAATATAAATACGAATTTTAGGGTTTTTAACCTTAAATTCGAATTTTAGAGTTTTTTCTAAGGGTTTAGGAACGTGCTTTCGGAGCAAGAGAAGTTAGGGTTACACACATATTTTTATAAGGGTTACGAATTTTCTTTGCATTTTTGAGGGTTTTTCAACTTTTGAAGATCTTTCATTCATCTTAATCATTCGGCTACTACGGATCATCATTTAATCATTGTAATCATTCGTTTACTCTTTTATTTCAATACAATTATGTTTGCGATGATTTCAATTATTATATGTGTTTATTTTATCATGATTATGAGTAGCTAAATCTTAATACACTTACTTGAATGATGTGATCTAATGATTAGGGTTGTTATCTTTTAATATTTATGTTGAATTATTTTTTGTTTAATCGTGAACCTTATGTATTCGAGTTTATATTAATTGATTTATCTTGTTGGTAAAATATTATATGATCAATTTAGCGGGAGCTTTTTCATATAATAGTTTATTATAATTATTTGTCTATGAATAATTGTTAATTGATTGCGGAAGCAGATATTAAACAAGATAATCGTTTAAACATGAATGTGTAAGTAGGTGAAGTTGACGGAAGTTATTCACTAGATTAAATCTTAAATTATTGAATCGAAATTAAGGTGTAGGTTAAGTGGACGCACTAATCTTAGTTTAATTCAGATTTATATATTCAACATAATTAAATTATCTATTGCAATTTAATTAATGTTTAATTGAAACTATTATGTGTTTAAGTTTTATATATTATTGAAGCTTTTTAATGATTTAATTAGTGGCTATAGCGAACGTTTGTCACAAAGTTATTTCATTATTTAATTATATGTCTATGTATGATTAATCCAATGATAGCGGATGCAGATTTGGTACAAGTTAAATAATTAAACTTAAATGTATAAAGTGATGATATTGGCGAACGCCTTTCATTAAATTAAATTATTAATTAGTTAATTAAGATTTATCTGAAGGTCATGGCGAACGTTAAACCTTATCTAAATTAAGATGAGCATTGATTGCTAGATAACCTGGTTATTATTATACAACCCGAAATCATTAGTGAGCTAGTTCAAGTAAGTGTCGTTTTTAATATCTGATAAAGTTTAATCAATCAAATCATTTTGACTCTTCCTGAGTCCACTTAGTTTATTAAATTTAGTTGTTAAGCAACGTGACAATTCGGTCACAACAAACCCAAGTCTTTTATGTACTAAGTTAATTACATTTTTAGTTTTAATTCTTAAATTCACAATCCCTGTGGAACGAACTTGGACTTACTGTAACTATACTATACACGATAGGGTATACTTACCTCAGTTGTGTAATAGTAAGTAGTGGTTTTTCTTTGTTTAATTTTATAACTAGATTTTACACATCAAAGTTTTTGGCGCCGCTGCCGGGGAACTGTGTTTATATTTAAGAATTTAATTTAGTTAATTGATCCTTTCTTTGAATTTTATTCTTAGAAAGTTACTTTTTAACTTGTTTTGTGCCGGTACATTTGACGGTTTTATCTTTTGTGCTTTTGCAAGGTTTAATCAGGTAGTGGATGAGCACGTGGACTTCGGGTAACAAACTTGTTAGTCCATTGTCCGATCCGGAGAAAACCACAAAGAAGAAACGAAAGAAGAAATCAAAGAATACGCCGACGGAATCAACTGAAAGCCAAACGGAAAGTGGATCAACTTCAGCAAACGTAATCATTGAAGAGGTTTACGAAGAAGAGCTTGAATCTAAGTTTGAAGAGGAGATCAAATCAGAAGAAGAAGAAGAAGAAGAAGAAGAAGAATAACAAATGGCTGACGAAAATGATACTCCAATGCTGTCAAGGGCTAGGGATGTTGCTCCTACACCGAAATCCGCCATTCGAAGGCCGGCTATTGACAACAACTTTTCATTAAAGGGAAATCATATGAGTCTGATCAGAGATAGCCAGTTTGACGGAAGAGTGCGGGCCGATCCGCACAAGCATATTGCTAGTTTCTTGGAAATTGGGGATATGTTTAAATATGGGCCGAATACTGATGAAGCCATTCGATTGAAGACTTTTCCCATGTCTCTATGTGGGGAAGGAAAAATCTGGTATCAAGAACTTGAACCGAACACTATCACCACTTGGAACCAAATGAGGGAGGCATTTTTTAGCCGATTCTTCCCTCCGGCTTTAGCAGAAAGGTTACTGAATGAGATTCGAGGATTTAAACAGAATGATGGAGAAACAGTAGTGGAAGCCTGGTTGAGGATGAAAGAGATGCTCATGAATTGTCATGGTCATGGGTTATCTAAACGGGAAATTATTGAGCGTTTCTATAACGGGCTCAATACCGCATCAGCTTCGATTTTAGATGCTGCAGGAGGGGGTGTGTTTATGTACAAAACTCCAAATGAAGCATGGAAGATGATGGAAGATAAGGTCTTACAGAATATCAATTGGGCTAACGATCAGAAAACCAAGACTACTCAGAAAACCGTTGCTTCAGCTTCTACTAGTGGGTATGATAATTCTGAAATGATGAAAGAGTTGAAGGCTATGTCCACAAAGTTTGATGACCAGTTCTGTGACACCCCTAAATTTGTTGAGCGGAAGCATTTAGTTAAAGTATTGGGGTGTCACAATAATAAAGCATGCATACGTATCAGAGCTTATGATTACAACAGAACAATATATATTAAGATGCTAAAAGAGTTAATTACAAAGTTTACGATTCATCGAATCGTATAAGTTAAAAGTAGTAAGTTTACAAAAGTAGATTTCTGAAATATGACTAAAACATTTCAGTTATACTAAAGAAATCCATATGTTTCCAAAAGTTGGCATCCTAAGCTTCAAGGGTCGCCTAATTCTCCATGTGTGTTGGCGATCTTACATGCGCAGCTAATTCCCTGAAAAACATAGTAAAAGTCAACAACTAGGTTGAGTGAATTCACAGATTTTATGTTTACAAGTTCAGTTGTGATAAACCACTGTTGTTTATATCGTATCGTTGGGAATGTCACCCAAATGTATAGTTCGTGAAACCAAATATGTTTCTAAATAGTTGTTTGTAGGAATGTTCGTATCCTAGTAGTTGTAGGAAATCAGTATCCTGTTTTTTTTAAATATGTTCTGTAGGATTATACGTATCCTAATCGTGTATATGTTTTGTTGGGATGTTGGCCAAAATATAGTTCAAGTTATAGTAGGAATGTAAGTATCCTATTAGTTGTTCGTAGGTGTAACACTCCCCTAAGACCCGTATCTGGACCACGTACGGCAGTATTACAATCCTAATCGTTTAGTAGGACCATGTCAGTAGGAACCCGGTGCCTATGTCAGAAGGAACTTTCCATCAGTTTAATAACAATAGTAGACCCATGTTCGCAGGATCTAGTGCCCATGTCAGAAGGGACTTTTCAGTAGTTTGTGCCCATGTCAGAAGGGACTTTTTAGTAGTCTGTTGCCCATGTCAGTAGGGACTTCTCAGTAATGTTGCCCATGTCAGTAGGGACTTTTCAATAGTTTAATAACGATAGTATATCCGTGTTAGTGGGATCTAGTGCCCATGTCAGTAGGGACTTTTTGTTACCCAGTCCGTTATATAAAGTGTTGCTGGTTATCCTCCAGCGTTCTCAAAACATGTTCATGTGTTTACAGCTTTGGTAGTATGAAAGTAATATGTAACACTTCCCCTAAGACCCGAATCTGGACCACGGACGGGCAGTATTACATATTAGATTGAAATCGTTCATTTTGTTTATCAGTTTACTAGTTCAAGGTACTCTACTTGTTTGAGTAAGAATGGTATACAATCAGGTGTGTATATAAAAGAGTTTGACTATGTTTTCCACCCCTGTTCAAGCAGTTAAAACAGTAAAAGTAGGGGCTGTGAACTCACCTGTTTAGTTTAAGTAGTTGTGCGAGTGCTAGCAAACCTAAGTCCAAGTATAGTCCGAATCTCCTAACGTCCTAAACGTACGAGATTTAATAAGTATGTGGATGTCTAAGTTAATCATCCATGCTAGTGTTCGTACAACCAAGTCACGTCCAAATCGTTTGTTTAAATGTTTATGTTTGTATTTCGTATTCGTGAAAATGTATACGATTCGTTGGTGATAGTTTGAAATCCTAATTTCGGTAAAATAAGTGTGTTTGTATTGTTTGTAAAGCTCGTGAATCGTATCGTATAAAGATATGCGTTTCCGGTTAGTTCGACACTTAGTGAAAACTAGTTTTTAAATTTCCTGTTTTTAGCGACGCAGGGTGCGACGCTGGGTTGTTATGCGACGTAGGGTGCGACGTATGGGTCTACGTCGCATTCAGGTTTTGCGACGTCATGGGTTGCGTCGCATAGGCGACGTTCGCAATTTAATGCGACGGGACGGGTTACGTCGCAGTATGCGACGTTGTGAGATGTTCTGCGACGTAGGACCTGACGTCGCATTTAGCCCAAGCCAGATGCGACGTAGCGGACTGTTCGACGAACAATTCGGGAAAAACGAGTTTTGGGTCGATTTCGGACGTTTTCGGTTATATGAAACACTAAAACATGTAAATCTAAGTATATTAAACACTAAATAGCTATTATAACTTTGAAATCTAAAGATTTGCGGGATTTGTCGGAAACTTATGAGTGTCGGATTTGAAATCCGAAAAGGTAGAAGTGTAGATCGGGATGCCGTGGTCGTTTTATTCCAAAGGAGCTATGTGATTCGGCGTCGTTTTAGTGTAGTTTTGTGGTGATTTGTGTGAAATTTGGGAGAGTTTAGAGAGAAGGAGGAGAAAAGAGAAAAGAAGAGAGAGAGAGAGATGAAATGAGAATGAAAGAAAGTTGGGAGGTGGGAGGTGGTTTTGTTCCACTTTCTCGCCTCCGTGTTTGCGTTCCGTGTTTGTTTACCCAATCGTTAAATGTTATGTTATTTTAACTATTATGTTTTTAATTACATTTTTCATTATTTTTAATTAGGATCTTTTTATGAAACCAAATTAATAAATTTTATAAATTTCAAACTTTGTTTCATTTTAATTATACGAGTTGACGTTTTGATTTATGAAATGATATGTAAATATTATTGACATAATATTTAATTGTTTTCTACGTTATTTAATAATTTCGTTTTATTAAATAATTTTTGTTCACCAACAGTCGTATGTTTTTGTCGCGTTTGTTTTCAATTTGTTCAGTGCGTAATTACAACTAATTACGAATACGTAATACTACGCGTATTATCTAGTTGGGCTATGCTAGACTTACCTCTAGAATGTGTTGTGAATTCACTCAAGTAGGGAATTAGCCTAATAATGCAAGTGATTAACTTAATTAATCGTGTTTAAATTTGCATGGTGTTACATTCTCCCCTCGTTAGAGAAATCTCGTCCCGAGATTTAAAATCAAGTCGGATCGCCCGCGGCGTATGTTCTCCGATAAGTCATGTTGTTAACAATAGTAATAGTTTGTGTGGCGTTCAATTGTTGCCATAGAAGTTCAATCAGTTTAAGTATGCTCGCGGCATAGTTCAATATGTTGTTTGTTTCGTTTCGTGTTCAGGGTTTACCAAGTGTTGTGTTTAAATCGACATTCGAATAAAAACGTATGTTAAATCGTAGCAACAGCTGTTAGGACATACCGTGCTAGTTGAGATCCGCAACCGTTTCTGGTGCAAGGAGGATATATGCTCGGCTACGCCCCGGTGGGATAGTTGCGATGCGGTTGTTGTTGTTTTGATTGTTGTTCCCGTGGTTGTTCTGGTTGTTGTTATTATGATTGTTGTTGAGTTGGGGGCACTGATTTCGGTAGTGTCCCGGGTCACCACATCGGAAACAGCCAGTGTTTCGTTGTTCGTTGTTCGTGGGGTGAGTTCTACAAGCTTCGGTTCTGTGTCCGAAACGGTTGCATTTATCACAGAAGAAACAATCTCCTTCATGATGTTTTCCGCACTTCCCACACTTGGGTCTGTTACCAAGGTAGGGTTTCTGTTCAGTGTTGGTGATCGCAGCAAAGGCTCGGGTGTTTCCCGGGTTTCTGTTTTGTTGACCCTGACGGTCGTTACCCTCGCTGTTCCATTTGCGTTTGTGGGTTCCAGAGTCGCCCGCATCAGTACGGGTAGGTTCAGTTTTCCCTGTGATAGCTTTCAGGGTTCCAATCTCGACCGCGTCGTCGGTTAAGCTGTGAGCCAGATCCACTGCGCTCCTAAAAGTGGCGGGTTTGGAGGACATAACCATGCCTCGGATTTGTGGTGCCAAACCCCTGTTGTAACGCTCAATGCGTTTGCTCTCGGGGGTTACCATGTGGGGCACAAGACGTGCAAGTTCCTGGAATCTAGTTGTATAACCGGAAATATCAGCTCCGATCATTCGGATGTTCTAGAATTCGGTTTCAAGTTTCTGCATCTCGTTGGGAGGGCAAAATTCCTCCATCATCATTCGTTTCAGTGTCTCCCATGAGATGGAGTAAGCAGCTGGGCGTCCCATGATTTGCACCTGAGCGTTCCACCATGTTAGCGCTTTGTCGGCTAGAGTGCAGGTGGCGTATTTCACAATTTTGTCGGTGGCGCAGTCGCTGATGTCGATGACTGATTCCGTTTTCTCAATCCAGTGGACCAGGCCGATGGCCCCTTCGGTCCCGGTGAAGGTGCTGGGTTTACAAGACTGAAAGGTTTTGTAGGAACACCCCTGCTGGGTATTGTTTGGGGTTTCGCTGTTGACTGGAGTGGCTCCGCTATTGTTGGTCAGGTTTTCACGATTGCGGCTAGCCTCGTATTGTCCGATGGCTTCAGCCACGCGGCGTTCGATAATCTGTTCGGTTGTTTCTGGAGGCGGTGGTGGAGGAGGAACATTTCGTCGACTGTTTCGAGTATTTCTTTGTTTAGGTGGCATGCTGACGTTCTGCGATGAAAAGATGCAGAAGTCAATGCCGATGAAAAATATGTGAGGAGTAAAGTTTCACATATTTCAAGTTTTCAAATATCAAGAAAAATTGTTGAATCCCCATCACGTATCTTACGACTATGAAACACCCATATGTACTTAGTATAATATAATCACGTTGGCCAGGCGTCATTATATGATGCTAAATACATACTTCTTTTCATCAACCGTCTAACACAATCAGGTTCATATGAGATCTGAGTACAATGAACGAGTCGAATGTGGTGAATAGTTCACGCGTATCAAGTTATCGTAACGATAGTTTAGATGTATGCAAATGTATGTATGCATGTACGTTCTAGCCAAGGCTATAGTCTAGGTCTCTAGGTCGCTAAGTCACCTAAAGTTTCCTAGTTCGCTATAACCATTGGCTCTGATACCAATCTGTGACACCCCCAAATTTGTTGAGCGGAAGCATTTAGTTAAAGTATTGGGGTGTCACAATAATAAAGCATGCATACGTATAAGAGCTTATGATTACAACAGAACAATATATATTAAGATGCCAAAAGAGTTAATTACAAAGTTTACGATTCATCGAATCGTATAAGTTAAAAGTAGTAAGTTTACAAAAGTAGATTTCTGAAATATGACTAAAACATTTCAGTTATACTAAAGAAATCCATATGTTTCCAAAAGTTGGCATCCTAAGCTTCAAGGGTCGCCTAATTCTCCATGTGTGTTGGCGATCTTACATGCGCAGCTAATTCCCTGAAAAACATAGTAAAAGTCAACAACTAGGTTGAGTGAATTCACAGGTTTTATGTTTACAAGTTCAGTTGTGATAAACCACTGTTGTTTATATCGTATCGTTGGGAATGTCACCCAAATGTATAGTTCGTGAAACCAAATATGTTTCTAAATAGTTGTTTGTAGGAATGTTCGTATCCTAGTAGTTGTAGGAAATCAGTATCCTGTTTTTTTTAAATATGTTCTGTAGGATTATACGTATCCTAATCGTGTATATGTTTCGTTGGGATGTTGCCCAAAATATAGTTCAAGTTATAGTAGGAATGTAAGTATCCTATTAGTTGTTCGTAGGTGTAACACTCCCCTAAGACCCGTATCTGGACCACGTACGGTAGTATTACAATCCTAATCGTTTAGTGGGACCATGTCAGTAGGAACCCGGTGCCCATGTCAGAAGGAACTTTCCATCAGTTTAATAACAATAGTAGACCCATGTTCGCAGGATCTAGTGCCCATGTCAGAAGGGACTTTTCAGTAGTTTGTGCCCATGTCAGAAGGGACTTTTTAGTAGTCTGTTGCCCATGTCAGTAGGGACTTCTCAGTAATGTTGCCCATGTCAGTAGGGACTTTTCAATAGTTTAATAACGATAGTAGATCCGTGTTAGTGGGATCTAGTGTCCATGTCAGTAGGGACTTTTTGTTACCCAGTCCGTTATATAAAGTGTTGCTGGTTATCCTCAAGCGTTCTCAAAACATGTTCATGTGTTTACAGCGTTGGTAGTATGAAAGTAATATGTAACACTTTCCCTAAGACCCGAATCTGGACCACGGACGGGCAGTATTACATATTAGATTGAAATCGTTCATTTTGTTTATCAGTTTACTAGTTCAAGGTACTCTACTTGTTTGAGTAAGAATGGTATACAATCAGGTGTGTATATAAAAGAGTTTGACTATGTTTTCCACCCCTGTTCAAGCAGTTAAAACAGTAAAAGTAGGGGCTGTGAACTCACCTGTTGAGTTTAAGTAGTTGTGCGAGTATAGCAAACCTAAGTCCAAGTATAGTCCGAATCTCCTAACGTCCTAAACGTACGAGATTTAATAAGTATGTGGATGTCTAAGTTAATCATCCATGCTAGTGTTCGTACAACCAAGTCACGTCCAAATCGTTCGTTTAAATGTTTATGTTTGTATTTCGTATTCGTGAAAATGTATACGATTCGTTGGTGATAGTTTGAAATCCTAATTTCGGTAAAATAAGTGTGTTTGTATTGTTTGTAAAGCTCGTGAATCGTATCGTATAAAGACATGCGTTTCCGGTTAGTTCGACACTTAGTGAAAACTAGTTTTTAAATTTCCTGTTTTTAGCGACGCAGGGTGCGACGCTGGGTTGTTATGCGACGTAGGGTGCGACGTACGGGTCTACGTCGCATTCAGGTTTTGCGACGTCATGGGTTGCGTCGCATAGGCGACGTTCGCAATTTAATGCGACGGGACGGGTTACGTCGCAGTATGCGACGTTGTGAGATGTTCTGCGACGTAGGACCTGACGTCGCATTTAGCCCAAGCCAGATGCGACGTAGCGGACTGTTCGACGAACAATTCGGGAAAAACGAGTTTTGGGTCGATTTCGGACGTTTTCGGTTATATGAAACACTAAAACATGTAAATCTAAGTATATTAAACACTAAATAGCTATTATAACTTTGAAATCTAAAGATTTGCGGGATTTGTCGGAAACTTACGAGTGTCGGATTTGAAATCCGAAAAGGTAGAAGTGTAGATCGGGATGCCGTGGTCGTTTTATTCCAAAGGAGCTATGTGATTCGGCGTCGTTTTAGTGTAGTTTTGTGGTGATTTGTGTGAAATTTGGGAGAGTTTAGAGAGAAGGAGGAGAAAAGAGAAAAGAAGAGAGAGAGAGATGAAATGAGAATGAAAGAAAGTTGGGAGGTGGGAGGTGGTTTTGTTCCACTTTCTCGCCTCCGTGTTTGCGTTCCGTGTTTGTTTACCCAATCGTTAAATGTTATGTTATTTTAACTATTATGTTTTTAATTACATTTTTCATTATTTTTAATTAGGATCTTTTTATGAAACCAAATTAATAAATTTTATAAATTTCAAACTTTGTTTCATTTTAATTATACGAGTTGACGTTTTGATTTATGAAATGATATGTAAATATTATTGACATAATATTTAATTGTTTTCTACGTTATTTAATAATTTCGTTTTATTAAATAATTTTTGTTCACCAACAGTCGTATGTTTTTGTCGCGTTTGTTTTCAATTTGTTCAGTGCGTAATTACAACTAATTACGAATACGTAATACTACGCGTATTATCTAGTTGGGCTATGCTAGACTTACCTCTAGAATGTGTTGTGAATTCACTCAAGTAGGGAATTAGCCTAATAATGCAAGTGATTAACTTAATTAATCGTGTTTAAATTTGCGGGGTGTTACATTCTCCCCTCGTTAGAGAAATCTCGTCCCGAGATTTAAAATCAAGTCGGATCGCCCGCGGCGTATGTTCTCCGATAAGTCATGTTGTTAACAATAGTAATAGTTTGTGTGGCGTTCAATTGTTGCCATAGAAGTTCAATCAGTTTAAGTATGCTCGCGGCATAGTTCAATATGTTGTTTGTTTCGTTTCGTGTTCAGGGTTTACCAAGTGTTGTGTTTAAATCGACATTCGAATAAAAACGTATGTTAAATCGTAGCAACAGCTGTTAGGACATACCGTGCTAGTTGAGATCCGCAACCGTTTCTGGTGCAAGGAGGATATATGCTCGGCTACGCCCCGGTGGGATAGTTGCGATGCGGTTGTTGTTGTTTTGATTGTTGTTCCCGGGGTTGTTCTGGTTGTTGTTATTATGATTGTTGTTGAGTTGGGGGCACTAATTTCGGTAGTGTCCCGGGTCACCACATCGGAAACAGCCAGTGTTTCGTTGTTCGTTGTTCGTGGGGTGAGTTCTACAAGCTTCGGTTCTGTGTCCGAAACGGTTGCATTTATCACAGAAGAAACAATCTCCTTCATGATGTTTTCCGCACTTCCCACACTTGGGTCTGTTACCAAGGTAGGGTTTCTGTTCAGTGTTGGTGATCGCAGCAAAGGCTCGGGTGTTTCCCGGGTTTCTGTTTTGTTGACCCTGACGGTCGTTACCCTCGCTGTTCCATTTGCGTTTGTGGGTTCCAGAGTCGCCCGCATCAGTACGGGTAGGTTCAGTTTTCCCTGTGATAGCTTTCAGGGTTCCAATCTCGACCGCGTCGTCGGTTAAGCTGTGAGCCAGATCCACTGCGCTCCTAAAAGTGGCGGGTTTGGAGGACATAACCATGCCTCGGATTTGTGGTGCCAAACCCCTGTTGTAACGCTCAATGCGTTTGCTCTCGGGGGTTACCATGTGGGGCACAAGACGTGCAAGTTCCTGGAATCTAGTTGTATAACCGGAAATATCAGCTCCGATCATTCGGATGTTCCAGAATTCGGTTTCAAGTTTCTGCATCTCGTTGGGAGGGCAAAATTCCTCCATCATCATTCGTTTCAGTGTCTCCCATGAGATGGAGTAAGCAGCTGGGCGTCCCATGATTTGCACCTGAGCGTTCCACCATGTTAGCGCTTTGTCGGCTAGAGTGCAGGTGGCGTATTTCACAATTTTGTCGGTGGCGCAGTCGCTGATGTCGGTGACTGATTCCGTTTTCTCAATCCAGTGGACCAGGCCGATGGCCCCTTCGGTCCCGGTGAAGGTGCTGGGTTTACAAGACTGAAAGGTTTTGTAGGAACACCCCTGCTGGGTATTGTTTGGGGTTTCGCTGTTGACTGGAGTGGCTCCGCTATTGTTGGTCAGGTTTTCACGATTGCGGCTAGCCTCGTATTGTGCGATGGCTTCAGCCACGCGGCGTTCGATAATCTGTTCGGTTGTTTCTGGAGGCGGTGGTGGAGGAGGAACATTTCGTCGACTGTTTCGAGTATTTCTTTGTTTAGGCGGCATGCTGACGTTCTGCGATGAAAAGATGCAGAAGTCAATGCCGATGAAAAATATGTGAGGAGTAAAGTTTCACATATTTCAAGTTTTCGAATATCAAGAAAAATTGTTGAATCCCCATCACGTATCTTATGACTATGAAACACCCATATGTACTTAGTATAATATAATCACGTTGGCCAGGCGTCATTATATGATGCTAAATACATACTTCTTTTCATCAACCGTCTAACACAATCAGGTTCATATGAGATCTGAGTACAATGAACGAGTCGAATGTGGTGAATAGTTCACGCGTATCAAGTTATCGTAACGATAGTTTAGATGTATGCATGTACGTTCTAGCCAAGGCTATAGTCTAGGTCTCTAGGTCGCTAAGTCACCTAAAGTTTCCTAGTTCGCTATAACCATTGGCTCTGATACCAATCTGTGACACCCCCAAATTTGTTGAGCGGAAGCATTTAGTTAAAGTATTGGGGTGTCACAATAATAAAGCATGCATACGTATAAGAGCTTATGATTACAACAGAACAATATATATTAAGATGCCAAAAGAGTTAATTACAAAGTTTACGATTCATCGAATCGTATAAGTTAAAAGTAGTAAGTTTACAAAAGTAGATTTCTGAAATATGACTAAAACATTTCAGTTATACTAAAGAAATCCATATGTTTCCAAAAGTTGGCATCCTAAGCTTCAAGGGTCGCCTAATTCTCCATGTGTGTTGGCGATCTTACATGCGCAGCTAATTCCCTGAAAAACATAGTAAAAGTCAACAACTAGGTTGAGTGAATTCACAGGTTTTATGTTTACAAGTTCAGTTGTGATAAACCACTGTTGTTTATATCGTATCGTTGGGAATGTCACCCAAATGTATAGTTCGTGAAACCAAATATGTTTCTAAATAGTTGTTTGTAGGAATGTTCGTATCCTAGTAGTTGTAGGAAATCAGTATCCTGTTTTTTTTAAATATGTTCTGTAGGATTATACGTATCCTAATCGTGTATATGTTTCGTTGGGATGTTGCCCAAAATATAGTTCAAGTTATAGTAGGAATGTAAGTATCCTATTAGTTGTTCGTAGGTGTAACACTCCCCTAAGACCCGTATCTGGACCACGTACGGTAGTATTACAATCCTAATCGTTTAGTGGGACCATGTCAGTAGGAACCCGGTGCCCATGTCAGAAGGAACTTTCCATCAGTTTAATAACAATAGTAGACCCATGTTCGCAGGATCTAGTGCCCATGTCAGAAGGGACTTTTCAGTAGTTTGTGCCCATGTCAGAAGGGACTTTTTAGTAGTCTGTTGCCCATGTCAGTAGGGACTTCTCAGTAATGTTGCCCATGTCAGTAGGGACTTTTCAATAGTTTAATAACGATAGTAGATCCGTGTTAGTGGGATCTAGTGCCCATGTCAGTAGGGACTTTTTGTTACCCAGTCCGTTATATAAAGTGTTGCTGGTTATCCTCCAGCGTTCTCAAAACATGTTCATGTGTTTACAGCGTTGGTAGTATGAAAGTAATATGTAACACTTCCCCTAAGACCCGAATCTGGACCACGGACGGGCAGTATTACATATTAGATTGAAATCGTTCATTTTGTTTATCAGTTTACTAGTTCAAGGTACTCTACTTGTTTGAGTAAGAATGGTATACAATCAGGTGTGTATATAAAAGAGTTTGACTATGTTTTCCACCCCTGTTCAAGCAGTTAAAACAGTAAAAGTAGGGGCTGTGAACTCACCTGTTGAGTTTAAGTAGTTGTGCGAGTGCTAGCAAACCTAAGTCCAAGTATAGTCCGAATCTCCTAACGTCCTAAACGTACGAGATTTAATAAGTATGTGGATGTCTAAGTTAATCATCCATGCTAGTGTTTGTACAACCAAGTCACGTCCAAATCGTTCGTTTAAATGTTTATGTTTGTATTTCGTATTCGTGAAAATGTATACGATTCGTTGGTGATAGTTTGAAATCCTAATTTCGGTAAAATAAGTGTGTTTGTATTGTTTGTAAAGCTCGTGAATTGTATCGTATAAAGATATGCGTTTCCGGTTAGTTCGACACTTAGTGAAAACTAGTTTTTAAATTTCCTGTTTTTAGCGACGCAGGGTGCGACGCTGGGTTGTTATGCGACGTAGGGTGCGACGTACGGGTCTACGTCGCATTCAGGTTTTGCGATGTCATGGGTTGCGTCGCATAGGCGACGTTCGCAATTTAATGCGACGGGACGGGTTACGTCGCAGTATGCGACGTTGTGAGATGTTCTGCGACGTAGGACCTGACGTCGCATTTAGCCCAAGCCAGATGCGACGTAGCGGACTGTTCGATGAACAATTCGGGAAAAACGAGTTTTGGGTCGATTTCGGACGTTTTCGGTTATATGAAACACTAAAACATGTAAATCTAAGTATATTAAACACTAAATAGCTATTATAACTTTGAAATCTAAAGATTTGCGGGATTTGTCGGAAACTTACGAGTGTCGGATTTGAAATCCGAAAAGGTAGAAGTGTAGATCGGGATGCCGTGGTCGTTTTATTCCAAAGGAGCTATGTGATTCGGCGTCGTTTTAGTGTAGTTTTGTGGTGATTTGTGTGAAATTTGGGAGAGTTTAGAGAGAAGGAGGAGAAAAGAGAAAAGAAGAGAGAGAGATGAAATGAGAATGAAAGAAAGTTGGGAGGTGGGAGGTGGTTTTGTTCCACTTTCTCGCCTCCGTGTTTGCGTTCCGTGTTTGTTTACCCAATCGTTAAATGTTATGTTATTTTAACTATTATGTTTTTAATTACATTTTTCATTATTTTTAATTAGGATCTTTTTATGAAACCAAATTAATAAATTTTATAAATTTCAAACTTTGTTTCATTTTAATTATACGAGTTGACGTTTTGATTTATGAAATGATATGTAAATATTATTGACATAATATTTAATTGTTTTCTACGTTATTTAATAATTTCGTTTTATTAAATAATTTTTGTTCACCAACAGTCGTATGTTTTTGTCGCGTTTGTTTTCAATTTGTTCAGTGCGTAATTACAACTAATTACGAATACGTAATACTACGCGTATTATCTAGTTGGGCTATGCTAGACTTACCTCTAGAATGTGTTGTGAATTCACTCAAGTAGGGAATTAGCCTAATAATGCAAGTGATTAACTTAATTAATCGTGTTTAAATTTGCGGGGTGTTACAAGTTCAAAACTCTCAAAGGAGAGATCAAGGAGCTTCGTGAAGGATGTGGAAATTGTGGTGGTAATCATGCCACTAATGATTGTGATAGTGATGATCAACCTATGAGGATGGCGGATGAAGATGTGAATTATTTGCAGCAAAATAATTATCAGAGAGGCGGCTACCAGAACCGAAATTCGGGTAACTATTCGGGTAGTTATCAAGGCAATAGATATTCTCAACAAGGTCAGAACTACCACAATCAATAACAAAGAGATAATGCACCACCACCACCAGTTCAGCAACAGGAAGCTACCGAGTCTGCTTTAGAAAAGATGATGAAGGAATTTATTTCCAAACAGGATGCGTGTACTGAGAGGTTGAAGACACAAATGACGAATTTGAGAATAAGTGTGGATCAAGGTCAGAAAAATCAACAAGCCTCGATTCAGGATTTGGAAAGGAAAATGGATCGGTTATCTTAGGGGCAGAGTAGTAGACCAACCGGTGGTTTACCGAGCAACACTCAACCGAACCCAAGGCAAACATCTTCTAGCGGTGGTCCAAAGCCATACCAACCACCACCAGCCCGAAATGAGCATGCCAATGCCATTATCACTCGTAGTGGGAAAGAGCTACTACCACCTCCGCCCAAAAAGGCCAAAGTTTCTAACACTGTTTTGCAGGATACTGATGAGCAGGAGATTGAAGATGAGCAAGAAGAGGTCGTAGAACCTGCATCCATTCCGGTTTCACCAACACCTCCGGTCACACAACCGGTAGTGAAGGCATACAAACCGAAGATTCCATACCCTCAACGCTTGAAGAAGGAGAAGATAGCGGCCTAATATGGGAAGTTTGTTGATATGATCAAGGGCATTCGGATCAATGTGCCATTGGTTGATGTTTTAGCTGGAATGCCGAACTATGCAAAGTTTATCAAAGATTTGGTGAGCAACAAGGATAAACTATCAGAGGCATCAGCTACATTTTTGAAAGATGAGTGTTCTGCTATCGTTCAGAATCAGATTCCACCAAAGTTGGGTGACCCGGGGAGTTTTATTGTTTCATGTACTTTAGGGAAATTTATGACTTGTGATGCCCTAGCTGACTTAGGGGCTAATATAAACATAATGCCTTACTCCCTCTATGCTAAACTGTCTTTAGGATCCCTTAAGCCCACACGTATGAGTATAAGACTGGCCGATAGATCATTCCAATATCCCATAGGGATTGCGGAAAATATGTTGATAGAGGTAGGTAAATTTACTTTTCCTGTTGACTTTGTGATCCTCGAAATGGAGGAAGATAGTAAAGTCCCACTCATTTTAGGACGTCCCTTTTTACATACTGCTGATGCTATTATTCATGTGAAAAATAAGCAGTTGACCTTAGGAGTGGGCCAGGAAAGGATTGCTTTTACGGTCGATAAGGCTATGAAGCATCCTTATTCTACTGACGATACTTGTTTCAGTATTGATGTTATAGATGAAGCAATGGATGAGGAATTGCAGAAATTGCTTGGATTGGATGCTGAACTAGCAGAGCTTATGGAGTCAGTAGACGAGAAAATGACTGAGGAAGAGTTGCTTTTAGCTATGGAAGCTAACATGGATGCGGAAGAGCAACTAGCTAAGGAAAGATTTGAGGAGTTGAAAAGTGAGGATCAGATGAGGATCAAGACTTCACTGGAGGATCCGCCGAGAGACTTGGAGCTGAAACCGCTTCCAAGCCATTTAGAATATGCTTTCTTGCAAGAAGAAAATCTATTACCGGTTGTAATTTCCTCTACTCTTGTTAATTCTGAAAAATGCATGTTACTTGATGTGTTGAAAGCTCACAAGGGCGCCTTTGCTTGGCGTACGTCAGACATACCCGGGATATGCCCATCCTTCTGCAAACATAAAATAAACTTTTTAGATGATGTAAAACCCGTTTTCCAAAGACAACGGAGGCTTAACCCGAACATGAAAGATGTTGTCAAGAAGGAGGTAGTCAAATTGCTTGATGCGGGTATAATTTACCCAATTTCTGATAGCCCTTGGGTGAGTCCTGTCCATTGTGTGCCTAAAAAGGGGGATATGACTGTTGTGACAAATCACCAAAATGAATTAGTTCCCACTAGGACTGTCACGGGTTGGCGTGTGTGTATAGACTATAGAAAGCTTAATGATGCCACCCGTAAGGACCATTTCCCTTTACCTTTCATCGACCAAATGTTAGAAAGACTTGCCGGTAATGAATTCTTTTGTTTTCTTGACGGTTTTTCGGGATATTTTCAAATTCCCATAGATCCTAAAGATCAAGAGAAAACGACCTTTACTTGTCCTTTTGGTACATATACATATAGGAGAATGCCTTTTGGGTTATGTAATGCCCCAGCCACCTTTCAAAGGTGTATGATCGCTATTTTTCAGGACATGATTGAGACTTCCATGGAAGTTTTCATGGATGATTTTTCAGTTTTTGGAAATTCTTTTGAAACTTGTTTGTCTAACTTAGACAAGATGCTTGAAAGATGTGAGAAGGCGCATTTAGTTCTTAACTGGGAAAAGTGCTACTTCATGGTTAAAGAGGGTATTGTTTTGGGACACAAGGTGTCAAGTGTGGGGATTGAGGTTGGCAGGGCAAAGATTGACGTCATTGCCAAGTTACCTCCACCCGCCAATGTTAAGGGAGTTAGAAGTTTCTTAGGTCATGCGGGTTTCTACCGTAGGTTCATTAAAGACTTTTCTAAGATTACTAGACCCATGACCAAATTGCTTGAGAAAGATGTCACTTTTGTGTTTAATGATGAATGTGTGAAAGCTTTTGAGACTTTAAAGGATAGGTTGACCAATGCACCTATTATGGTTTCACCCGATTGGTCTAAACCATTTGAATTGATGTGTGATGCGAGTGACTATGCTCTAGGTACTGTTTTAGGACAAAGGGAGGGAAACCATTTTAAACCTATTTACTATGCTAGTAAGACTCTGAATGGAGCGCAACAGAATTATACCAAGACTGAAAAAGAGCTCCTTGCGGTTGTCTTTGCTTTTGATAAGTTTAGACCTTAACTTGTTCTATCTAAGACCGTAGTTTTCACTGACCATTCAGCTTTAAAGTATTTGTTTGCCAAACGTCCCCACTTTTTACTGCTTAAATTAATTGTAGCAATTTCCAATTTGTTAGAAATTGACATACGTTCCCTATGTTCGACTCGGACTTACTGAGCTATACTATATTACGATCAGGTATTCTTTCCTGTCTTGTGTGTAGTAAGTTAGGTATTTCCATTTTAAAACTAAAGCCCCGTTTACACGACATCAAGTTTTTGGCGCCGCTGCCGGGGAGCGGTTTGTTTCAATTAAATAAATTGGAAGTTGTTTTTTGTTTATTTGTTTGTGATTTTTAGTTAGTTCATTTTTCTTTTGGTACTTTGATTAGTAGATTTTCTTTTAATATTAGTTTATAAGTTAGGGTAGTTAGGTAGCCTGTTCTGCTGACTTGTCAAGTACGTTACAGGAGTTTATGACCCGATCAACTGTTCCAGACCCAACCGACCCGTTTGAGGAACCCGAACGTATATTTCATCAAGGAAGACGCGCCGCCTCCGCACCAACGAACTCGCCATTAATCAACACTTTTCTTGGCGACGATTTTGAGGTTTTCACCAATAACCTTTTCACCCCTCGTACACGAAATTATCGTTCGTATCTACATTCCCTTTTTAGCGAGCAATCACAACCAGATAACATAATGGCTGACGATATCGACAATATAACTCTCGAGGAGTATTCGAGTCGAATGCGTAATGACCGAGGCACTGGAGTAGTAAGACCGGCAATTGCACAAGATGTTGAGTTCGAAATCAAAGGACAATTCCTAAAGGAACTTAGAGAGAATCCTTTTCGTGGTGAAGAGAGGGACGATGCTAACGATCTTGTGGGAAGATCGTGGAGATAGCCGATATGTTCAACGTTCCCAACATTACACGCGATCAAGTCATGCTCCGAGTATTCCCGATCACACTCAAGGGAGCTGCTAAAAGATGGATTCAAAATGAGCCAGCTGGATCCATCACCACATGGGAAGACCTTCGCACAAAGTTTCTTAAGATGTATTGCCCTCCTTCGAAAACTTCAAAGATGATCGACAAAATTAGAAATTTCAAGCAAGAAATTGATGAGTCGTTACACCAAGCTTGGGAAAGATACAAGGACCTGATGCATAAGTGCCCGCAACACGACCTTAACGATCAGCAAGTAGTGAGTATTTTCTACAAAGGAGTGGATCGTGCCACGAGACAGCAACTGGATGCACAAGGACCTATTCCTAAGAAGATTCCTAGAGATGCTTTAGCTGCCATTCGTGACCAAGCAAAGCACTCTCAGCTATGGGATGATGGTACCTCTAAAAGGAGAAGGGCAGTGGATAATGAAGATGGACTTGCAGCCATCACTGCGAAACTAGACAGCATGGGTAGAGACATAAAGAAGGTCACTGAGACTGTCCATGCTATTCAAGTAGGATGTGATAACTGTGGAGGAAGCCATTTAGTGAAGGATTGCCCTAAGATGGGAACAGGAGAAGTGACTGAGGAAGTTAAGTTTGGGGAAGCTCAAGCACCATATCGTCAGGGCAGTGGAACATTCTTCAGAAGACCATACCAAGATGGAGGTCGTCAATTTCGCCAAAATCAACCAGGATTTTACACTAAGGAGCAACAAGCTGCACCATCTTACGATAAACAAACCAACTTAGAAGAGATGATGGGAAAGTTTTTCACCACCAATGAGAAATTCATTGCCAATTCTGGACAGAGGATGGATGCCACTGATGCAGCGTTAAGAAACCAAGGGGCAGCAATCAAACAGATTGAAGGAAATATTTCCAACATTGCCAAGGTTCTCCAAGAGAGATTTCCTGGAACTCTCCCTGGATACACTAAAACCAATCCACGAGACCAGGCGAAGGCTGTAATCACCAGAAGTGGGCAGATTCATGAAGATCCGCCTGTCAAGAAGAAGCCTATTTCTCAACCCCTACCTGAGAAGGAGAAGGAAGTAGAATTTGTTGAAAGTCCTAAGGTGGACACTAAGGCTGAAAGAATTGCTAAAGATAAGCAATATGCAAAGGATCATGCTCCGCCACCACCGTATCCAGCAGCTTTGCGAAGAGGGAAGGATGATGCTCAATACCACCAGTTTCTAGAGAATCTGAAGCAACTCCACATTAACATTCCATTTGTGGAAGCCATTGCTCAAATGCCCAAGTATGCAAAGTATCTGAAGGAACTTTTAACCAACAAGAGCAAGCTGATGGAGGCCACCACGGTGACAATGAACGAGAGATGCTCAGCAGTGATGCAAAATAAACTTCCGCCGAAGATGAAAGACCCTGGGAGTATTACTCTTCCTTGTCTGATTGGAAGTTTAGACCTTACTCATGCATTAGCTGACTTGGGAGCAAGCATGTAACAACCCCAAAATTTGGATCAATTTAAAATTTTCCTAATTACGTGTTTATTACTTGTATATAATATGAAATAGGATTATATACGTTATTTACTTATTATATATATATGGATGGAATATATATATATACGCGTATACGATTCGTGCAGATCGTATAAAACAACAATCGTACAACTTGCGTACATTAATAAAACGACTATTAAATAATGTGAAATTATTTAATTACTTTGATTATTACTTTATATTATGTTTATAATATAACGGAAAACGTACGTTTTAATTAAAACGTCACCGAACTCTCCGAAAACTCGACCAACCGACAAAACAAACAAAGTTATGATTTATAACTTGAAAACTAGTATTTTGATAAAATACTTCAACTTAATAATCGGGTATTATTTCGTATTTTCAAACGTATATTTAATCGCGTATAAAATGATTTTTACGTTTAAACGACCGGGGAAACGAACACCGCACGGAGCGCAAACACGGAGGAAGCAAAGTGTTGGTGCATTTAGTGTGTCAGTCAGTTGGTCAAACTATTGTAATTGTCAAAGTCAATTAGTCTACGAATGTATAGTGTTTAGAGTGTGTATTCGAGTCTGTAAATGAAATATACATAGAATGGTGACATTGTAATTGGGCCTGCGACGACATGGGCTACGTCGCATTGGGCCTGGCCTGCGACGTTGGGCCTAACGTCGCAGGGCCCATTAGGTCGATATAAATAGTGAGTTACAAGTCAGATTTAGGGTTGGACGAAGTGAGTGTGTGTGTGAGCCGTTTTTGGTGAGATAGAGACTGAGAGAAACGAGTTTGAGTCTGTAATCGTATATTATCAATTGTGAATATATACGAAAGATTATAGAGAAAACGTTTGTTATTGATTGTTTGATTTCCGCGCTTACAATTAGTTAAACGATCCGATCAGATCCCACGGCAAGGGACTATCAGACTTACTTCCCATTTACGTTTGTTATTCGCAGACGGGGTTGAAGTCGAGCCACGGCGGACAGAATTGGCCGTTAACTCATGAGCCATACGAATGGCGCTCTGAATAGTTCCCGGTTTGGATGAAGTAACTAAATCTTGAAGTCGTTCGGGAAGTCCATCAACGTACTTTTCGATCCTTTTGTATTCGGGATCAACCATGGATGGGCACAGAAGTGCCAGTTGGTGAAAACGATTGGTGTAACCGGTGATGTCATCACCCTGCATCTTGTGATTCCAGAATTCTACTTCCAATTGCTTCAGCTCATCTCTTGGGCAGTACTCGCCCCTCAGCATGATCTTCAGTTCATCCCACTGTAGTTTGTAAGCCTCGGCAACGCTCACTGTCTGTGCATATGTGTTCCACCAGGTAAGGGCGGTGTCAGAAAAGGTGCTGGTGGCGAACTTAACTTTATCCTCTTCCTTGCAGTTGCAGATGAGGAACACTGACTCGATTTTCTCGGTCCAACGAATCAGACCAATCGCTCCTTTAGTACCTGCAAAGCTCAAGGGTTTGCAGTTTTGGAAGTCCTTGTAGGTGCAGGTTTTGGGTTGTGGTCCATTGTTAGCGGTATCTTCGCTACCAGGGGCTGAAGTCCGGGTAGCTAGAGCTTGAGCCACACTACGGGCAATTATACCCGCTACTTCGGCTTCAGTAAGAGTGATTTGTCGTCGAGGAGGCATGTTCCTTGAAACAATAAATAAAGAACATGTGAAGGTTTGAACAAGAATTATGACTGTGATGATTTTAGTAAGTTTAGAGAAAATATGCCAAAGTTTGAAGGCTGTTTAAAGTTGTGTACTATAAATAAGTTTATACGGTTTTGAAGTTTTTTTTTTTTTTTTTTTTTTGAAAATTTTATAAAACATTTTTGTGAGAAATTTTGTAACAAGTTTGATAAAAATACATTTGTTATAAAATTTTGATAGTAAAAGTCGGTTGTATAAATTTTGAAGTCTGACGAAAATTGAGTTGAAAATGTGGTTACACCTAACGGTACAGTAAAGTACTTTGTAGGATGTTATAAACGTAGAATTAGGTAGGAATAGCAATTGAAAACAAGGTCTCGATTTTTATATCGAAGAATGTTCGAGTAACTATGGTTGTCGGTTATAATGGTGTGGAGATCTTCGGACGTATGTCGGTAATCGCGAATTCATAAAAGTTAAATAAGTACAGAATGACGAGAATCGAGTTGTCGTTTGTTCGATGAAATTTGAAAGTGAATTTCGTAGTAGTCGAGAGAGAGTATCGTATCGGGGAAAGAGGCCTATGTATATATATATATATATATATATATATATATATATATATATATATATATATATATATATATATATCACATAACCGCCTAGTGTGTGTCTAGCACAAATCAAGTAAAAGTCCCGGTTCTCTCGAGGTCAGAGTCAGCTAATGCATTCCGGTTCAACATAACCCCTTTCAGAACTCACATCATCTTCATTTAATTGTACATAGTTGATCAGGCTATGTTAAATTAAACTTGTATGCTGTAATTCCTGAACCAGTTATACCTAATGAGGAATACTGCCTAACGGTCATAGTCTAGGCCCACTAAATGCAACCTAGTTCACTATAACCTTAGGCTCTGATACCAATCTGTAACACCCCCAAATTTAACAGTTTGCGGAAGCGATGTTTTGGGTGTTACTAATCAATAATCACAAGCACAAAGGATACAGTGAACGACTCTAAATGAGACGTTCGAAAAGTTATTACATTAATACATAAGTAGTTTCAAAATACAAGCTCGAGTTCAAGTAAATTCCTAGAGATTCTAATACATAACAACTAGTACAAAAGTAATGTATGAAAATCTCCAAGCTTGTAAATGCATGCGACTCGAGCTAAGTAAGCTTATCCTGCTGGGCATCCCTACTGATGCTGTGTACCTGAGAAGCATTACTAAAACGGTCAACCAAAAAGGTTGGTGAATCTCACAGGTTTATAAGTAAGTAAACAGTTTGAACACACAAGTAGTATTTGTAAATCATAGCCAGCCAGTAAGTAACGATCAAAGGTTATGCTCATCGATTACTTAAGTTTTAATAAGTGGTGGTCGCAGTACATGCAAACCGTTTGATACAATTGCCATGAGCCACCATAGTTGAAGCTTAATGTACAGTAAATATAGGTACCCCCTCATGAATGTAATCCAAAACATTCATACGGAACGAGTAAGAAACGCCCGTTTCTATAGGAACGGTTCGTGGTAGTGCTTGCTACCCCGGGCGGGGATTGTCAGTCCCACATGGATCCATATACTAAAACTCGCGCTTATCACATAACTAACAACTATGGTTCAGGAGGATTTCATTGGATTAGTCGTAAACTCATGCAGTTGGCGTATTCGTAATCTCATACAGTAAGTAAATCATGGCAGCAAGTAAGTTTTGTGTGTTCATGTAAAACAGTAATGCATCTCACCCCTGAGTAAAAACAGTAAAGTAGGGGCTGTAAGACTCACCTGAGTCTGGCAGACAATGCAGTAAGTAAGCAAGTAGTATCCCGAACTAGCAACCCTTAGCGTCCTAGTACGCATAAGGTTTAGTAAGTAAATGGAATACTTGTAAAGTATCCATGCCAGTTGTTCCCAAACTAGTTAATGTCCATTAGTTTGTTTGTAAGTTTGTATTCGTTTGTAAATCGTAGTTTGTATAAAAGTTGTACGGTCCGTTTGTTATCGTTGTGTAATAATAATTCCATCCATTATTATTATGTATTCATAGTAGTTGTACAGTTGTAAAGTATACTCGTATGATCGTTTGTTTGTATTACAACATGTATCGTTTGCGTAAGTTCCAATGGGCTTACACCCCAAAGGGTACGAGTGAAACCTCGTAAGTATTCGAGTGTATGTTCGTATCAGTTAACGTGTAATCCAGCACGTAACTAGTGAGTGAACTTGTAAGTTCGTATTGGGTGCAATCCCATGTAGTGTACAAGAGTAAATTCGTTGGAGTGTAATCTCCTAAGTATTTCGAGTGTAATCTCGTACGCGTGTGTGAGTGAAATCTCACGTTTAGTTTAGTATAGTCTTGTACGTATTCAAGTGTCGTTGTATACTTTCAAAAGTATAGTATTTTCATGTATAAGTAACGCCGAGTAAAGTACGTTTACGTTTTAAGTATACTCTATACTTGTGTAAAAATGTAAATGTCAACAGCCTGTTATAGCGTCACTTGTATGCGTCACTTCTGGATATCATGCGACACTTAGGTAGTGTCGGTATTTAGTGTCTGTGTAATATTGTATGCGGCACTTAAGTAGTGTCGGTATTCGGATAGCGCGTCACTAAGTAAGTGACGTTAGTAAGTATTGTTTTTCATCAGTGCGCCACTATAGTAGTGACGGTATTCAGTGTCGTAGTCAAACAGTGCGCCACTAACGGAGTGACGGTATAAGTGAGTAATTTGATATCGGAGCGACACTAGGCAAGTGTCGGTATATGTATTTATGTGTCACTGACGAAGTGACGGTGTAAGGAAATAAATCAGTTTATGGGGCGACACTTGACAAGTGTCGGTATGTGCATTTATGCGTCACTGAGGAAGTGACGGTATGAGGGTCGGCGACGTCATCAGTAGTAACCGGACATCATTCGTTTCTACTGAAAGTTATAAGTTTTTACCGATGATAGCGACACTAATGAAGTGTCGCTTGTTTCTGCCGAAGGTTATATGGTGGCGTCACTAAAGGAGTGATGCTCGTTACTACTGAAAGTTATATGGTAGCGTCAGTAAGTAAGCGTCGTGTTGTTTCTGCCAAAAGTGTTATGTTTGCGTCACTAGTGAAGTGACGGTATAGTGTTTTAGCGGATCTTAGGAAGTGTCGCGTATAGACGGTTCGTGACCTATGCGTCACTCAGACGTAGTGACGCATAACTGGCGTGAGCCATGCGACACTAGCGTCTGGCCAGTTTTTGATTCGTGTCGAAAACGTATTTAGCGAGTTCCGTTCAAGTTGAAACTTTTACACAAGTTATATTATGTTATGTAGAGTTCATAAAAATTGTTGGATGTCGTTTTTAATGTTTGTAGTGTCGTTTTATTTAAAATGACCAAAACCGACATTTTCGTAAATGTGTTCAAAAACGAGTTTAAATTACATATTTGGACATCATTTAGCTAGGGGAACAATAATCTAGCAAAATAAAAGTAATTGGAAAAGTTTCGGGTCGCCGGAAAACTTACAAAGTTGTCGAAACGAAAATCCGTAAAGATGAGTTTGTAGCCCTCGTTCTCGTGATCACTTTCCTCCGAAATGAACCTAGCTTCCGAGGTGTTTTAGTGGTGTTTTGTGGAGTGTTTTTAGAGAGAGATAGAGAGAGAATCGATTGAGAGAGAGAGAGTGAGGTAGAGTGTGTTTGTGTTTGTGTTTGTGTGAGGGAAAGGAGAAAAGGGCATGGGGTTGGTGCCCCATGTCTTTGGCCGGTTGGGTGGGGCCACCATGGTGTGGTCTCACCAAACTTTGTGTTAGTCCCGTGCCGTGGGATCTGATCGGATCGATTAATCGATTGCTAGTGCGGAATCCAAACAAACGAAACACAAACGTTTTCTCTATAATCTTTTATATATATATTAACAATTGATAATATAACGATTACAGATACAAACTCAAACCCTCGTTCTCTCCTCTCTGCACTCACACAAAAACGGCTCCACCTATATCTCACACGTCCAACCCTAAATCTGACTTGTAACTCACTATTTATATCGACCTAATGGGCCCTGCGACGTTAGGCCCAACGTCGCAGGCCAGGCCCAATGCGACGTAGCCCATGTCGTCGCAGGCCCAATTACAATGTCACCATTCTATGTATATTTCATTTACAGACTCGAATACACACTCTAAACACTATACATTCGTAGACTAATTGACTTTGACAATTACAATAGTTTGACCAACTGACTGACACACAAAATGCATCAACAAACTCCCCCTTGTCATCAGCTTGGTCAAAGAAGTCTTCAATTAGTCTTCATCAACAAACTCTTTCATGTCTTCAACAATCAGAAACTCCCCCTTAGAGATAGCATGGTCTTCCAAGAAATCTTGATGTCCAAATTCATGTGACTGACACAAATTTATCATACAATAAGATCTTCAAACTCAGTGACCATCTCTCAATCATCAGCAGCTTCTCCGATAGAATTATCTTCACAATCTTTGGAGAATAACCGACATCCTTTACATCTTCTATATTTGACTTTAACAAGATATGTGATGTTTGAAGAAAATAACATAGAAATAAAATCTTTTTGTATTTTCTTTTTAAAGGAAAAGTAAATAACAAAGATTAAAATAAATTTGGAGATCGGATTGTTTTAAGTCTGCTTAGGGATCATATCAGGCCAACATGCAATTATTAGGAAATAGTAAGTGTTATTTCGATCATCAGTATATTTGTCCACTTTAAATTTACTTGACATATTTAAAGCACCTTTTATAAAAATTAGTTCAAGACGATCATCGGTATTGTTTGTCCACTTAAATTTACTTGACATATTTAAAGCACCTTTTATAAAAATTAGTTCAAGACGATCATCGGTATTGTTTGTCCACTTAAACATGTTACATCCGTATCTGTGAGCTAACCTTTATTGTTAGTATGAATATTAATTTTGAGAAACCTATTATATGATATACTGATAAACTTCAGTAAAACAAACACTGCATATTCACACAAGGTAGAGATTACAAGACCAAGTTTATCTCGGTTTTCTCGTAACATACACTTGATATTTATATTTAGGCATACATCAAACCGACTATGAAGATACTAGTGGCCCCAGATCTGTACTTAGTACAACAGAGGGTCCCTTAGTATGAACATAACAAGTTTGAGACTATTTGCATAACTAATGGATTCAGGTCTGTACGTGAGTACAACAATAGTCACCATTAGTTAGGCGAATAATCATATTATCACTATATGCCCATTTTACATTTACATAATTATGACAGTGTATGATAGTACTTCCATTTATCAATTAAGACTTATGTCATACATCATATAACATTTTTCTCAAAGTAATAGACAAGTTTTATTATTACTTCTTACTCACTCACAAACCGGTGTGTACCATGCCTACCAATACATCATATGATGAAGCTAATGTCTATAAAAGATGTGTTAAATATACCAGATAAACCTACTGACACATCAAACATAAACCTTAAAATTTCCATTTTTATGCATGTCACCCGATGTACTATCATATCCCAAGTTGTTTACAGACACAACCCATCATCTTTTCAAGACTTAAGAATCTTGCTGTTCACATTTCTGAATTAAATAATCAGAATTTTGAATATTCAGAATTACTCCCCCTGAACAGCAAATTCTTATATCCAATCCAAAAATACTCCCCTTAAACATTAAACATATTTTTGTATTTTTTTAATTGAATAAATTTCGCAACATTGCATTTCTTTAATACTAAAAAGTATAAAGAATGGCTGTTGCATTTATAATAAAATTTAAAAGAAAAGTATCAAAATCACATATCAAGTCAAATCAAATGCCTGTTATCACTTTTACCACCTCGTAACATCGAAAATCTCATCCAATCACAATCATAAATAATCACACACAACCACCTTGAAAACAATCTTCCAACAAATATCCACATCCTTGCAGTCACTAAAAATGTTAGCTTTCAATAATCTGACTGCACCACCACAAACAATTAAACGTTAGTACTTATGGGACACCCAAGCCTTAATTGACTTGGGTTGTCCATGGTCATCCATAATCATCACATCAATGAGTTTATGATATTTTAAAAACTCAGAGGATTTCATTGATGTGTTGTTTGTGGATTTGGGTTTCCAAACCTTTGTAGGTTCAGATGAGTTGTTTTCAACAATGTTGTGCTGTTGAACTTGAGGTTTACTAGGCACAACTTTGTTTACTCTAGCCACGGGTTTTGGAGAAGAGGATGCATATCTTGATATAGGCGAATACGAAGCACGCCTAGAAAACGATTTTGAATAAGAATTCCTAAAGGAGGAAGTTCTTGGCATCCCTCTACCAAACCTATCTAGGGATAATAACCGACAATCCCTAATTATATGTCCTTGTTGTCCACAATGGAAACAAGAACGTCTCTCAACATAAGATTGATTCCAATGAGTTCCCTCAAATCGTTTCGGTGGAGGACAATACACAGAAGGTCTATGACCAGGAACATTTGTTGAACATGCACTCTTAGGAGAACATGTTGAAGTAGATGTTCCTGAGGTTGAGTTAGTTGATTTTGAAGGTTTATTCTTTTCAGATTTATCAACTACAACTTTTGAGGATTCATTGTCAACCTTAGCTTTGCCTTTGCATTTAAAATAATCATCATTTTCAGTTGTAATGATGAAATTTTCAGGTTTGAAATTTATTTTCTCAACCTTAATGGTAGACTCTTCAGGTATATCTTCTACCTTAACGACCTCCTCAACACGAACTGAAGGTGAATTATCAGACTTAACAAAAGTGGGCAAAGGATACTCTGTCCGATTGGTTTTCTCCTTTCCCTGCCTCTTAGGCTTAGCTTCTTTATCTTTGGTAGCTGACCAAGACGAGTAGTCAGCTACTACCTCTTCGATCCCTTCCTTAACAGGCTTAGGATAATAGTTAGTGGGAGGTGGATACCCAAGTCCCGCTTTACTTTTATCTGTCCTCATCTTGTCAACCATTTCATCGAAGAGTTTATGAGAATTTGAGAAATTCGTGATTCCTTTTTTAAAATTGTCAGACTCAGACTTTAGCTCAGAAAGTTCTTTATTCAAAAGTTCCATTTCTTTAAGATAGCTATTAATAGCATCCTGTTGGCTAAAAACTTTAGACTTGTATTTTTCAGTGTCTAACTTATAAGCCTCAATTTGTTTTTCATAAAGAAATTCATTAGCTTTCAAAAACTTGTTTGACTCGGTGAGTTTAACAACTTTTTCTCGCAACTCTAAATTGTCATATTGATAATTCTTAAGAGATTCAGTCAATGTTAAACAAGAAACACAGTTTATGGGTACCTTAGGTTCATCATGTACCGCATGTATCTTTGCCAAAAGCGCACTGTGTTGAACCTCTCCTTGAAGTGCACTAAAATCAAACACTCCATGAGAATACACCGTCATAGCCTGTGATGTTGTATTCTTCTCTGGAGTCGTTGGAGCTGTAGGAGTAGTGAATCCAGATGAAGGATATTTTACTTTCTCACACTCTTTAGCAAAGTGTCCATGAATCTGACAGATTTTGCATTTCACCTTGCTTTTCTTAAAACCAAGACCTGTATCACCATCATCATCCAGGTCTTTTCTACCCGTTCTTTGAAGAAACTTCTTGGTTCTTTGGGTTATCATGGCCATACTCCATTTGATGTCCATCTGCTCGAGATCATCAGAATCAATCTGTTCAAAGTCTTCTTCAGTAAGCTGTAGAGTACTAGCCTTCTTTGAAAGGAAAGTCTCATAAGAGTTAAGGAAAGCTGCAAAGATTGTAGCATGATCCTCAGTAGCCTTTGAAGGAGCTGTTTGAGAAGTATAGGAAGCATATGAAGTGCTACCAGAAGGAGATGTAGCTGACTTGGAATTAGATCTGGAAGTTTCATTGAGACTAGGATTTTGAGTGGAAGCCGCTGACATCTTTTCTTTCTTCTTCATGTCAAGAGCATCAGCCTGTAACTTTCTGATGAGTTCTTCCAAATCCATGATTTCAATTTCTGGATCTTGTTCCAAAATCTCCACATTGGTAGCCCAGTCCTTAGGTAATGCCCGTAATAGCTTCTTATTTACCTCTCCATTATTAAGTACTATTCCTCCATCAGCCACTTCATCTACGAGTTGGGAATATCTTTTGAAGAGTGCTTCTAAAGATTCATTTGATAGTAAATCAAATGTGTCAAACTGTTTCTTGACAAGTTCCACTCTATTTCTCCTATATTTTTCATATCCACCACATCGTGTTTCAATTGCATGCCAGAGGTCGTATGCAATAACATAATGTTTAAACATTTGTTGAACTTCCTTTGATAAGCATTTGACAATTGTTGAATAAGTTCTCCTTTCGGTATCGAATGCTTTTCTTTCCTCTAGTGTCATGCCAATGTAAGACTTTTGTGGTGATACTCTTAAATTCTTTGTTCCAACTACTGGTCTTTCATATCTTTCAACCAATGAGTTCCACATATCTGGATCATTTTCAGACATAAAGGCTTCGAACTCAAATCTCCATGTAGCATAATCAGTATCATCTGTAAGCATGGGGGGTTCAATCTCACTAACAGCTCCACTATAGCAACGCATATGAGCTTTAGAAGACATTTTCAAACCAGAAAGGTATTTGGCCTCTTGCGACTTTTCCCTCCAATACTGAATTCGAATAATTTTGACGACTACCCGAGTATAGCGAAACTTTTCCGACACTAAAATGAAGCAATTCTAAGCCTAAAAACAAAATTTGAAATTACAAAATTTTTCGCGTTTTTCCCGCCAAAATTTCGTCCGAAAACGTCAAAAACTGGCCGGGTAAAATGAAACTTTTTCCAGACTAAAATTGAACACTTTTAAGCCTATGGAAAAAATTTGAAAACGCAAAATTTTTTTTTTTTTTTTTTTTTTTTTTTTTTTTTTTTTTTTTACGAATCTAGAACGAGGTTAATGTCGGAGAAAAATAGTAACGTCGCAGAAGTCCGATGACTCAATTAAGAATCGAAAATGCGACGTAGCGTCCTACGTCGCAGTCCAACGTCGCAGAGCCTAGCGACGTCGCAGCCTACGTCGCAATAACCACTTAAGGTCAAAATAACGACGTCGCAGGTAACGTCGCAACTCTACGTCGCAAAATCAGTTACGTCGCACGCGACGTCGCACGTGACGTCGCAGGCTACGTCGCACAGTCGGGCTGCAGCGACCAAAAACCCCAAAAATCGAAAATTTTCGAAACCCTAACGAAATTTCGAAATCCAAACGTCGAAATAACCCAAAAACAATTCCAGAAATCGATTTCTTCAAGCAAACTAACTCAGAAACGAAGATTAATCAATTAAACCTTTGCGAATCAAACCAAAAACGTTCAAAATAACGATCCGAAACCGACGAATCCTTGATTCTACGGCTCTGATACCAGTTGATAGTCCCTTGCCGTGGGATCTGATCGGATCGTTTAACTAATTGTAAGCGCGGAAATCAAACAATCAATAACAAACGTTTTCTCTATAATCTTTCGTATATATTCACAATTGATAATATACGATTACAGACTCAAACTCGTTTCTCTCAGTCTCTATCTCACCAAAAACGGCTCACACACACACTCACTTCGTCCAACCCTAAATCTGACTTGTAACTCACTATTTATATCGACCTAATGGGCCCTGCGACGTTAGGCCCAACGTCGCAGGCCAGGCCCAATGCGACGTAGCCCATGTCGTCGCAGGCCCAATTACAATGTCACCATTCTATGTATATTTCATTTACAGACTCGAATACACACTCTAAACACTATACATTCGTAGACTAATTGACTTTGACAATTACAATAGTTTGACCAACTGACTGACACACAAAATGCATCAACAAAGTCCCCACTCATCCAACCCGACTTCTGACAAAAAGCTTGCAATCGTCAACGTCAATGACTCAAAGGCTTACAAGGGGAGCAAGCCTTACTGCTCCAAATGTAGCCGCCATCATAACGGCTCCTGTCCCTGCACTAAGTGCAAGAAATTCGGGCACCTGGCCCAAGACTGCCGAACCAACCCCACTGGCACTGATACTTCTGCACCCAAAACCTGCTATGAGTGCAACGGTACCGGGCACTTCAGGAAGGATTGCCCTAAGCTGAAACCCCGAACCAACAATACAAGGAGTAGAGCTTATGTAATCAATGCTAGGGAGGATGACCCAAATCCGAGACTCTGCGATTTACTCAACCCGGGTACGCTTATTCTTTGACTACCCGAATCTGTTTTCTCATAAATCTCTCGCTTAATGATTTATGTATAACTGTATTTTATTCTGTGTGTTTTCTTTGATCCTAAGTACACAATAGGATTAGGAAACGACCGACTACTTAAATCCCGACAACACAATTTGCCTTACACTTTAGATACAGTAACCCAAACTCCCTTCCCAATTATCTCACACTGGTTGAGACCGGGAACTCGTATGATATTCGTTACTTTAAACAGATAAAATTAATATAACTTCACTTACTTGAGGCAATTCTTAAATAGAACACTTATTTCGTAGGAAATGACAACTCACTCCGTCAACAACCCTATCTTGGATGATGAACTGCTCAGTGAGGAACCAATAATGTTTCCTTACCTCCTCGAACTCGAGTGTGATACCGAACTTTTCGTTGAATCAGCAACAGCACCTGTTTCTCCTGCTGCTCTAACTGCTGCAAAAGCATCAGTTGATGAAACCTTGACTACTGAATCAGTCAACCACCTTAACCAAACTATTGAATCGCTGCAAAAACAACTTACTGAAGCACGAGAAGACATTGATGACCTACGACGAATTGCTTTCCAAAATGACATACGTATGCGTGAGTACGAGCTACGTTTAATAGCTTTAGAAAACCCTACTTCACCACCAATTCCACAAAGTACTCCTACTGAAGAGGATACCGACACCGACTGTACGCCACCTCCAGCAAAAAGGGTGAAAGTCTACTTGGGAAAGAAACCTTACTGCACCCGATGCACTCGGCATCATGACGAACCATGTACCACACCCACCGGTCGCTGCAAATCATACCCTAAAAGTATGAACCCTCCTAAGGTGAAACTCTGCTTCAACTGTGGGAGTGCTGGCCATCTCAAGGCCAAATGCCCACTACCTCCAGACAACAAAAATTAGGGTACGTTACCACCTAACGATTACTTGATTTCAAACACTGTAGGACCTACCCTACTACTGTAGGCTACTAGTACACATTGTAGCTACCTGACTAGTATCGAACTACCGATTACTACTTCGAACAAATTTCGGGACGAAATTTTATTAACAAGGGGAGAATGTAACAACCCCAAAATTTGGATCAATTTAAAATTTTCCTAATTACGTGTTTATTACTTGTATATAATATGAAATAGGATTATATACGTTATTTACTTATTATATATATATGGATGGAATATATATATATATATACGCGTATACGATTCGTGCAGATCGTATAAAACAACAATCGTACAACTTGCGTACATTAATAAAACGACTATTAAATAATGTGAAATTATTTAATTACTTTGATTATTACTTTATATTATGTTTATAATATAACGGAAAACGTACGTTTTAATTAAAACGTCACCGAACTCTCCGAAAACTCGACCAACCGACAAAACAAACAAAGTTATGATTTATAACTTGAAAACTAGTATTTTGATAAAATACTTCAACTTAATAATCGGGTATTATTTCGTATTTTCAAACGTATATTTAATCGCGTATAAAATGATTTTTACGTTTAAACGACCGGGAAAACAAACACCGCACGGAGCGCAAACACGGAGGAAGAAAAGTTTGGTGAGACCACACCATGGTGGCCCCACCCAACCGGCCAAAGACATGGGGCACCACCCCCATGCCCTTTTCTCCTTTCCCTCACACAAACACAAACACAAACACACTCTACCTCACTCTCTCTCTCTCAATCGATTCTCTCTCTATCTCTCTCTAAAAACACTCCACAAAACACCCTAAAAACACCACTAAAACACCTCGGAAGCTAGGTTCATTTTGGAGGAAAGTGATCATGAGAACGAGGGCTACAAACTCATCTTTACGGATTTTCGTTTCGACAACTTTGTAAGTTTTCCGGCGACCCGAAACTTTTCCGATTACTTTTATTTTGCTAGATTATTGTTCCCCTAGCTAAATGATGTCCAAATATGTAATTTAAACTCGTTTTTGAACACATTTACGAAAATGTCGGTTTTGGTCATTTTAAATAAAACGACACTACAAACATTAAAAACGACATCCAACAATTTTTATGAACTCTACATAACATAATATAACTTGTGTAAAAGTTTCAACTTGAACGGAACTCGCTAAATACGTTTTCGACACGAATCAAAAACTGGCCAGACGCTAGTGTCGCATGGCTCACGCCAGTTATGCGTCACTACGTCTGAGTGACGCATAGGTCACGAACCGTCTATACGCGACACTTCCTAAGTGCCGCTAAAACACTATACCGTCACTTCACTAGTGACGCAAACATAACACTTTCGGCAGAAACAACACGACGCTTACTTAGTGACGCTACCATATAACTTTCAGTAGTAACGAGCGTCACTCCTTTAGTGACGCCACCATATAAGCTTCGGCAGAAACAAGCGACACTTCATTAGTGTCGCTATCATCGGTAAAAACTTATAACTTTCAGTAGAAACGAATGATGTCCGGTTACTACTGATGACGTCACCGACCCTCATACCGTCACTTCATCAGTGACGCATAAATGCACATACCGACACTTGTCAAGTGTCGCCCCATAAACTGATTTATTTCCTTACACCGTCACTTCGTCAGTGACACATAAATACGTATACCGACACTTGCCTAGTGTCGCTCCGATATCAAATTACTCACTTATACCGTCACTCCGTTAGTGGCGCACTGTTTGACTACGACACTGAATACCGTCACTACTATAGTGGCGCACTGATGAAAAACAATACTTACTAACGTCACTTACTTAGTGACGCGCTATCCGAATACCGACACTACTTAAGTGCCGCATACAATATTACACAGACACTAAATACCGACACTACCTAAGTGTCGCATGATATCCAGAAGTGACGCATACAAGTGACGCTATAACAGGCTGTTGACATTTACATTTTTACACAAGTATAGAGTATACTTAAAACGTAAACGTACTTTACTCGGCGTTACTTATACATGAAAATACTATACTTTTGAAAGTATACAACGATACTTGAATACGTACAAGACTATACTAAACTAAACGTGAGATTTCACTCACACACGCGTATGAGATTACACTCGAAATACTTAGGAGATTACACTCCAACGAATTTACTCTTGTACACTACATGGGATTGCACCCAATACGAACTTACAAGTTCACTCACTAGTTACGTGCTGGATTACACGTTAACTGATACGAACATACACTCGAATACTTACTAGGTTTCACTCGTACCCTTTGGGGTGTAAGCCCATTGGAACTTACGCAAACGATACATGTTGTAATACAAACAAATGATCATACGAGTATACTTTACAACTGTACAACTACTATGAATACATAATAATAATGGATGGAATTATTATTACACAACGATAACAAACGGACCGTACAACTTTTATACAAACTACGATTTACAAACGAATACAAACTTACAAACAAACTAATGGACATTAACTAGTTTGGGAACAACTGGCATGGATACTTTACAAGTATTCCATTTACTTACTAAACCTTATGCGTACTAGGACGCTAAGGGTTGCTAGTTCGGGATACTACTTGCTTACTTACTGCATTGTCTGCCAGACTCAGGTGAGTCTTACAGCCCCTACTTTACTGTTTTTACTCAGGGGTGAGATGCATTACTGTTTTACATGAACACACAAAACTTACTTGCTGCCATGATTTACTTACTGTATGAGATTACGAATACGCCAACTGCATGAGTTTACGACTAATCCAATGAAATCCTCCTGAACCATAGTTGTTAGTTATGTGATAAGCGCGAGTTTTAGTATATGGATCCATATGGGACTGACAATCCCCGCCCGGGGTAGCAAGCACTACCACGAACCGTTCCTGTAGAAACGGGCGTTTCTTACTCGTTCCGTATGAATGTTTTGGATTACATTCATGAGGGGGTACCTATATTTACTGTACGTTAAGCTTCAACTATGGTGGCTCATGGCAATTGTATCAAACGGTTTGCATGTACTGCGACCACCACTTATTAAAACTTAAGTAATCGATGAGCATAACCTGTGATCGTTACTTACTGGCTGGCTATGATTTACAAATACTACTTGTGTGTTCAAACTGTTTACTTACTTATAAACCTGTGAGATTCACCAACCTTTTTGGTTGACCGTTTTAGTAATGCTTCTCAGGTACACAGCATCAGTAGGGATGCCCAGCAGGATAAGCTTACTTAGCTCGAGTCGCATGCATTTACAAGCTTGGAGATTTTCATACATTACTTTTGTACTAGTTGTTATGTATTAGAATCTCTAGGAATTTACTTGAACTCGAGCTTGTATTTTGAAACTACTTATGTATTAATGTAATAACTTTTCGAACGTCTCATTTAGAGTCGTTCACTGTATCCTTTGTGCTTGTGATTATTGATTAGTAACACCCAAAACATCGCTTCAGCAAACTGTTAAATTTGGGGGTGTTACAAAGCATATCAATAATGCCTTATACTATGTATGCTATACTCAAGTTAGGGGAACCGAAGCCAATTAGAATGTGCATTGAGTTAGCGGATCGTTCAGTCCAATATCCTAAGGGTATGATCAAGAATGTGTTGGTTAAGGTAGATAGGTTTGTTTTCCCTTGCGATTACGTAATTCTTGATATGGTAGAGGATTCTAAGGTACCTATCATCTTGGGAAGACCTTTTCCAGCCACTGCAAGGGCATTGATTGATGTTCATGATAGAAAGATCACTCTGAGGGTAGGAGATGATGAAGTAGTATTTGATGTTAACAATTCAATCTAATATCCTGCTACAGTTGATGATACTTGCTACTTTGTGAGTGCTAGAGAAATGACTGATGATGAGGAATTCCTTCAAAGTCTCATAGAAGATGAAGATCTTGATCCCATGATTCTTGAAGGATGGACGGGAAGCATAGAAACAATCCGCGATATTGAAGAATTCGATAAGTTGCTTGAGGAAATGGAATTCACGAGTGATGAGGAGTTGGAGAGAGATGAAAATAAGTTGATAGAGAATGAAGAATTGGTTGAGATCGATGGAATTTTAGTCAAGAAAGAGAATCGCGTCACCATACATGGGATCCCTTGCTCAAGAGATGAAGTGTTGGCAGTTAAATCTTCTTTTGAAGAACCACCAAAGTTAGAATTGAAATATTTACCGACCCATTTGGAATATGCATACTTACAAGGAGAGTCGGACCTGCCGGTTATCATTTCATCTAAGCTATCAGCGAACGAGAAAGACAGTCTGATAAAGGTTCTGAAGGAACATAAGCATGCTATAGCATGGACGATTGGTGATATCAAGGGAATATGCCCCTCTTACTGCACGCACAAGATCCTCATGGAATCTGATTTCAAACCAGTTGTGCAACCATTGAGACGGCTGAATCCTAAGGTTACTAATGTAGTGAGGAAGGAGATCATAAAGTTGCTTGACTCTGGGTTGATATACCCAATTTCTGATAGTCCATGGGTCAGCCCCATTCATGTCGTACCCAAGAAGGGAGGTATGACAGTGGTTGCTAACGAGAAGAACGAATTAATCCCCACGAGAACTGTCACCGGATGGAGGGTCTGTATCGATTATAGGAAGTTGAACGATGCGACACGCAAGGATCACTTTCCTTTGCCGTTCATTGATCAGATGCTCGAACGTCTAGTTGGAAAAGAATACTACTGCTTTTTAGACGATTTTTCCGGGTATTTCCAAATCCCGATAGATGCAAATGATCAAGACAAGACTACTTTCACATGCCCATTCGGAACTTTCGCTTATCGGAGGATGCCTTTCGGTTTATGTAATACACCCGTAACATTTCAGCGGTGCATGATGGCAATTTTCCATGATATGGTGGAAGATAGCATGGAAATATTCATTGATGATTTTTCCGTTTTCGGAGACTCTTTTGATAAATGTTTGGCAAATCTAAAGAAGATGTTGCAGAGGTGTGAGAGGTCAAATCTCGTCTTGAATTGGGAAAAGTGCCATTTCATGGTACGTGAAGGAGTTGTTTTGGGGCATAAAACTTCAAGTGCTGGTATTGAAGTTGATCAAGCCAAGATTGAGGACATAGCAAAGTTACCTCATCCAACAAATGTTAAAGGAATACGAAGCTTCCTTGGACATGCTGGGTTTTACAGAAGGTTCATTAAGGATTTTTCAAAAATAGCGCGTCCAATGAACAAGTTACTGGAGAAAGAAGCTAAATTTGAGTTTTCAAAGGAATGTCAAGATGCATTCAATCTTTTAAAAGAGAAGTTGGTATCTGCGCCTATTATGATTAGTCCAAATTGGGACCTCCCATTTGAGTTAATGTGTGATGCCAGTGACTATGCTATTGGAGCAGTTTTAGGTAAGAGGGTTGATAAGAAGTTTCAACCGATCTATTATGCAAGCAAGACTTTAACGAGCGCACAAGAGAATTACACTACAACTGAGAAGGAACTTCTTGCTGTAGTTTTTGCGTTTGACAAGTTTCATTCTTATTTGGTCTTGTCGAAGACGGTGGTTTTTACCAATCACTCCGCATTGAGGTACCTATTTAGTAAACAGGATGCAAAACTGATCGCTTCCGAACGGTCGGTCGGGTTTTATCCCGGTCGTTGATCCAACCTTCCGGCTGCGGATCAGCGGGTTTTAAATTTATAGAGCTGGGGACCTCAGTTTTACTTATAACTACGAATAGAAGTAAGTAATGACTCAGGGTCATTCTTAAGATCAACCGTATTTTGAAACACAGTCGTCCAGACGTTCGATTCTATTTAGTAGGGTTTTGGAAACCAGAGATTTGATTTTTGGTTTTTATTTACTTAGGTCCTAAATTAAACTAAATAAACAGTAAAGTAAAATAATAGGTGATAATCAGTATGGAGAGGAGTGTTTGTTGTGATTTCATTAGCCTAAAGGGGAGATGATGTTTGGATTTATGTTTTGAAAACGTTCTTTCTAAGTATTTGTGTTCTACTTAGCTTAGGTACTTTATGGAGTCAACACTAGCACCCTACTATCCGATTCCTCAGATAGCATGTCACTGAGTACTAGGTTGTCATGATTCTGATCAGATCAGGCTGCTCTACCCCCAACACTGTCTGTGAAGACAAGTGACCCGTCTTGGAGTATACTCCTGGGCGAATGAATAAGATAACAGACCGATATTTAATTTCTGACCTTTCTTTGATACCATAAGGTATTCCAATTCAAATAGAGCATTTAAGACCTTTAATCAGAAAGCGTCTGTTAACTTTTCATCGATGGTTTGTTAGGTTCAGAGCTGGTGGATGACCCAGTGCTACTCAAAATGTATACACCGACGGCCGTTCCATAGCTTGGGTGTACAGGAACCATTCCGGAGAAATAGTTCCGACACTTACGCGAGGTACTAGGACATTTTACGGCATTCCATGCCTTGCGCACTAATGCAAGTTAGGGTGTATGTGTCGACGGCCGTTCCCTAGCTTTGTACCAGAGGTGGTTCCGGCACTATACTAAGTAATAGGACGTTTTACGATGTTCCACACATGTTGCACATTTAGGTCGCTTTGAACCCGTTTAAACTTAGTTTGTATTAAAGCGTACCCATCTATGATATAAACCCAGCCCTCACTTAATATTACCCAATAAATCCCTGATTTATTCACGTTGTACTATACATTAGGTTTTAGCGGTATTTCCAAAGCTTCGAAATCAGACCATGCAAAGATAGCACAGATAATTAATTACTCTCAGAACAAGGTTCGCGACGTCTTGTCTTTCAGAGTTTTAACCACGTTTATTGGAGGAAAGGCGATAGTTTGATGAACAGTTTATAATCATAGATGAAAGGTTAAACAGACACAGTTTTCATATTGTAACAATTGGGAATAGTATTTCTACAACGGATTGTGCCCACGACTTTCATAGCTTCCACGTTCCGTACTCCACACATTCGTGATGTTTCCGGCGCTATACAAATGAAAGCCGTATAACGTTACCTCCGTTATTTGATATTATCCTAATTGTATATTTAAATTAACATCATCCCCCATTATAACGGCTAACTACATCACAACAAACACAAAAGCTAACTACTCACTAATCATGGTCACGAATCCTAAATCTAGCATAATAACAATAGCATGCATTATAATAGATAAGGAAAGAGATAACCGTGATAAATGCGTAGTTTTAATATAAGCTGAAAGATTACAACGAGCAGAGCCTCAGCTATTACAAAAGCACTTCCCAAAGTATCTCCAACAAATATTACAAAATAGCCCCTCCGTTAGTCTCGTTAAATATTAACGAGAAGCTAACTACTAACTAACCTACTATTTCTCCTCTAACTCCTAAGAGTAGTGCTAGAGAGAGAAAGCTACTAACTAATCTAGTGAGAGAAAGTGTGTGAGTGAATTGTTGAATGGATGAATGGTTGTTTGAAATGAGGAGGTGAAAGCCCCTATTTATAGACTCCGAGTATACGAATTTACACTTAACACCCCTGATCCATATTCGACAACAAAAAGGGCGTATTCGACACCAAAAAGGGGGTATACGGCCTTAAAAAGGGGGTATACGGCCCTAAAAAGGGGGTATACCACCCTAAAAAGGGGGTATACCACCCTTTTAAGGGGGTATACGGCCCATAAGGGGGCGTATACGGCCCTATAGGGGTGGTATACGGCCCTATGAGGGGTGTGTAGCCCTTGGTTGTTGCCTTGTGTGCTGGATCATAAGTCTTGTGCACTAGTCGTAGTTCTTGTGATCTTCGGTTGGCTCTAACTTCTTCATTCTTGATCCGTTTTCGACGTTCTTTATATCCACGCGTTCGTAATTACCTTAAGATCATAATGAGCTAATCAAAGTATAATCTCAAGGTATTATGCTCAAAAGTGCTCGTAGAACGTGAACGTTATCATTTATGCTTTGTTTTGTACGTTATTTAGCCGTTTTACTTGATTTTTGGAGCAATGCCGTATTTTTAGCCTTACTAATGAATTATGGTGAAAAAGTGTCGATATTGAATAATTTCATCCATTTTGGGGCTAAAAAGGTGGGAATTATGTACCCAAAAACGTGACTTTTTACGTCAAATCAAATATCCCACACTTAGGCATTGCTTGTCCTCAAGCAATACTTCAACTATCCTCACTTAAAAAGATGATTTAAAGTGCGATTTTTGCGAATTAAAATATTTCTTAGAACAACTATTCTTCATATGAGCAACCTGTTTCAGAAAATTGAAATAAATAAGATAATCGTTCCAGAAATAAGAAATGAATATCTTTTGGGCATGCTTCTGATTCTCGTGATCTTTGGCATACACATGACTTAGGCAATCTCACCGGTGGTCACTCAATTCACTCAAAGTGTATCAGGTTTCCTATCATTCTAGACAAACGAAATCGCTCAAAAGCCAGTCATGCAACATTCATCGTCATAGGCTTGATCGAGAATCAAATCTCCACCACTTAGGTGAGGACGGTGCTAATTATCCCAAGACATTCATTGGGTTGTAGTGTGAAGTGAGGGTTAAGGGTATGGATAGTGGGTATTTTTAGGTTTAAAGGGTATGCTTATCTTAGAACTTTTAAACTAAAGAAAAATTTTATTTAGATACGCTTTTTAATGAAAATGGAAACGGATAACGGTAAGGAGGATAAGATAGCTATTTTGACTTCTATCTTTTTGAAAACACACGGAATATATATATTTTTCAGAGATCGGATTTTTCGAGAGATTTGAAGCACTTAGCTTTATTTCTATTTTTGGCTTAGAATTTCTTTGTCAAGGAATTTCTAAGAGATTTTTTTTTTATTTTTTTTTTCTTTCTTACTTCCTTTTGAGATCCTTTCTTCTTTCATTTTTTCAATCTTTTGACATTTCAAATTTCACTTGGTGTCAATTTTTCACACCTTTAGACTTTCTCGATCTTTTTGAGATTTTGATTATGGGAACGCAAACGAGAAGTTTTGAGTAAAACACGAAATTTGTTATTTTTGAGTGAAAGCAAAAAGAATACCTAAATATCATTTTTCAAAAATTTAAAGTTTCCAAGATAATATTTTGGTGGGTATGGAGGTGGATGGGGTTCTAATAAAGGGTTTTCAAGAAACGAAAAGGTTAAGGCTCAACAGGGTTTACTAGGCGGATCATCGACACTAAAGATGAGTATCGGCAGGGTTAGGCTGGAAGAGATATGAGAAAATGGGTTTATTTCCTAGGGAATGTCAAGATCATCTAATTGCACCTATACCGCGTACGGTACTCACCAATATGGTCTCGAAATGCATACCAGGAGCATGTTCTAATTCAGAAATCCATACATCGGCACACACAACAAATGAATAGTGAAGCATTTAAAATGAATGCTTTATAGGCTCAAGATACCTCACTGAAATAAATATGGGTTGTATGTGCTTTAGTCATGCGCTGCCCCTAAGATTATTATTTCTTAATTTGAGAAATTCCTACCTTATTTACACTATTTTCCAAAATAACTTACTCATATTCAAAATGGTCCCTCTTAGAAATATTAAAATTCAAAGAAAAAGCAGAGCTAACTGAATGAGTAGCTATCTACTGTCGAAGTTTAGCTCATGCTTTTCTTTGTTTTACGCAAAAATTTTGAAAATTTTGATCAATTTTTAAAGTGAGGAACATTTTCTGAGTTGCTATTTGGACAAAAATCTATCTAAGGTATTCTATACCGCTATCCCACACTTAGAGGAACATTGTCCCTAATGTTCTCTTCAGTGGAGATTTTACTGGAAGTAAAATCCCACACTTAGAGTTTGAACATATAAGAAAATGTTTCTCAAGTGTTTGTTTTGGGCTGGAATCCCACACTTAGTGATAAGCTTAGGATATGGTATAGATTACTTTTATTAATTAATAGTACTTTAATAAAGCAAAAAGATAAAAGCAGAGAAAGGACGAAGAAACTCCCCAAATAACTGAAGCTGAAAATCTGAATATGTGCCGAGAAGAAGAAAGTCTTTGTTTTGCGGCAACTCCTTGAGGATTATTCATCTTTAGGGGGATTTGCCTTTGAGTGAGAGCTTTGCCTTCCATTTCAACCATCATTTGTGAATCAATCTCTTAAGTGTGAACACGTTGGATATACCTTTTAACTTCAACTCTATATTTTTGCAATTCAAAGAGAATCACTGTCTCAGAATGAAAAGATGTTTTCTATTACAAATCATTTTGTAGAACATATGTTTTTAAACGAGTTCGAGCATAATGCATAAAAGTAGTATGCAAGTACCTCAAATGCTCGAAACATATGAACTAATTTTCTGAAAATATTTTCCTATTTATCTGAGACAAGTAATTTTTGCAAAAATGAGTTGTGACTTTTAAAATATTTTGAAAATATTTTTGAGGTATATCAAAGTGTGAAGGATATTCGGAGATTTATCTTCACTTATTAACACACAACCACTTAAGACGTCTTATTGCACGGGTTGCCTCCCGAGAAGCGCTGCTTTTAGAGTCGAGAGCTCGACTTTCCTTCCTTCAGAATTAGTGGGTGGCGGAACTTCCAGGTCCAATGGTGTTGGAAGGTGGGAACCTGGAATAGAATCTCAAGAAGTGGCGGGTGATGACCTGAGTGATGTTTTGGATCCTTTCCACATGAAGAGGGAAGCTTTCAAAGTGTTTTTCAGCAATCCTTTGCAAGTGAAAGAGATCCCAGGTGATATCATCGACTGACTTTGAGATGACTCCGTTGGGGTCAAAGATGAGGGCCCCATTGGATCCGATAACCTCACACTCAGGACGTTCTCTCCTTAAAGAATCCATGAAACCGAAGAAACGTAGATGTATGTCTTCATGTTCGTCTGGGTTTCTCCTTAGTACATGGATGGATCCTTGAATGTCCAGGAGAAGCTGGTTTTGATGATGGGAGTACGTGAGGTTAGAATTCCGAAAGATGTTTAGGATTCTGTAGTAGATCTCACGTAAACCATCATGAAATTGCTGCCTGGGTTCTTCTGGAGGAACAGTACCGAGGATTTCTGAGAGTCGTTCCGTGATAAAGTTCTATGTGTTAATCAATGTTCCATCTGGTATGGAAGAAGGGATGGCACGCGTTCTTTCGTCTAAACTCACGTACTCGAGCTTCTCAATAATCTTGTGGGCGTGGTGTTCAATAGTGCAGTCAATGTAAAACCTATGTGGTGAGGTGTCATCGATGTGGTCGTTATCGGCTATGGAATCCATCAATCCTTTGAGATCATTCATCATCTGAATGTCTACTTCATCCTCAGGGTTCCCAGATGCATAGTCCAAATTGTACCTGTAAGAATGCAACAAACTCATTTGCTGGTTAGAATATGGAAATGCGGACCTGATGAGGACTTCATAAACCTTGCCATATATGACTTTTTGTCCTTCGAAGAACTCTAACTCGTTTGCAGCAGGTGTCTCATCAATATGGTGTTCTTGCAGAAGCTGAGTCGCTAGATCTTCGGCAAAGGTATGAATGCGGTTTTGTAGGAATTGAGGACTCCGAGAGTTATTAGAACGATAGACCGTGTATTCAGCCTCAATTTCTTCAATTAATTCTCTCTGCCGCGGAGTATACTCATTGGTTGAGTCTCTGATGACCGTCATTATCATCCGAAAGTCATCCTCAAATCTTTCAATAGCATCGATCATCCCTTCATGAGTAGAGACGACCTGAACTTGGATGATCTCAAGAGGAGGGTCAGGAATGGCAGGAGATGCATGAAGGTGGATAGAGCGGACATCTATTGGAACATCTATAAAAAAACAACGTCATCCTCATCACTGTCCGTCACTGGAGTGTCAATATTCTGTGAATCGGGGAACTCAACAGTATCGGATGGTGGTAGAGTTGCGTCGGTGATTTGTGATATGGGCTGAGAAGAGTCCATTTCGATGTCTTTCTCTTCAGGGCAGGAGTCATCATCTGACAGAGTGATTGGATTTTGGATGTACTCGAGTTGCATGATCTCTTCTGTCGGATGCTGAGAGTCAGGGAAGTACTCATGAGGTGGTGTAGATTGATATACGTCTTCTTCTTCTGGCTCTTCTTCTTGCTCTTCCTCTTCCTATTCGGATTCCTCCATTTCTTCCTCTGTCTGTGAGTCTTCCATCTCATCTTCTTCAGAGTCTGTTTCTTCGGTTGCAGAGATGAGACAGGTATGATCATAAGGTTCATATGAGTTTGAAGGTTCTGACTCGGATGTATCATCGTCTGAGGTGACTCTGCTAGTAGAGATTGTGTATATCTCAGCATTCTCTAGTAGAGAACTATCACCCTGGTCAACCTGGAAGGATACAGTCTCTCCATGTGCTCGAAAGCTAATAGCCTGCGAGTATACATCAATGACAGCACGAGCAGTGTTCATGAAAGGCCTGCCTAGGATGATTGGTATATTGATGTCTTCATGTATATCCATCACAACAAAGTCAGTGGGAAAATAGAATTTATCAACCTTAACCATTATGTTTTCGGCTATTCCTCATGGATATCGAATTGATTGATCGGCTAGCTGCACGCTCATCTTTGTAGGCTTAAGGTTTCCTAACTCCAGTTAGACCTATAGAGAGTAAGGCATGAGATTGATGCTGGCTCCAAGATCGGCCAAGGAGCGAATCATGCCTGACTGATAGATAGAACAGGGCACAGTAAAACGTCCTGTGTCTCCTAGTTTTTCGGGCAGGTTGCTTATGACGGCTGAGCATTCTGCGTTCAGAGGGATGGTAGATACGTCGGGTATCTTATCTTTGGTAGAGAGCATTCGTCTAATGTACTTGGTAGTGGTAGGAATTCTAGACACGGTGTCTAAGAATTTTGAGTCGAGTTTGAAGGAATTGACCTTGTACTTTTGCTTTAGACGATTAGGGAATAGGATTTTGACTTCTCTAGTAGGAGTGGATGGGGTCTCAACTGTCTTTGGGACAGGAGATTCTTCCTTCACTGGAGAAGGAGTATTAGGCTGACTCGGTGTCACTTGTGGGCTTTTAAAGGTTACTTGTTTGGCCTATTCTACGTGTGGGTTATGGATGGTGTTGCTGGGAAGGGTTCCTTGGGGCCTAGTGTCAAGACGTTGAGCTAACTGACCGATTTGATTCTCAAGGCTCTTTAGAACTGAGAGTTGGTTTCGAAGGAATAGGTCAGTTTAGTCTTGCCTAGCAGTGGTTTTCTGGTTGAATTGTGTCTGACCCTCGATAAATTTAGTGAGATTATCATCTTGACTAGTGATAGGCAAAATGGTCTTTATGGTATTACTAGGTGGGCTGACATCTGGTGCGGTTAAGGATAAGGGTTGGTTGTAGGTAAGCTGTGGTTGTTGTGGGTAGGTTGGGTATCTTGGTTGGTATTTGGGTTGAAAGGTTGGTTGGTTAATTCGTGGAAGGTATTGAGAGTTTCTAGTCCTAGGTGGAGAAGTTCGAGCGAAACCAGGTGGATTCTGCGGTCGAGCTGGGAATTGTGCGTAGTAGACCGTGCCGTCAACTGGATCTTCGTACTCAACTTGATATTCTTCCGTAGGAAGGTGAGCACAGTTCTGGCAAGCCTGAACTTGGTGGATCTGCTGCGGTTGTTTCTTGAGCTCTCCCAACTATTTCGTCAACGACTCAATCTGCTCACTCAAGGATTTGATTGTCTCAGGTTGGATTTGGTTGTAGGAGGATAAAGGTAGTGATGAGGATTGGTCATCTGTCTTCCAGTCGTGATGGTGCATCGTCATATTCTCGATCAGGTTCTGATGTAATGCAAAAAGTCATGTTTTCAAAGCCATTATTCCACACTTTTTGGGCACATCTTTAGTGAAAACATTCCAAAACAATCATTATTTACTAAAATTCACTAAAGTGCTCAAAATATAGACGTTGCTACAAAAATCAGTAAAAACATCCGAATAACGAACAAAACGGAGCAAATAAGCAGCTACCAACTCTCGCACCCTCATTTATCCTATGATAAACATATTCTAACCTTATGATATGATGTAATAGGTAAAATCGAGACGAGAAAATCAAGAATCATGCAAATCGGACAAAGGACGGAAAAGACTGGACGGTTACAAACCCCTATAAAGTGATTTCGGCTATGCTAAAGTTGTACACATCCAATTTCAGTGAGATTGGCACCATTATAAGCGTAACGGAATTACGAAGACACAGGCGAAAGAATCAGGTCAAACGGACGCATAACGAAGGAGATACGGACGTTTTAAGCAACGAACGAAATCAGACGGAGGCCGTATACGGCCTTGGCCACCGTATACGGCCCTTCATAGACCGTATACGGCCCCTTATACACCGTATACGGCCCTATGAAGGCCGTATACGGCCCCCTGCACCCCATATGCTGCTCGTTTGTGCTTCGTTTGCTTGTATGTGCGTGCTTCGCGAGTTGTTCGGCTGATTTCAAGCTTTGCCTATAAATAGGAGGCCACTCCTCCATCATTCTACACACTTCACCATTCCATTCATTTCTCCATTTCCACTTTCTCTCTCACACACTCTCTCTCTCTCTAAACTCTCTTTCTTTCTTTCTCTCTCTAGAAATTAGGGTTAGATCCAGTTAGTTCTCAGTTAATATTTAACTGAAACTAACAGAGGGGCTACTTTTGTAATAGCATAGGGAATATTCCAGGGGCTTTTATTGTAATATTGTCAAGGATATTGCGGAAGTTCTGCTTGTACTCTCTCTCTCTAAACGCTTATTCAATCTACGCTTTATTAACGGTTACTTCTTTCCTTATCTGTTATAATGATAATTGCTATTGTTATTATGCTAGATTTAGGATCTGTTATTATGCGTAGTGAGTAGTTTCCTTGTGTGTTTGTTATGATGTAGTTAGTTTATATATGTGTGGGGTGATGCTGCTTTAAACATATAATTGGATAACATTATGAAATAACGGAGGTAACGTTATACGGCTTTCATTTGTATAGCGCCGGAATCATCACTTATGTGTGTAGTACGGAACGTGGAAGCTATGAAAGTCGTGGGCACAATCCGTTGTGGAAATAATGTTTCCAGTTATATGATATAAATGAAAACCGGTGATCTATTAATCTTGTATTTATGAATTTCTAAACCAAATCGCCTTTCCTCCAATTAAACGTGGTTAAAACCTTTATGACAAGGAGTCGCGAACCTTGATCAAACGGTCACTACCTATCTATGTTTTCTGAAACTGTAAACATGGTCTGAATTGTGTAGCTGTGGAAATACTGTTTAAAACCTTTCGTATAGTACACCGTAAATCAATCAGGGATTTATTGGGAAATAGTGAGGGCTGGTTTATATCATAGATGGTTGGGCTTTAATACAAACGTAGTTTAAACTAGTCTAGAGTTACCATAAAGTATGTGACCCCGGAAAGACCACGATAAACGGCACTGTACTTCGTGTAACGTTGGAAACACCTTTGGTGAAGTACAAATACGTGGAGCTAAGGAAATGTCGGTGGTTGAAGACCGTGTCACATCCTGGTTTGACTTCAAAGCTGTGGAAATGTTTGATCGCACTGTACACCGTTAGTACACCTAAAGATCAGGAACACTGTGGAAATGCTTAGATGCACTGTACACCGTTAGTACATCTTAGGTCTGGAAAACTGTGGAAATGCATAGTCGCACTGTACACCGTGATGAAAGCTCTAGGCTAAAATATAACCATTAATATAAAGTTAATAGTCACCAAAACCAAGTCTTAATCTTAAATGCCTTGTTTGACTTTGTTGTCCTCGTAGTGTTAAGAAAGGCCGGAACCTTAGTGGGTATGTTACTCTATCTCATGCACCCAGGAACTAACATTCCAAGAAGGGTCGTTACTCCATCACTGGATAACATTGAAGAGTTGAGCATCCTCCTCCGATCAGACTCAATTTGGCCTAGTATTCAGTGACATATTGATTGGTTTCCCCAATCAGTAGGGTACTAGTGTTTACACTACGAACAATTAAGCTCAGATAAGACACAAACCTTTAAAAGACATTTTCATATCACAACCCTAGCATCACCCCCGCATAAGCTAACGAAGTCATAACAGACACATATCCTCCATACTGATTTCATCCCTATTTCTATTTTCCATTTATATACTTTTTATTTAATTGCTTTAAAATACGGACCTAAGTAACAAAAACCCACTCAAACTCTGTTTTAAAAATCCCATCACTAAAATAAACGACTTGTCTTGATACTCCCGTTTCACAATACGATTAGCTTGAAGAACGACCCTAGGTCATACTGCTGCTATACAGCCGTAGTAAAACTTAGGTCCCCAGCTCTTATAAATTTAAAACTCCACTGCCGTGTCCTCTTTCCGTTGCGTTGACGACCATGAATGATCGGGCACACGACAAGTTTTTGGCGCCGCTACCGGGGAGTTAATCGTAAGACTCTGAAGCATCCAGACGAGTTTTCTATTTAGTGATACTTCTTTCCCATTCTTATTTTCTTTTCCTTGTTCCAACCGACAATATCTTCCCATATCCCACAACGATATTCGACCAGATCATCCGGATCTGAATCTCTCATTTTCGTACCCGATCCTGAGTCGATTATCCATACCATCCGCAAAGAAAGACGTTCCCGTTTTCCACAAATGGCCGCTCGTGTTACTCTCGCCGACAACACCAAACCATCCATCGAAGGACGAGGAGGACCGATTAGCTATCCAGTGATTGACGGAGCTTCTTTTGAGCTTAAACACCACATCGTACAACTCATAAAAGATAACTGCCAATTCCACGGTCTACCCCGTGATGATCCCAACGCTCATATCGACAAATTCATTCAGGTTTCAAACTTCTATAAGCAGAATGGGGTTGAGCAGGATATCATCCGCTTATACTTGTTCCCCTATTCTCTCGCTTTACATGCTTCTACCTGGTTTGAGGGACTTGAGACCGGCTCAATCACCTCATGGACCGACATGGGTAATAAGTTTCTCGCTAGATACTTTCCCCCATCCAAACAAACTCAGGCAAAGAATGATATCGCAAACTTCCAACAAGCCCACGATTAATCTATCTATTCAGCATGGGAGCGATTCAAGAGTTTACTGAGAAAATGTCCAAACCACCAAATGACGAAGACTGACAAGGTGTGCACCTTCTACCGAGGTCTTGATCCTAACCATCGCATCAATCTTGACGCAGCAGCTCAAGGAAACTTCATGAAACTTACTGATGATGAAGCATGGAGCTTGATTGAGGATATGACGATGCATCACCACGATTGGAAGTCTGATGAGCAATCCTCATCCTTACCCCTCTCCGCAAACAACACCTGCCAAACTGAAGCCATTAAGTCTCTGAGCGATCAAATTGAGACTCTGACAAAACAAATAGCAGATCTGAAGAAACAACCACAGCAGATCCACCAAGTTCAGGCTTGCCAGAACTGTACCAACCATCCCGCTGAAGAATACGAGGTTGAGTACGAAGATCCTACCGACGGTTCAGTCTACTATGCCCAGTTTCCTGTCAGACCTCAAAATCCACCCGGTTTCGCTAGAACTTCACCACCACGAACTCGAGGAAACCAATAACCTCCACGGAACAACCAACCCCCTTTCCAGCCCAGGTTTCAGCCACGATATCCGACGTACCCCCAACAACCACAACTTCCATACAATCAACCACTTCCATTAACCGCCACTGAGGATACCCAGCCTGCTGAACCTGAAAAGACCATCATTCCAGTCACGAGTACTGATGACAACCTCAACAAATTCATCCAAGGTCAGACCGCTTTCAACCAAAAGACTACGGCTCGACAAGACCAAATTGATCTATTCCTTCGAAATCAACTCTCGGTCCTGAAAAGCCTTGAGAACCAGATCGGTCAGTTAGCCCAACGTCTCGATACCCGACCGTAAGGGACCTTACCAAGCAATACTATTCAAAACCCCCACGTCGAGGAAGCCAAGACCTTAAACGCTGATAAACCAACTCCTTCTATGACTGCTTCTCCAAGGGAACATTCTCCTGTCCCGCCGACAGTTGAGACCAAATCAATTTCCACGCTGAGTCGTGAAGTTGAGATTCCTTTCCCTAACCGCCTGCACAAGAAGTACAATGCCAAGTCGTTCAAACTTGATGGAAAATTCTTAGACACCGTGTCTAGAATCCCTTCTAGTACGAAGTACATCCGACGAATGCTGGCAACTAAGGACAAGATTCCTGCCACTCCTAAAGTCTCCCTGAACTCCGAGTGTTCAGCCGTCATCCAGAATGCCTTACCGGAAAAGCTAGGAGACATGGGTCGATTCACCTTACCCTGTTCCATCTATCACTCAGGCACAATACACTCCTTGGCCGATCTTGGAGCCAGTATCAATCTGATGCCTTACTCGCTCTACTCCAGATTAGAATTAGGACCTCTCCAGCCCACTAAAATGAGCGTCCAGCTTGCCGATCAATCAGTCCGATACCCGAAAGGCATTGCTGAGAACGTCATGGTAAAAGTTGACAGGTTTTATTTCCCCACTGACTTTGTAATGATGGATATACAGGAAGACATTAATATACCCATTATCCTAGGTAGGCCATTCATGAATACTGCACGTGCTATTATTGACGTATATTCTCAGGTTATCAGTCTACGAGCACATGGACAGACAATATCATACAAGATTGATCAGAACGACTGTTCAATAATGGAGCATGCAGAGATATACGCAATATCCATGGGCAGAATTACTTCGGATGATGACACTTCTGATTCAGAGCCAGAACCATACAGGCCATACGAGCATACTTGTCTTATCTCAGCTACTGAAGAGTCAGAATCAGAAGACGAGGAAATGGAAGAATCTGAACCAGAAGAAGAAATAGAAGAGGAGGAAGATTCAGAACAGGATGAAGAAGAAGAGGAACAACCTGAAACAGAACCAGAGGAAGAAACGGAACCAGAAGAAATGGAAGAATCCGAGGAAGGACAGGAAGAATCAGAGCCAGAGGAAGTATATCAGTCCACACCACCTCATCAATACCTTCCTGACTCATATTTACCGACAGCAGAGATTATGCAGATCGAGAACCTCGAGAACTTCATCCCTCTGTCACAAGATGAATCAGATGAAGACACACCGACTGATTACTCTCACGATGCAGAATTTGGTCTCACCATGGAGAAACTCATTGCATCAGCTATTGATCCCACCAAACCTCTCGTGTCTCCTCGACTTGACGCTCTGCTGAATATTGAGAAGACTATAGCTTTATCCGCACAACACCCGGAGCTTCGAGACAAACTCTTGAGAAAGATTGCAGCATATAAAGCATCCCGACTTCCCCAAAGGATTCAAACCTTTGACGCATCTGCACCTCGAAGTCAGTTCGAGAAGGGAAGCACGTCCGGATCTAGCCGTGATTCTGATTCTCAGGAGGAAAAAGACATCGAGATGGATTCCTCTCAGCCGATATCTCAGATTACTGATGACACCCTTCCACCATCCGATACTGTTGAGTTCCCTGATTTCCAGGCTAGGGATACTCCAGCTGAGGAGAGTGATGACGATGACATCATCTATACTGATATCCCAATAGATATTCGGTCTGTCCGACTTCTTGCATCTTCGACTGTTCCCGCTTCTCCCCAAATTCCGACTATCTCCAACCATAAGGAAATGATAAGTGCTATTGAAGAATTCGAAAACGACATACCTATGATGACAAGCATTATCATTAACTCCACCAATGATTACACTCCACACCAAAGGAACCTGATTGAGGAAATCATAGCCGAATATGAGGTCAACCAAGCCGAGAATTCCCAAGATTACAGATTCTTTCACAACCGCCTAAATGCCTTTGCCGAAGACCTCGCTGCTCAACTGCTACGAGAGCACCACATTGCTGGACCAACACCTGAGGAGCTAGAGTTCTTTGAAAACCAGAGACGCATGTACAGGAAGATCTATGACACGCTGTTCAGATCCGCATTTCCATATTCTGCTGAGCAACACGAGTTCTTAAATTCTTAACGCAGCAATATGTACAATGCTACTGGGAATCCCGACGCAGACATAGACATCCGGTTAATGAATGATCTTAGGGGACTCCTAGATTCTATGGCTAGGAATGATCATATTGATGAGACCTCTCCTCATAGGTTCTACATTGACTGCACCATCGAGTACCATGCTCACAAGATTACCGAAGATCTCGAGTACGAGAGTTCTGACGAGAGGACGCGTGTCATCCCTTCTTCTATACCAGAAGGATCGATGGTTAACATCGCGAACTTCCTCACTGATCGAATCAAGGAAATCTTCGCCGAAGTACCTGATGAAGAGCATAGTCAAATATTCAACTACGGATTACGTGAGGTTTACGACATGATGAACAATACCTTTAAGAACTCCGACCTCACGTTTTCCCACTACCAGACCAGTCTCATCCAGGGTATTCATGAATCTATCCGAGAACTTGGAGTAAACTCCAGTATTGCAGATCATGAAACTTTACACCTGCAGTTCTTTGGATTTATGGACTCACTCAGACAATACCATCCTGAACGAGAGATGATTGAAGCTGATGGATTCTCTTTTGTAAATCCCCGCGGAATTATCTCCAGCACAGTAAAGGAGATTACTTGGGACCTGCTGCACATAAAAAAGATTATAGAGCAGCATCTGCAGAGTTTTCCCATACTTTCATCTGAGATTCCAAACATCGTCGACATCATCGCTCGCCATTTTCTGAGAATATACCCACGTAACCCCAGGATTCCACTTCTGCGCACTTCCGGTCCTGGTGGTTCCAGCACCAACTAAACCTGAAGGAAGGCAAAGTCGAGCTCTCGACTCTAAAAGCAGCGCTTCTCGGGAGGCAACCCGTGTAATAAGACGTGTAGAGAGAACAGTGTCAATAAGTGAAGATATATCTCTGACTATCCTTCACACTTGGTCGTCACCAAAACACTTTTATGATATTACAACTCATTTGCAAATAAACCACTCGTCTCAGAAATAAGGAAATCAATTTGAAAAATGATAATTCATGTGTTTCGAGCATTTGAGGTACTTGCATACTACTTTTATGCATTATGCTCGAACTCGTTTAAAAACACATGTCTTATAAAAATGATTTGTAGTAGAAAAATATCTTTTCAAAGTTCTGAGACGGTGATTTATCTTTTCATTTGCAAATACTTTGAGTTTGTAAACTGGTACGACCAACGTGTTCACACCTACGAGATTGATTCACAAAGGGAATAATGGATGGAGAAGAAAACCATATAGCAAGACGCTTGAAGCTGTGCCGCTCTTCATGAATGCAGAAAAAGATCTTGGCAACACCTCTTTTCAGCAAATTCAGATTCTCAACTTCCTTGTTGCTCGCTATCTGGGGAGTGTCTTAACCTTTACTCTCTTTTGTTTATGATTCTGTATATTATTTGCTTTGTTAGTTTGTGAAAGTAGTCTATACTCTATCCTAAGCTTATCACTAAGTGTGGGATTCCAACCCAAAACAAACACTTGAGAAACATTTTCTTATATGTTCAAACTCTAAGTGTGGGATTTTACTTCCAGTAAATCTCAACTAAAGAGAACATTAGGGACAATGTTCCTCTAAGTGTGGGATAGCAGGTATAGAATACCTTGGTAGTTTTCTTTGATTTTTAATGTCCGAAATAGTAAACTCAGAAAATGTTCCTCAAATTTTTCAAAAATTTTTCAAGAAAATTAAAAGTATGAGCTAAATCTATTGATTTACTCTGCTAATTTTGAGCCAAAATATCTTTTGAGAGGAGCTATTTTCAGATGTGAGTAATATATTTCGGAGTCTAGGGAAAATAAGGTAGAAATTGCTTAAACAAGAAATAATAATCTAATGGAAGCATGACGAAGCACATACAACCCTATTTGCAGTGAGGTATCTTGAGCCTAATAGCATTCATCTTTAATGCTTCACTAATCATTTCTTGTGTGTGCCGATGCATGCATCTCTGAATTAGAACTTGGTCTTGACATACGCTTCAAGACCACATTGGTGTGTACCGTACGCGGTATAGGTGCAATTAAATGACCTTGACATTCCCTAGGATTTAAACCCCTTTTCACATATCTCTTCAAGCCCAAAACCCTTCCGATACTCACTTTTAGTATCGATGATCCGCATAGTAAACCCTGTTGAGCCTAAACCTTTCGTTTCATAAAACCCCCAATAAACCCTACTTCCCAAAATACTCCCAAACTTATCTTAGAATTTCTGAGGTTATGAAGAACATCTTTTAGAATGTCTTATCCTACCCCTTTCGTAAAGATTGAAGAATCCTTGGTGTGAAAAATTGACACCGCGAAAAGACTCGAAACGTTCAAGATAAGGGATTTTCGAAAGAATCAAAGAAGAAAAATATCCTTGGAAATTCTCTGGCAAAGAAATTCTGAAGAAGAAAAGAAAAATAGAAAAATACAAAAGCAGAAAAAGAAAATAAAAAGAAGAAAAAGAAAAGAAAGAAAAATAGTTCCGCAAGAATAAAGCTTAAAGTCCTTTGAAGTATCATCCTCACAAGAAGATTCTGATAGAAGACCAAAAGTTGCCTCTCTCTCCGTTCTGAAATAAAGTTATTCATAATCTCAGTTGATTTAAGATAAGCAACCCTTACAACCCAAAAATACCACTATCCATACCCTTTACCCCTCACGAAACACTACAACCCTCATGAATGTCTTGGGATAATTAGCACCGTCCTCACCTAAGTGGTGGAGATCCGATTCTCGACCAAACCTATGACGATGAGTGCTGCATGACTGGCTATTTGAGCGATTTCTTTTGTTTTAGACTGATAGGAAACCCGATACACTTTGAGTGAATTGAGTGACCACCTTTAGTGAGATCGCCTAGTCATGTGTACTCCAAGATCATGAGATTTGGATGTATGCCTAAGAGAATCTTTTCTTGTTTAAGGAAGGATCATCTTATCTTTCCCTATATTCCTGAAACTATCTTATTTGCATTTGACAGTGGTAACTCTTAAAAATGTTGAAGCTCGCTCTAAAAATTGTTTTAAAATGTTTTCAGAAACTGAGTGTTGCTTGAGGACAAGCAACGTCTAAGTGTGGGATAACTTGATGTAACGCAAAAAGTCATGTTTTCAAAGCCATTATTCCACACTTTTTGGGCACATCTTTAGTGAAAACATTCCAAAACAATCATTATTTACTAAAATTCACTAAAGTGCTCAAAATATAGACGTTGCTACAAAAATCAGTAAAAACATCCGAATAACGAACAAAACGGAGCAAATAAGCAGCTACCAACTCTCGCACCCTCATTTATCTTATGATAAACATATTCTAACCTTATGATATGATGTAATAGCTAAAATCGAGACGAGAAAATCAAGAATCATGCAAATCGGACAAAGGACGGAAAAGACTGGACGGTTACAAACCCCTATAAAGTGATTTCGGCTATGCTAAAGTTGTACACATCCAATTTCAGTGAGATTGGCACCATTAGAAGCGTAACGGAATTACGAAGACACAAGCGAAAGAATCAGGTCAAACGGACGCATAACGAAGGAGATACGGACGTTTTAAGCAACGAACGAAATCAGACGGAGGCCGTATACGGCCTTGGCCACCGTATACGGCCCTTCATAGACCGTATACGGCCCCTTATACACCGTATACGGCCCTATGAAGGCTGTATACGGCCCCCTGCACCCCATATGCTGCTCGTTTGTGCTTCGTTTGCTTGTACGTGCGTGCTTCGCGAGTTGTTCGGCTGATTTCAAGCTTTGCCTATAAATAGGAGGCCACTCCTCTATCATTCTACACACTTCACCATTCCATTCATTTCTCCATTTCCACTTTCTCTCTCACACACTCTCTCTCTCTCTAAACTCTCTTTCTTTCTTTCTCTCTCTAGAAATTAGGGTTAGATCCAGTTAGTTCTCAGTTAATATTTAACTGAAACTAACAGAGGGGCTACTTTTGTAATAGCATAGGGAATATTCCAGGGCTTTTATTGTAATATTGTCAAGGATATTGCGGAAGTTCTGCTTGTACTCTCTCTCTCTCTAAACGCTTATTCAATCTACGCTTTATTAACGGTTACTTCTTTCCTTATCTGTTATAATGATAATTGCTATTGTTATTATGCTAGATTTAGGATCTGTTATTATGCGTAGTGAGTAGTTTCCTTGTGTGTTTGTTATGATGTAGTTAGTTTATATATGTGTGGGGTGATGCTGCTTTAAACATATAATTGGATAACATTATGAAATAACGGAGGTAACGTTATACGTCTTTCATTTGTATAGCGCCGGCATCATCACTTATGTGTGTAGTACGGAACGTGGAAGCTATGAAAGTCGTGGGCACAATCCGTTGTGGAAATAATGTTTCCAGTTATATGATATAAATGAAAACCGGTGATCTATTAATCTTGTATTTATGAATTTCTAAACCAAATCGCCTTTCCTCCAATTAAACGTGGTTAAAACCTTTATGACAAGGAGTCGCGAACCTTGATCAAACAGTCACTACCTATCTATGTTTTCTGAAACTGTAAACATGGTCTGAATTGCGTAGCTGTGGAAATACTGTTTAAAACCTTTCGTATAGTACACCGTGAATCAATCAGGGATTTATTGGGAAATAGTGAGGGCTGGTTTATATCATAGATGGTTGGGCTTTAATACAAACGTAGTTTAAACTAGTCTAGAGTGACCATAAAGTATGTGACCCCGGAAAGACCACGATAAACGGCACTGTACTTCGTGTAACGTTGGAAACACCTTTGGTGAAGTACAAATACGTGGAGCTAAGGAAATGTCGGTGGTTGAAGACTGTGTCACATCCTGGTTTGACTTCAAAGCTGTGGAAATGTTTGATCGCACTGTACACCGTTAGTACACCTAAAGATCAGGAACACTGTGGAAATGCTTAGATGCACTGTACACCGTTAGTACATCTTAGGTCTGGAAAACTGTGGAAATGCATAGTCGCACTGTACACCGTGATGAAAGCTCTAGGCTAAAATATAACCATTAATATAAAGTTAATAGTCACCAAAACCAAGTCTTAATCTTAAATGCCTTGTTTGACTTTGTTGTCCTCGTAGTGTTAAGAAAGGTCGGAACCTTAGTGGGTATGTTACTCTATCTCATGCACCCAGGAACTAACATTCCAAGAAGGGTCGTTACTCCATCACTGGATAACGTTGAAGAGTTGAGCATCCTCCTCCGATCAGACTCAATTTGGCCTAGTATTCAGTGACATATTGATTGGTTTCCCCAATCAGTAGGGTACTAGTGTTTACACTACGAACAATTAAGCTCAGATAAGACACAAACCTTTAAAAGACGTTTTCATATCAAAACCCTAGCATCACCCCCGCATAAGCTAACGAAGTCATAACAGACACATATCCTCCATACTGATTTCATCCCTATTTCTATTTTCCATTTATTTACTTTTTATTTAATTGCTTTAAAATACGGACCTATGTAACAAAAACCCACTCAAACTCTGTTTTAAAAATCCCATCACTAAAATAAACGACTTGTCTTGATACTCCCGTTTCACAATACGATTAGCTTGAAGAACGACCCTAGGTCATACTGCTGCTATACAGCCGTAGTAAAACTTAGGTCCCCAGCTCTTATAAATTTAAAACTCCACTGCCGTGTCCTCTTTCCGTTGCGTTGACGACCGTGACTGATCGGGCACACGACAGGTTCTAAGCTTCTTCATCCGTGAGTTGCATGAAGTTTCCTTGAGCAGCGGCGTCAAGGGTGATGCGGTGGTTTGAAACAAGACCGTTGTAAAACGTGCATAACTGGGCAATTTTTTCGAGTTGGTGGTTTGGACATTTCTTCAGAAGGATCTTGAATCGTTCCCATGCCGTGTAGATAGACTCATCATAAGCTTGATGGAAGTTTGTGATGTCATTCTTTGGCTTGGTTTGTTTTGACGGAGGAAAGTATTTGGTTAGGAATTTGGTAGCCATATCCGTCCATGAGGTGATTGAGCTGGTCTCAAGTCCCTCAAACCATGTCTGGGCATGAAGAGCGAGAGAATAGGGGAACAAGTATAGGCGGACTACATCCTGCTCAACCCCGTTCTGCTTGTAAGAGTTGGAAATCTGAATAAATTTATCGATATGGGCGTTAGGGTCATCACGGGGTAAACCGTGGAATTGACAGTTATCCTTGATGAGTTGGACGATGTGGTGTTTAAGTTCGAAAGATGCGCCTTCGATTACCGGATAGCTGATGGGTCCTCCTCGTCCTTCGATAGACGGTTTGGTGTGATCGGCGAGAGTGATCCGTGCGGCCATCTGTTGAAAACGAGAGCGTCTTTCTTTGCGGATTGTTCGTACAATCGACTCAGGATTGGGTGTGAAAATGAGTGGTTCAGTTCTGGATGATCTGGTCGAAGGTCGTTGTGTGTTGTGGGAAGGAATTTTGATTTGGAACAAGGAAAAGAAAACTACGGGTATTTACAGGTGGTACTAAATAGAAAAGTTCTTCTAGATAAGTAAGAGTCATACGATTGATTCCCCGGCAGCAGCGCCAAAAACCTGATCGCTTCCGAACGGTCGGTCGGGTTTTATCCCGGTCGTTGATCCAACCTTCCGGCTGCGGATCAGCGGGTTTTAAATTTATAGAGCTGGGGACCTCAGTTTTACTTATAACTACGAATAGAAGTAAGTAATGACTCAGGGTCGTTCTTAAGATCAACCGTATTGTGAAACACGGTCGTCCAGACGTTCGATTCTATTTAGTAGGGTTTTGGAAACAAGAGATTTGATTTTTGGTTTTTAATTACTTAGGTCCTAAATTAAACTAAATAAACAGTAAAGTAAAATAATAGGTGATAATCAGTATGGAGAGGAGTGTTTGTTGTGATTTCATTAGCCTAAAGGGGAGATGATGTTTGGATTTATGTTTTGAAAACGTTCTTTCTAAGTATTTGTGTTCTACTTAGCTTAGGTACTTTATGGAGTCAACACTAGCACCCTACTATCTGATTCCTTAGATAGCATGTCACTGAGTACTAGGTTGTCATGATTCTGATCAGATCAGGCTGCTCTACCCCCAACACTGTCTGTGAAGACAAGTGACCCGTCTTGGAGTTAACTCCTGGGCGCATGAATAAGGTAACAGACCGATATTTAATTTCTAACCTTTCTTTGATACCATAAGGTATTCCAATTCAAATAGAGCATTTAAGACCTTTAATTCGGAAAGCGTCTGTTAACTTTTCATCGATGGTTTGTTAGGTTCAGAGCTGGTGGATGACCCAGTGCTGCTCAGAATGTATACACCGACGGCCGTTCCATAGCTTGGGTGTACAGGAACCATTCCGGAGAAATAGTTCCGACACTTACGCGAGGTACTAGGACGTTTTACGGCATTCCATGCCTTGCGCACTAATGCAAGTTAGGGTGTATGTGTCGACGGCCGTTCCGTAGCTTTGTACCAGAGGTGGTTCCGGCACTATACTAAGTAATAGGACGTTTTACGGTGTTCCACACATGTTGCACATTTAGGTCGCTCTGAACCCGTTTAAACTTAGTTTGTATTAAAGCGTACCCATCTATGATATAAACCCATCCCTCACTTAATATTACCCAATAAATCCTTGATTTATTCACGTTGTACTATACATTAGGTTTTAGCGGTATTTCCAAAGCTTCGAAATCAGACCATGCAAAGATAGCACAGATAATTAATTACTCTCAGAACAAGGTTCGCGACGTCTTGTCTTTCAGAGTTTTAACCACGTTTATTGGAGGAAAGGCGATAGTTTGATTAACAGTTTATAATCATAGATGAAAGGTTAAACAGACACAGTTTTCGTATTTTAACAATTGGGAATAGTATTTCTACAACGGATTGTGCCCACGACTTTCATAGCTTCCAAGTTCCGTACTCCACACATTCGTGATGTTTCCGGCGCTATACAAATGAAAGCCGTATAACTTTACCTCCGTTATTTGATATTATCCCAATTGTATATTTAAATTAACATCATCCCCCATTATAACGGCTAACTACATCACAACAAACACAAAAGCTAACTACTCACTAATCATGGTAACGAATCCTAAATCTAGCATAATAACAATAGCATGCATTATAATAGATAAGAAAAGAGATAACCGTGATAAATGCGTAGTTTTAATATAAGCTGAAAGATTACAACGAGCAGAGCCTCCGCTATTACAAAAGAACTTCCCAAAGTATCTCCAACAAATATTACAAAGTAGCCCCTCCGTTAGTCTCGTTAAATATTAACGAGAAGCTAACTACTAACTGACCTACTATTTCTCCTCTAACTCCTAAGAGTAGTGCTAGAGAGAGAAAGCTACTAACTAATCCAGTGAGAGAAAGTGTGTGAGTGAATTGTTGAATGGATGAATGGTTGTTTGAAATGAGGAGGTGAAAGCCCCTATTTATAGACTCCAAGTATACGAATTTACACTTAACACCCCTGATCCATATTCGACAACAAAAAGGGCGTATTTGACACCAAAAAGGGGGTATACGGCCTTAAAAAGGTGGTATACGGCCCTAAAAAGGGGGTATACCACCCTAAAAAGGGGGTATACCACCCTTTTAAGGGGGTATACGGCCCATAAGGGGGCGTATACGGCCCTATAGGGGTGGTATACGGCCCTATGAGGGGTGTGTAGCCCTTGGTTGTTGCCTTGTGTGCTGGATCGTAAGTCTTGTGCACTAGTCGTAGTTCTTGTGATCTTCGGTTGGCTCTAACTTCTTCATTCTTGATCCGTTTTCGACGTTCTTTATATCCATGCGTTCGTAATTACCTGAAGATCATAATGAGCTAATCAAAGTATAACCTCAAGGTATTATGCTCAAAAGTACTCGTAGAACGTGAACGTTATCATTTATGCTTTGTTTTGTATGTTATTTAGCCGTTTTACTTGATTTTTGGAGCAATGCCGTATTTTTAGCCTTACTAATGAATTATGGTGAAAAAGTGTCGATATTGAATAATTTCATCCATTTTGGGGCTAAAAAGGTGGGAATTATGTACGCAATAACGTGACTTTTTACGTCAAATCAGAAACCTAGGTTGTTGCGGTGGATTTTGCTGTTACAGGAGTTCGATATCGAGATCCAAGACAAGAAGGGAGCTGAAAATCTGGCAGCCGATCATTTATCTCGATTAGAAAACCCGGAGCTGGATAAGTTAGATAAAACGGAGATTCAGGATAAATTTCCCGATGAAAGTTTGTTGAAGGCGATTTTGAATGAATTTCCATGGTTCGCTGATATTGCGAACTTCCTAGTTACAAACACTCTTCCGACTGAATTGGATTTCAACCAAAGAAAGAGATTTTTTTCATCTCTACGATATTACTTCTGGGAAGACCCATACTTGTTCAGACAGTGTGCCGATGGAATTGTCCGAAGGTGTGTAACTGGAGAAGAATGTGATATAATTTTAGAGCATTGTCATGATGGTCCAGCTGGAGGACATCATGGTCCTAATTACACTGCAAGAAAGGTGTTTGAGGAAGGTTTTTACTGGCCAACCGTTTATAAAGATGCATTCAAGTACGTGAAGGAGTGTGATGCCTGCCAACGTACTGGGAGAATCTCTAAGAGAGATGAAATGCTGCAAAGTCCAATCATGGTAAGTGAGATTTTTGATGTATGGGGGATAGATTTTATGGGTCCGTTTCCACCTAGCAATGGGAATAATTACATCATTGTGGCTGTGGATTATGTTTCTAAGTGGGCCAAAGCAAAAGCATTACCCACAAATGATGCTAAAGTGGTGGTAAATTTTCTTAAGCAAATATTTTCGCGCTTTGGAGCACCGAAAGCTTTAATTAGTGATCGAGGGACGCATTTCACAAATGCTCAATTGGAAAAAGTGATGCAGAAGTATGGAGTAAACCACAAGTTTTCGACTGCTTATCATCCACAGACGAGCGGTCAAGTGGAAGTGACGAATAGAGGGTTGAAGCGTATTTTGGAACGTTCAGTTGAAGGAAACCCTAAGAATTGGTCATACAAGTTGGATGATGCGTTATGGGCGGCACGAACAGCTTTTAAGTCATCAATTGGAATGACACCTTATCGTGTTCTTTATGGGAAGGCTTGTCATTTGCCTTTTGAGTTGGAGCATAAGGCATACTTGGCTCTAAAGCAGTGCAATCTTGATGAGCATTTAGCTGGGAAAGAAAGAACGGCACAGCTAACTGAGTTGGAGGAATTAAGAATGAACGCCTATGATAATTCATGATTGTTCAAGGAGAGAACGAAGAAATGGCATGATGCTTGTCTTAAGTCGAATCATACATTTGAGAAGGGTGATAAAGTTCTCTTGTATAGTTCTAGGTTGCATTTGTTTCCTGGTAAGTTAAAGACGCGCTGGACTGGTCCCTTTGTGGTTGAGAAAGTTTATCCATTTGGTGTTGTTGATCTACAAGGTCATTCTAGAAAAACTTTCAAGGTTAATGGAAGTCGGTTGAAGAAGTACTATGGTGATGTAAGGGATTCCAAGCGTGATTTGGAGATGAATTTGAATTAAGTTATGAAGCAAGATGTCGAGCTTATCGACATGATAAACAAAAGCGCTTTCGGGAGACAACCCGTTATTTTGTTATATTATTTTATTGTTTTTGTTTTGTAGGTTGAACTTTGTTGGAATGTTCCCTGGAAACCCTCACGAGACTACAACTCGTCCTCTCAGGATGCTGAGAGGTTTAAAGGCTTGTTGCATGCGCTAAATGCAACCGTGTTGCCTACGGAAGTGTGCTGTTGTATTTTTATTTCTGAACGAAATCCTTCAAGCAATTGTCTTCCAAATCAGGGGAGTATTTCTGTTCACTTCTTTTCTATTCCCTTTATTTTTGTTTTCTTGTGCAATGAGGATATTGCATATGTTTAAGTGGGGGATGAGGGAAAATAAGTCTTTTTGTCCTTAAGATATGAATGGTAGATATCGAAAATGTTTAAGTAAAAGGGCATTCTACGTGTTAGTCATTTTTCAGCCAAAATTTTTGTTTTAAAATTGTATTCTATGTAAAGTTTAGCAATCTTGTAACATATTTTGGGAATTCAAGGAATGAAGTAATCGTAAATTTTAAATATTAGATAGTTCATCTTGTGATGTATCGATAGGCAATTTATGTGGAAGTTATTGAGCTATTAAGAAATTTAATGTATAAAGTAGGAGTTATCCTTTGAGGATCATTTAGCAAGGTATGATGTAATCTTAATTCTCATATGATAGCGTGTTATAATCCATATGTAACAACCGCCAAATTAGGGCTAGTATTAGCGTCTAATTCTTTGTTAATACATGTAATTAGTTCTGTATTAGGCTAATTCATGTATCGGATTATATGTTGGTTAATATATATATAACTTTGCGATTTGATTAAATCGTACGCAACTTAAATAGAATGAAATTCTATTCGGTTAACACGGACGTTGGTGAACAAATGTTTATAAACTAAAATAACGCAATTATGACCGAAACGCTATTTTTATGATAATTAATAATTACCTCGTATCACTCGATCAAAGTTTACCCGATTTAAAAACAAAGGTATTCAAACTTATTTGTAAAATATTTGAATAGAAATGTCGCGTAATTATTTGTATTTAAAACCTACCATTTAAGATGTAAAATAATTATTTAACGTTTAAAAGACGGAGAAAACGAACACCGCACGGAGCACGGGGGACGGGAGCTGAAAATGAGGCTTCCACCTACATCATCACCTCCCACTCTTTCTTTTCATTTATTCTCTTTTCTTTCTCTCTCTTCTTTTCTTTCTCTTTAATCACCAAACACACCACCACCATCAAAACCACCAAATACTTACACTAAACGCAACCGAATCTACTTGACCGTTTAGAAGAAAACGTTCACCATCACACGATCTACAACTTCATCTTTTCGGATTTTCAATCCGACACTTTGTAAGTTTCCGACAAATCCCGATATCTCTCGTTTTTGATCATTTTTAATAGTTTATGGTTTAAATAGGCTTAATATGTTCATATAAGGGTTGGGTAAAAGATTTGGACCCAACGGAAACCGGGAAACTCGTTTTCGACAAAAATTCCGGCCATCAGACCGCTACGTCGCATTTGGCCGGGGGCCTCTGCGACGTCGCGACCTACGTCGCACAAAAACCTCAACGTCGCACTAGCGACGCAGCCCCTTACGTCGCATTAAATTGCGAAAGTCGCATTAGCGACGCCAGCCTCTACGTCGCATTGATTTGCGAAGGTCGCATCATGCGACGTACATACCTACGTCGCAGTCAGGATCTGCGACGTTACACCCTACGTCGCACCTTACGTCGCATGCCTACGTCGCATGCTACGTCGCACAAAACAGAACCTTGAAAACTCAGATTTTCGCTAAGTGTCGAACTTACACAACTTCAATACTTATACGATACGACTTAAACAAACGTCATAGAACATACTTTCTATTACAATTACACTAAATTGCGTTATAAATGATAAACTTCTAATAAAACGAATCACCAACGGGCCGTATACACTTTGATACAAACGAGAACGAACCAACATTAAACACAACGGGTTGTATGAACAACTAGCCTAGATGGTCTTGCGAGACATCTACTTACTTAACCTTACGTGTTTAGGCACTTGAAGGTTACGGGTTCGGAGAATCTACGGTTGATATTACTTACTCGTTTATTGACATAAACGTACTTGCAAAGACTCAGGTGAGTCTTACAGCCCCACTTTTACTGTTTTATACTTTGGGGTGAGATACTTAGCAACTGTTTTACGTATGAACACAATGTACTGAACTGAAAACATTACTGATTACAAACAAACGCATGAGTTACTTTTATCCACTGAAAGCCTCCTAATCGTAAGTTGTTAGTTATGGACTTAAGCGCGATTACTAATAGATGGATCCATTTGGGACTGACAATCCCTGTCTGTGGTGGTAGCGCCACCACGTACTGATTTACACGTAGAAACAGACATATTAGTATTTGTTACATATGAGTGTGCAGATAGCACTCACGGGGGTACGTGATTTATTTCACACTACACTGTTAAGCTTCAACTTATGAGCTCATGGCACTGTACTGATATACTGATCAACTTACTTTGCTTGATAGCAATACGGGTACATACTTGTGGTTCATGACACCTACTTATTACTAAACCTGTGAGATTCACCAACCTTTTTGGTTGACACTTTTTAGCTTTGTATCTCAGGTACACTTACGGAGTAGGATCACTCCAGGATTACTAGCTAGAGTCGCATGATTTCCAAACTGCATTTAACGGAGATTCTTTGGCATTATCTTTTGTAACTACGGTCATGTAATAGAATCTCCCGCTATACGCGTGGACTCTAGGAAACTACTTTTTGTATACGAAAACCTACGGTTTTCAAACGATTATTAATTATGAAATGTAACTATTTTACAAACGTCTCATTTAGAGGTCGTTTACTGTTAATCTTGAGCTTTGTATATTGATTAGTAACACCCAATGTATGCTTCCGCAAACCGTAAACTTGGGGGTGTTACAGATCGGTATCAGAGCCTAAGGTTATAGTGAACTAGGTTGCATTTAGTGGGCCTAGACTATGACCGTTAGGCAGTATTCTCTTATTAGACATGATTAGTTCAGGAATTACAGCATACGACTTTAATTTAACATAGCCTGATCAACTATGTACAATTAAGGAAAGATGATGTAGGATCTGAAATGATTATGTTGAACAGGGATACGTTAGTTGACTCTGACTACGAGAGAACCGGACCATTACTTGATACGTGCTAGACACTAGGCTGGATATGATATATGTATATATATTAGCCTCAATCTTACTAACGCTTTGTCTCAGAAATGGCAAACATCCCATTCAACTCGTGTCGTTCTCAAACCGGGTCGCAGAACCCAAGGGTAGCAAGGAGGAACAATAGGTTGCCTCGAGCTGGCCCATACCCCACTCACTTCACCTTGCCGGCTCTAGCCGCTAGGGTGAACCAACACGAGCAACGACTTCGCGCCATGGATGTCGTGTTACAGGAAACCAACGAAAACTGGAGACTTACATCCCTCGAACGCATAGAACAAGTCTCCGACGATCTTGAAACCACTAACAACAACATGGATGTCCTTCGTAACCAAATAATAGAAATAAGGGTGGAAAATGCCCTTCTGCAACAAAGGATGGATGAATGTGTGCAACGCTCACTTGAGGCAGAAGAGTATGCGCGTGGACTAACACAACGACTAGCGCTAGCAGAAGACAACGCCCGACAAGCTAGCAGGCTTGCAAACACTGTGGACCGTCTTGTCACGATGATGGAACAAATTAACCTACGTTAAGACTAATGTAGTCTTTGTCTTGTAATCTATCTTGTAATGTAGTAACTATCTAAGCACTACTCTACGTTTCAGTCGGATGTAACAATTCCTGACATCTTTTGTAATACATCCGTAGGATGTAACCTTTGAACTCGTATCATCTATCAAGTACTTCTTGCTGTTTCGACTCATATTAATTGCCATAATCCTTTTTCGTATTGATGTTATGTATTACCATTTTTATACATGTACATCTGAAATAAATGCAATTTGCTTACAAAATCTCATGTATCTTCATTTCTTTTATTGAAGAATCATGCCGCCAAAGACACGACCATACACCGATGCCCAGATTACCTCCCTCATAACCCAGGCTGTTACTGAAGCCTTAGCTCGGAATACTCCACCAGGTTCCACAAGAAACAGCGATGCCGCTGAAACCTCTGCTACTAAACCTTGTTCATACAAAAATTTTCAAAACTGCAAACCCTTGAGCTTCAAGGGGACCGAGGGAGCCATCGGACTTATCAGATGGTTCGAAAAGATGGAATCCGTTTTCCGCATCAGCAAATGTGCGGAGGACGACAAAGTCAAGTTCTCCACCTGCACCCTCGAAGATGGTGCCCTCTCGTGGTGGAATTCCTATACCCAGTCTGTGGGTATTGATACAGCTTATCTACTCCCTTGGGAGGATCTGAAGAAAATGCTCACTGATGAGTATTGCCCGGCCGAACAACTTTACAAGCTGGACGAAGAGTTCTGGAACTTGAAAGTGCAAGGAACTGATATCGTTGGATACACCACTCGATTTCAACAACTTACTGTTCTTCGCCCAGCTATGGCAGGCACTGAGCCCGAAAAGATCAAGAAATACATCCGCGGCCTTCCGGAACCTGTCCGGGGAAATGTCGCCTCATCAAAACAAACAACACTTCACGGTGCCATTCGGTTGGCCCATGAACTTCTAGCCATGAACGAGGACCCCGAACCACCCACTCCATCTTCCAACAGCAACAAAAGAAAGTGGTCTGACAATCACAACAACCACCAAAACAAGAAACCTGAAACCATTAAAGCCTACATCTCCAGTTCTGATGACAAGGGGGCGTACAAGGGAACCAAGCCCTATTGCCCAAAGTGCCAACGACACCACCATGGTTCGTGTCCCTGCAGCAAGTGTAAAAGATTTGGACACTTGGCTAGGGACTGTAGATCAAACACCACTGACATCAACACCTCGGCACCAAAGACTTGTTATGGGTGCAGCGGTACGGGGCATTTCAAGAAAGACTGCCCGAAGCTGAACAACAACAACAACAGGAACAACAACAATGCTCGAGGAAGAGCTTTTGTACTGAAATCTGGGGAAGCCCGTCAAGACCCGAATGTGGTCACGGGTACGTTTCTTCTCAACAACTTGACTGCATCTGTATTATTTGATACTGGTGCTGATAAGAGCTTTATTTCCGACGAATTTTACCCACTACTTGACACTACACCTATTGCCTTAGATTCTAAGTACACAATAGAATTGGCAAACGGAAAACTTATTGAGGCCGACAGTGTGGTACCTAATTGCACTCTGAACTTAGCTAACGAGCTCTTTTCCATTGACTTGATACCTGTCGAAATCGGCAGCTTTGACATCATCGTCGGTATGGATTGGTTGTCCAAGTACCGAGCCGAAATCATTTGTTTTGAGAAAATCGTACGCATTCCTCTCGTCACCGGTGGAACTTTGAGCATACAAGGGGAGACCGGTGGGACGAGAATAAACATCATTTCTTGCATGAAAACCCGAAAGTACTTGAGAAAAGGGTACCAGGCAATCCTCGCGCACGTTATGGAGAAAAAGTCGGTGGAAAAGCGACTTGAGGATGTGCCTATCGTTCGAGACTTCCCAGAAGTCTTTCCTGAAGACTTGCCTGGCCTTCCGCCACCTAGACAAGTCGAATTTTCTATTGACCTTGTGCCCGGTGCAGCACCCGTGGCACGAGCACCTTACCGATTAGCCCCATCCGAACTTCAGGAGTTGTCTACTCAGTTACAGGAACTCCTGGACAAGGGATTTATTCGACCAAGTTCCTCACCTTGGGGAGCTCCGGTCCTGTTTGTGAAAAAGAAAGACGGTTCTTTCCGCATGTGCATCGACTACCGTGAACTCAACAAATTAACTGTCAAGAACCGTTACCCACTTCCTCGCATTGATGACCTGTTTGACCAACTTCAGGGGTCGAGTTTTTATTCAAAAATTGATCTACGATCGGGTTATCACCAACTCCGAGTTCGTGATGAAGATATTCCTAAAACAGCTTTCCGAACTCGCTACGGGCATTATGAATTCTAAGTGATGCCATTCGGCTTAACCAACGCACCGGCTGTATTCATGGACCTTATGAATCGGGTGTGCAAACCTTACCTTGACAAGTTTGTTATCGTCTTTATCGATGACATCTTGATTTACTCGAGCACTGAACAAGAACACGCGCAACACCTGAAAACCATCCTAGAGCTGCTCAAACACGAAGAGTTGTACGCCAAATTCTCTAAGTGTGAGTTCTGGATGAAAACCGTTCAATTCCTTGGACACGTCATTGACAATCAAGGGATTCATGTCGATCCTTCAAAAATCGAGGCTATCAAGGGTTGGCAAGCACCTACTACACCGACCGAGGTACGCCAATTCTTAGGGCTCGCCGGATACTACAGGCGATTCATTGAGAATTTTTCGAAAATAGCCCTACCTCTCACTGCACTGACTCAAAAAGAAAAGAAGTTCGATTGGACTGACAAACAGGAGTCGGCTTTTCAACTACTAAAACAAAAACTCTGCAGTGCACCTATCTTATCTTTACCCGAAGGCAACGATGACTTCGTGGTATACTGTGATGCTTCACACCAAGGTCTTGGTTGCGTGCTGATGCAACGAGACAAGGCCATCGCTTACGCCTCTCGACAACTCAAGGTCCACGAAAAGAATTACACAACTCATGACCTAGAGTTGGGGGCTGTTGTATTCGCTCTAAAAATCTGGAGACACTACTTATACGGTACCAAGTGTACAATCTTTACTGACCATAAAAGTCTCCAACATATCTTTGATCAAAAGGATCTCAACATGAGGCAACGTCGATGGGTCGAGTTGCTCACTGATTACGATTGTGAAATTCGCTATCATCCAGGCAAGGCGAATGTTGTCGCCGATGCTTTAAGCCGAAAAGAACGAGTGAAACCACTTCGAGTTCGAGCTCTCGGTATGACCATTCACAACGACCTCATCAATCAAACACTCACCGCTCAACTCGAAGCACTCAAACCAGAAAACTTGATAAACGAGGCCTTGCGGGGCATGGACAAACAATTTGAAACCAAACCTAACGGGGCCAAATACTTCTCGAATCGAATCTGGTTACCAAGTTTTGGGAACCTGCGAGACTTGGTGATGGATGAAGCTCACAAGTCTAAATACTCTATACACCCCGGTGCCGACAAAATGTATCACGGCATCAAAGAAATGTACTGGTGGCCCAATATGAAATCTGACATTGCAACTTATGTTGGCAAGTGTCTTACTTGTTCCAAAGTTAAAGCTGAACACCAGAAACCCTCCGGTTTGTTACAACAACCCGAAATACCACAATGGAAATGGGAGCAGATCACCATGGATTTCATTACTAAACTCCCGAAAACTTCTAACGGTTGCGATACCATTTGGGTGATCGTCGACCGACTCACTAAATCTGCTCATTTCCTAGCCATCAAGGAAACTGATAAGATGGAACGTTTGACACGGATCTACTTGAAAGAAATCGTGTCAAGACACGGCGTGCCCATCTCAATCATCTCCGACCGAGATGCTCGGTTTACTTCTCGCTTCTGGCAATCACTGCAGAAATCTCTTGGTACTCGTCTGGATATGAGTACGGCTTACCATCCTCAAACCGACGGCCAGAGCGAACGAAACATACAAACACTGGAAGACATGCTACGAGCCTGCGTAGTTGACTTCGGTAAAAACTGGGAAAATCACTTACCATTGTGCGAGTTCTCGTACAACAACAGTTATCACACCAGCATAAAGGCTGCACCTTTCGAGGCACTGTACGGTCGTAAGTGCCGGTCACCTGTCTGTTGGACTGAGGTGGGGGATACACAACTCACCGGTCCAGAAATCATACATGAAACAACTGAAAAAATCGTCGGCATACAAAACCGACTAAAAGCCGCGCGTGATCGTCAGAAAAGCTATGCTGACGTGAGACGCAAACACCTTGAGTTCCAAGTAGGGGACAAGGTACTTCTCAAAGTGGCACCGTGGAAAGGTGTCATTCGATTAGGAAAACGAGGCAAACTAAACCCTAGATACATCGGACCATTCGAAATCCTTGAAAAGATTGGTCCAGTGGCATACCGCCTGCAACTCCCTGCTGAACTTAGCAGCGTTCACAACACATTCCACATTTCTAATCTGAAGAAATGTCTGTCTGACGAGACACTGATAATACCGCTCGACGAAATTCAGATCGATGATAAACTTCATTTTGTCGAGGAACCTATGGAAATCCTGGACCGCGAGGTCAAACAACTAAAACAGAGTCGTATTCCCATCGTAAAAGTCAGGTGAAATTCTAAACGTGGTCCTGAATTCACCTGGGAACGGGAGGACCAAATGCGACAGAAATACCCACATCTCTTCCCAGACAACGCACCGACCGTGCAATCGAGCTAATTTCGGGACGAAATTCTCTTAACAAGGGGAGAATGTAACAACCGCCAAATTAGGGCTAGTATTAGCGTCTAATTCTTTGTTAATACATGTAATTAGTTCTGTATTAGGCTAATTCATGTATCGGATTATATGTTGGTTAATATATATATAACTTTGCGATTTGATTAAATCGTACGCAACTTAAATAGAATGAAATTCTATTCGGTTAACACGGACGTTGGTGAACAAATGTTTATAAACTAAAATAACGCAATTATGACCGAAACGCTATTTTTATGATAATTAATAATTACCTCGTATCACTCGATCAAAGTTTACCCGATTTAAAAACAAAGGTATTCAAACTTATTTGTAAAATATTTGAATAGAAATGTCGCGTAATTATTTGTATTTAAAACCTACCATTTAAGATGTAAAATAATTATTTAACGTTTAAAAGACGGAGAAAACGAACACCGCACGGAGCACGGGGGACGGGAGCTGAAAATGAGGCTTCCACCTACATCATCACCTCCCACTCTTTCTTTTCATTTATTCTCTTTTCTTTCTCTCTCTTCTTTTCTTTCTCTTTAATCACCAAACACACCACCACCATCAAAACCACCAAATACTACCACTAAACGCAACCGAATCTACTTGACCGTTTAGAAGAAAACGTTCACCATCACACGATCTACAACTTCATCTTTTCGGATTTTCAATCCGACACTTTGTAAGTTTCCGACAAATCCCGATATCTCTCATTTTTGATCATTTTTAATAGTTTATGGTTTAAATAGGCTTAATATGTTCATATAAGGGTTGGGTAAAAGATTTGGACCCAACGGAAACCGGGAAACTCGTTTTCGACAAAAATTCCGGCCATCAGACCGCTACGTCGCATTTGGCCGGGGGCCTCTGCGACGTCGCGACCTACGTAGCACAAAAACCTCAACGTCGCACTAGCGACGCAGCCCCTTACGTCGCATTAAATTGCGAAAGTCGCATTAGCGACGCCAGCCTCTACGTCGCATTGATTTGCGAAGGTCGCATCATGCGACGTACATGCCTACGTCGCAGTCAGGATCTGCGACGTTACACCCTACGTCGCACCTTACGTCGCATGCCTACGTCGCATGCTACGTCGCACAAAACAGAACCTTGAAAACTCAGATTTTCGCTAAGTGTCGAACTTACACAACTTCAATACTTATACGATACGACTTAAACAAATGTCATAGAACATACTTTCTATTACAATTACACTAAATTGCGTTATAAATGATAAACTTCTAATATAACGAATCACCAACGGGCCGTATACACTTTGATACAAACGAGAACGAACCAACATTAAACACAACGGGTTGTATGAACAACTAGCCTAGATGGTCTTGCGAGACATCTACTTACTTAACCTTACGTGTTTAGGCACTTGAAGGTTACGGGTTCGGAGAATCTACGGTTGATATTACTTACTCGTTTATTGACATAAACGTACTTGCAAAGACTCAGGTGAGTCTTACAGCCCCACTTTTACTGTTTTATACTTTGGGGTGAGATACTTAGCAACTGTTTTACGTATGAACACAATGTACTGAACTGAAAACATTACTGATTACAAACAAACGCATGAGTTACTTTTATCCACTGAAAGCCTCCTAATCGTAAGTTGTTAGTTATGGACTTAAGCGCGATTACTAATAGATGGATCCATTTGGGACTGACAATCCCTGTCTGGGGTGGTAGCGCCACCACGTACTGATTTACACGTAGAAACAGACATATTAGTATTTGTTACATATGAGTGTGCGGATAGCACTCACGGGGGTACGTGATTTATTTCACACTACACTGTTAAGCTTCAACTTATGAGCTCATGGCACTGTACTGATATACTGATCAACTTACTTTGCTTGATAGAAATACGGGTACATACTTGTGGTTCATGACACCTACTTATTACTAAACCTGTGAGATTCACCAACCTTTTTGGTTGACACTTTTTAGCTTTGTATCTCAGGTACACTTACGGAGTAGGATCACTCCAGGATTACTAGCTAGAGTCGCATGATTTCCAAACTGCATTTAACGGAGATTCTTTGGCATTATCTTTTGTAACTACGGTCATGTAATAGAATCTCCCGCTATACGCGTGGACTCTAGGAAACTACTTTTTGTATACGAAAACCTACGGTTTTCAAACGATTATTAATTATGAAATGTAACTATTTTACAAACGTCTCATTTAGAGGTCGTTTACTGTTAATCTTGAGCTTTGTATATTGATTAGTAACACCCAATGTATGCTTCCGCAAACCGTAAACTTGGGGGTGTTACACCATAATTCCGGGATCCTAATTATCATCATTTGGGAATATACTGGGTGTTGTCTTCTCTGTTGTACGAAAGTACAGACCTGGTTTCCGTCACTATATTTGTAAATAAAAAGAAAAAGAGTACAAAGGACTCATGAATTGAAACACCAAAGCCAAGTTATGTCGCTCTGTTGTACTGAGGTACAGACCTGTCACTAATGTCTTGGCTTGAAAAATGAGTGATTTAATTGGATGTTCATTATTTGGAGAATTGTGGCGCGTTATTTATATGGGAGTATTTTGCTATTGTAAATCAAGGATAATGCCTGCTAGAATAATAATAAGTTGAGCTCAATTTCTGAAATTTAGATTGTTTAAGTGGACTTCAATATCGGTAATCTAAGTGAATTATCTTTTATGCCTAATAATAATGTATTAGATTTGTTTCCCACTGATAATTTCTTGATTGTTAAGTTTTAAGGTAAAATCGATTTTAAGATAGAAATTTGGTTTGCTGAATGCTTTGTAGTTTGTAAGTCCTTTTATGCTTTGTTTGCCGTTCATATTTAAAGTTTTGAAGTTTTGAATCAATAGTCTACTTGAGGGCAAGTAGGATTCAAGTGGGGGATGTTTGATGAACGCCAAAATGTGCTATTTTATAGTGCTAATTACCCCATTGTTTGATTAATTTCTTATGCATTATATTTGAATTCGATACTCATTTCGTTCATATTTGCATTCAGGAATTATCTGAAGCTTGAATCGGAATAGAAGCTGAAAATGAGCTAGCATTGAAGAAAAGAAGCTAAATTGTGTAAAGTTGAAGAATGGAGGTCGATGTTGAAAAAGTTGGAAAAATTGATCCATACGGCGTATGGAGGGTATGAGCCGGGCCGCCAATCAACGCGGGTTAGATCCATGGGCTTTGCAATCCATACGGCGTATGGATTGCGTCGACAGAAACCCTAAATATTAATTTTTGCTTTCATTTTGCACATCATCTACCACATTTCTTCCAGCCGATTCTCTCAACCAAAAAACCCTAATTCTGAAGCATTGTGAAGGAAAAAGATCAAAGATAATTGAAGGCTTCATTCGTTCAATCGTTATTTCAATATTTCGGTTCGAATACGTTTCTTTCTTTCATTTGATTATGAATATTGAGATGTTTATGAATCTGATTTTATGTAGTAATATGATTGGCTAAGTTTTTAATACAATTGTTTAGATGATAATACTCAGATGATGATTTGATTATTGAATTGCGGATTTATATCAGTTTTTATGAATGTTTATATGTTTACTTGATGATCCATGTTTAATTATTGGTTGTTGATGATAACCTAGCGTGATGATCTGTTAATTTATGATTGAGTTCTCTATTGATTGGTCATTATTGATGATTGTTGGTTTTTAATTGATAATTATCACTAAATAGATTGAGTTTGATAGGCTAGGGTTACTTATGATTGATGATTGATAATGAACATGATAACTATTTATTAGTTATAAACTTTGTTGATTCAAGTTGCAAAAGTAAATCATATAAACGGTGTAGCTTTAATCTATAACATAATCCAGTGGATAACGTTAAATTGAACTGTTAGCGAGTTGAAAACAACTTTATATCTTTCTTTATTGTGTTAAATCAATTAATCTTGTAAGGATAATTGGTATATTTGTCATGTCACAATAAGATCCTTATATTTGCAATTCAATAAAGTGATAATCAGAATCTGAGGAAAATAGTCTAAACAATTGTATCTCTTTTATCATTCGAATTAAATCTTCTATTTAATTAAGTCATTTTATTATTTCCTTATTTTATTATTAAGTTTTATTTTAATAAATCATTTCTTATAATTGTCTATCAATTGTTCGATCGGAACCAAAACGTCCCCACTTTTTACTGCTTAAATTAATTGTAGCAATTTCCAATTTGTTAGAAATTGACATCCGTTCCCTGTGTTCGACTCGGACTTACTGAGCTATACTATATTACGATCAGGTATTCTTGCCTGTGTTGTGTGTAGTAAGTTAGGTATTTCCATTTTAAAACTAAAGCCCCGTTTACACGACATCACTTACAATATCTAAAAAGACTTGATTTTACAATGAACCATTTTGCTAATCTATATACCCAACACTTAGTTAACAAATTGTACACAATCTATACAAAATCTTCTAAGCATGATATAGATTTCCAAGAGAACGTGCCTGCATTAAATGCATTACACCTCCTTGTCTGCTGCGTGCACTGTACCTCAAAAGCATGGTCTGCAGTGGTTGTACTTGTACTACCGGGTTGGTGAAAAGCAAGCCCACTAAGCAGAATTATCAAAATAACGAGCAGAACTAGCAAAGCTAACAGGCAGAGCTAAATTAGGAAATCTTCGGTCTGACAGAACTATTTGTGAGAGGCTTGGCAGAACTAATGCAGAAAGGATTAGCAGAACTAACTCTGGAAAACTTTGTCTTCAATAAATGAACAGAGCTATTGTGACACCCCCAAATTTAATGATTTGCGGAAGCTTGATTTGGGTGTCACTAATCAATATACAAAGCACATAAGATATAATGAACGACCACTATATGCGTCGTTTTAAACTTGTATAAATAAAGTAAATGTTTACATCAAAATATAGTTACATTAGCTCGGTTCCTGAAATCTAGAGATTACATAGCATAATTACTTTTACAAAATATAATAATGCAGTCCAATCTCTAGTTGTATGTATGCTGACTCGAGCTAATAATTCCTGCTTGTGCAGCCAAACTACTGCTGGGTACCTGTGATAAATACTAAAATGGGTCAGCGAAAACGCTGGTGAGCTCACAGGTTTGTATGTCAATGTATAGTTGTAAGAACCGCAAGATTTATATTGAATTTAAAATGCAATTAAGCAAAATAAAAGTTATACTGTCCATGAGCACATAGTCTGAGCTTAACTTGATTTGTCAGGCCCACTTAAGGAAACCTAACTTGAAATGCCTCCTACGAGTGCCTAATCAACACTCGTCTTCCCAAATGCTAATACATCCGTTTGACCGGTTAGTGCGTGCTAACCCGGATGAGGATTGTCAATCCCATATGATATCATATACTAACATTCACGCTATAAATACTAGAGACTATGCTTATGGAGGACTTTAAATTGATTAGCTTGAAACTCATGAAGTATTTTAAGTTTGGCGCTTGCGTTCTACTTGTAAAACAAAATCGAGTAGTAATATCACACCCCTAGTTGTAAAGCAGTGAAAATGGGGCTATGAAACTCACCTGGTTCTTGAAGTGTTTAACTTAATGAACTTGGAGTAATTAGCTGTGAGTTGGTGTCTAAAGGCTTGAAACCTGAATGTGTCCACGACACTTAAATTGTCATTAATTGTATTGGTATCCCGAAAGACTACCATTTGAATTGTTTGTCTAACTTAATGTCCAAATTACCCCGATTTGGTTGATTGTTTTGTTACAAGTTACTACGACTTGTTTGAATAAATTGGTACAAGTTACAACGACTTGTTTGAATAAGTTGGTACAAGTTACGACGACTTGTTTGATTGAATTATCTAAGTTTCAACGACTTAGTTGATTTAATTGTGTATTTGAAAGGGTGTACGGCCCGTTGGTGACGGTTGTATCGATAGTTCTAAAATGTTATTATATTGTTGCTACAGTGAATCGCTACGGTAAATTGCTACAGTGAATTGCTACAGTAAAATTTGACTTTTCTACAGTAACTTCGACTTCGAAAATTTTAAGTTTTGAAGATTCTGTTTTGTGCGACGTAGCCTGCGACGTGGGCTTCGAGGTAAGAGTTTTGCGACGAAAAGGGTTGCGTCGCTAAAGTCAACAGTGCTAAGTCAATAGCGACGTAGGGTGCTTCGTCGCTTATGCGACGTAGGTTCGGTTTGCGACGTTAAGGTCTGCGTCGCTATGTGCGACGTTCGCAAGTCAATGCGACGTAATAGGCTGCGTCGCTATATGCGACGTTGGGGATATAGTGCGACGTAGGTCGCTGCGTCGCTATATGCGACGTTGGGGATATAGTGCGACGTAGGTCGCTGCGTCGCATTTGCTCCAGGCCAAATGCGACGTACGGGGTCTGATCGGATTTTCAACCTCAAAAACGCATTTTCCGGCCATCGATCGGCATAATATTTTTACCCAACCCATTTTAGGACATTACAAGGTTATACAAACAACTAGCAAGTTATAAAACTAAAAAACGAGAGTTTTCGGAGTTGTGTCGGAAATTTACAAATCGCCGAAATGAAATTCCGGAAAGATAGGATTGTAGATCGTCGCGAGGTGGTCGTTTATTTCCAAAGGGGCTTGAAGATCCAAAGTCGTTTAGTATGTTTATTTTGCGATTTTCGTTGATTTTGGTTTGTGGTTTTTGAGAGAAAAGAAAAGGAAGAGAGAGAGAGATAATTAAGAAATGAAAGAAAGAAAATGGTGGGGAGGTGGTTAAGGGATCACCTCCCATTTTCAGTCCGCGCACTGCGCTCCGTGCGGTGTTCGTTTATTCCGTCATTTGAACGTTAAATATTTATTTTCTATGTTTTAATATACGTTTTAAAATACGAATAATTATTCAGTATTTTTGTTGAAGTATTTTACTAACTATTTAATAATTACATTATAAAAGATGAATTGTATCGTTTTCTTTGCGCAATTACATTTTATTCGTGTTTATATCAATTATGTGATAAAACTTGGATACTAAATATTATTGACATAATATTTTTAAGTACAATAACGTTATTAAAATCCTTGTATTACTTAAATCAATTTTTCACCAACGTCCGTATTTATTGTATCGAAATTCATTCGATTGAAGCTCGTACGATTTAAACAAACCGCATAATTATAGATATATATTCAACAATATATAATAGTTGATACATTAATTAGCCTAACACAGAACTAAATACATGTATTACACTTGATTAGGCACTAAACTATAGTCCTAAATTGACGGGTGTCACATTCTCCCCCTGTTAGGAGAATTTCGTCCCGAAATTATGTTGAAGTTGTGTTTGTCGATGAGTCAGTGAAGAGTTGAGGGTACTTGAGTCGCATTTGGTCTTCCCGTTCCCAGGTGAATTCCGGACCACGCCGCGAATTCCACCTAACTTTGACAATGGGAATACGACTTTGTTTAAGTTGTTTGACCTCACGGTCCATAATTTCGGCGGGTTCCTCAACAAAGTGAAGTTTCTCGTCAACTCGAATTTCATCGAGTGGAATGATAAGTGTCTCGTCAGACAGACACTTCTTCAGATTTGAAACATGAAATGTGGGATGCACGCTGCTGAGTTCAGATGGCAGCTGCAATCGATAAGCCACTGGACCAATCCTTTCGAGGATCTCGAATGGTCCAATGTATCTGGGATTCAACTTCCCTCGTTTGCCAAATCGGATTACGCCTTTCCAAGGCGATACTTTGAGTAGAACTCGATCCCCAACTTGGAACTCGAGTGGTTTGCGTCTCACGTCAGCATAACTTTTCTGACGATCACGCGCGGCCTTAAGCTTGTTTTGAATTTCAACGATTCTCTCGGTCGTTTCGTGAATGATTTCTGGACCTGTGAGTTGGCTATCCCCAACCTCAGTCCAGCAGATAGGTGACCGGCACTTACGACCGTACAGTGCCTCGAACGGTGCAGCTTTGATGCTGGTATGATAACTGTTGTTGTACGAGAACTCGCACAATGGTAGGTGTTTTTCCCAGTTTACACCGAAGTCTACTACGCAGGCCCGTAGCATGTCTTCCAGTGTTTGAATGGTTCGTTCACTTTGGCCGTCGGTTTGAGGATGGTATGCGGTACTCATATCAAGTCGAGTACCCAGAGATTTTTGAAGTGATTGCCAACATTGTGAAGTGAAACGACTATCTCTATCGGAGATAATGGAGATTGGAACACCGTGTTTGGTCACGATTTCCTTCAGGTAGATTCTGGTGAGGCGTTCCATTTTGTCGGATTCCTTGATTGCCAGGAAGTGAGCAGACTTTGTGAGACGATCCACGATCACCCAAATGGTATCGCAACCGCTCGATGACTTGGGTAGTTTGGTTATGAAATCCATGGCAATTTGTTCCCATTTCCATTCAGGAAGACTGGGTTGTTGAAGTAAACCGGAAGGTTTTTGATATTCGATTTTGACTTTGGAGCAAGTAAGGCATTTGCTGACATAGGTGGCGATTTCAGATTTCATGTTCGGCCACCAATAGAAGTCCTTGATACCGTGGTACATTTTATCGGATCCCGGATGGATAGAATATTTGGACTTGTGAGCTTCATCCATCACCAAGTCTCGTAGGTTCCCAAATTTAGGCAACCAGATTCGGTTTGAGAAATACCTAATCCCGTTAGGTCTGATTTCGAATTGTTGATCCATGCCCCGCAAGGCTTCAACTTTGACATTTTCGGGTTTTAAGGCTTCGAGTTGAGCAGTGAGGATTTGAATGTTTAAATTGTTGTGAATGGTCATACTGAGGGCTCGAACCCGAAGTGGTTTCACTCGCTCTTTTCGACTGAGGGCGTCAGCAACAACATTCGCTTTGCCTGGATGATATTTGAGTTCGCAGTCGTAATCGGTAAGCAACTCGACCCATCGACGTTGCCTCATGTTGAGATCCTTCTGATCGAATATGTGTTGAAGGCTTTTATGGTCGGTAAAGATTGTGCATCTGGTACCGTAAAGGTAATGTCTCCAGATTTTGAGGGCAAAAACGACGGCTCCAAGCTCGAGGTCGTGGGTGGTGTAATTCTTTTCATGAATCTTAAGCTGTCGGGAAGCATAAGCTATGACTTTGTCTCGTTGCATAAGCACACAACCGAGACCTTGATGTGAAGCATCGCAGTATACCACGAAGTCATCGGTGCCTTCGGGTAATGAGAGGATAGGAGCACTGCAAAGCTTTTGTTTTAAGAGTTGGAATGCCGATTCTTGTTTATCAGTCCAGTCAAACTTTTTGTCTTTCTGGGTCAGAGTCGTAAGTGGTATGGCTATCTTGGAGAAATTTTCAATGAATCGTCGATAGTATCCGGCCAGTCCCAAAAACTGCCGTACTTCGGTCGGAGTGGTTGGCGATTGCCAGTCTTTGATAGCCTCGATTTTTGACGGGTCAACGTGAATTCCCTGACTGTCAATCACGTGACCAAGGAATTGAACGGTTTTGATCCAGAACTCACACTTAGAGAACTTGGCATAGAGTTCCTCGTGTTTAAGTAGTTCAAGGATGGTTCTGAGGTGTTGCGCATGCTCTTCTTTGCTTCGTGAATATATGAGGATGTCATCGATGAAGACAATGACAAACTTATCAAGGTAAGGTTTACACACCCGATTCATAAGGTCCATGAATACAGCCGGTGCATTGGTTAGGCCGAATGGCATCACTTGGAATTCGTAATGCCCGTAACGAGTTCTGAAAGCGGTTTTTGGAATATCGGCATCGCGAACACGCAATTGGTGATAACCGGATCGGAGATCAATCTTTGAATAACAACTCGACCCTTGAAGTTGGTCGAACAGGTCATCGATTCGAGGGAGTGGATACCGGTTCTTGACAGTTAACTTGTTCAACTCCCGATAGTCGATACACATTCGAAAAGAACCATCTTTCTTCTTAACAAATAGGACCGGAGCTCCCCAAGGTGAAGAACTCGGTCTGATAAACCCTCGTTCCAGGAGTTCCTGTAACTGGGTGGACAGCTCCTGAAGTTCGGATGGAGCTAAACGGTATGGTGCTCGGGCCACAGGCGCAGCACCTGGTACAAGATCGATTGAGAACTCAACCTGTCTTGGTGGTGGTAGACCTGGCAGTTCCTCAGGAAAGACTTCTGGAAAGTCTCGAACAATTGGAACATCCTCAAGTCGCTTCTCCTCTGACTTTTTCTCCATGATGTGCGCGAGGATTGAGGGATAACCCTTTCTCAGAAATTTCCGGGTATTAAGACAAGAGATGATGTTAAGCCTCGTCCCTCCGGTCTCCCCCTGTATGACTAGGGTTCTACCGACAGTGAGAGGTATGCGAACAATTTTGTCATAGCAGATGATTTCGGCGCGATGTTTGGATAACCAATCCATGCCTACGATGACATCGAAACTTCCTATCTAAACAGGCAAAAGATCTATGGAGAAGATTTCGTCGGCTAGATTTAAAGTGCAATTAGGTATCACACTATTGGTTTCTATCATTTGACCATTAGCTAGCTCTACTGTGTACTTAACGTCTAAAGCAACAGGTGTAATGTCAAGTAGGGGGCAAAATTCATCGGAAATAAAACTCCTATCAGCACCAGTATCAAACAGAATGGAAGCAGTTAAATTGTTGAGGAGGAACATACCTGTGACCACATTCGGGTCCTGACGGGCGTCCCCTGAGTTGATCACGAAGGCGCTACTTTTGGTGTTGTTGTTGTTGCGGTGGTTGTTGTTGTTGTTGCCCTTATTCTTCAATTTTGGGCAAGAATCCCTGAAGTGTCCTGGGTTTCCACATTCATAACAGGACTTAGGTTGTCGGGTATTTCTGTCAGAGGGGTTGTTGTTGGATTTGGGGGCTCGGCAATCCTTAGTCGAATGCCCGTACCTCCTGCAGTTGTTGCAAGGAGTACCGCACTGACCAAAGTGGTGATAGTTACACTTGGGACAATAGGGTCTGTCCCCGGTGTAGCTGCGGTTGGATTCAGAGTTGGTGTTGTAGACTTGGATGGCGTTGTTTTTCTTGTTTGAGTTGTGGTGGTGTTCAGTGGATTTGCGTTTGTTGTTGTTAGAGGATGAGGTGTTGGAGGTCTCACGGCTGACAACTAGAGCCATGAGTTCGTGGGCCAATCGAATGGCACTCTCAGTAGTGGTTGGTTTGGATGAGGCGACGTTGCCCTGGATGTTCTCGGGGAGTCCACGAATGTATTTCTTAATGCCCTTACTTTCCGGTTCGACTAAACTCGGGCATAATAAAGCAAACTGCTGAAATTTAGTGGTATAATCAGCAACATCATTTCCCTGCACCTCCAGATGCCAGAATTCTTCTTCCAGCCTGTGCAATTCCTCTTCAGGATAGTATTTTTCTGTCAGTTTCTTTTTCAGTTCGGCCCAAGGAAGTCGATTTGCAACCTCAAGGCCTACAGAGTTTGCGTGGGATTTCCACCACGTGAGTGCACCTTCCTGAAATGTGTAAGCAGCGAATTTGACTTTGTTGTTCTCAGTACAGTCGCAGAGACTGAAAACAGATTCCATACGCTCAATCCAACGGATCAAGCCAATGGCACCTTCCGTGCCCTTGAAGTATAGCGGTTTACAGCTAAGAAAGTCCTTATAGGAGCAAGGTTTGGGTGGTGGAGTATTGGTTGCTGTGTCCTCGCTACCGGGTGGTGTTCGGGTAGCCAAGGCTTCGGTCACACTGCGGGCAATTATTCCCGCGATCTCAGCTTCGCTAAGGGTAATTTGACGGCGAGGAGGCATGATGCTGAGTAAGAAAGAACAAGGAAATGAAATAAGATGCTAGTCTGAGTATGATGAACTAGTGGTGTGTTTGTCATTTCGAGACAAAGCGTTAGAGAGAAAGAGGCCTATATTCGTATAATATAATATAGCCTAAAGTGGTAACGAGGTCTACTTATGTAAGTATATATGTATATCACATAATAACCTATTGAGTGTCTAGCACAGACGTGTTTTGAGTCCCGTTTCTCTCGAGGTCAGAGTCAACTAATGCATTCCTGTTCAACATAACTCTTTCAGATTTCACATCATCTTTCTCTAATTGTACATAGTTGATCAGGCTATGTTAAATTAAAGTTGTATGATGTAATCCCTGAACTAGTCATAACTAATAAGGAATACTGCCTAACGGTCATAGTCTAGGCCCACTAAATGCAACCTAGTTCACTATAACCTTAGGCTCTGATACCAATCTGTGACACCCCCAAATTTAATGATTTGCGGAAGCTTGATTTGGGTGTCACTAATCAATATACAAAGCACATAAGATATAATGAACGACCACTATATGCGTCGTTTTAAACTTGTATAAATAAAGTAAATGTTTACATCAAAATATAGTTACATTAGCTCGGTTCCTGAAATCGAGAGATTACATAGCATAATTACTTTTACAAAATATAATAATGCAGTCCAATCTCTAGTTGTATGTATGCTGACTCGAGCTAATAATTCCTGCTTGTGCAGCCAAACTACTGCTGGGTACCTGTGATAAATACTAAAATGGGTCAGCGAAAACGCTGGTGAGCTCACAGGTTTGTATGTCAATGTATAGTTGTAAGAACCGCAAGATTTATATTGAATTTAAAATGCAATTAAGCAAAATAAAAGTTATACTGTCCATGAGCACATAGTCTGAGCTTAACTTGATTTGTCAGGCCCACTTAAGGAAACCTAACTTGAAATGCCTCCTACGAGTGCCTAATCAACACTCGTCTTCCCAAATGCTAATACATCCGTTTGACCGGTTAGTGCGTGCTAACCCGGATGAGGATTTTCAATCCCATATGATATCATATACTAACATTCACGCTATAAATACTAGAGACTATGCTTATGGAGGACTTTAAATTGATTAGCTTGAAACTCATGAAGTATTTGAAGTTTGGCACTTGCGTTCTACTTGTAAAACAAAATCGAGTAGTAATATCACACCCCTAGTTGTAAAGCAGTGAAAATGGGGCTATGAAACTCACCTGGTTCTTGAAGTGTTTAACTTAATGAACTTGGAGTAATTAGCTGTGAGTTGGTGTCCAAAGGCTTGAAACCTGAATGTGTCCACGACACTTAAATTGTCATTAATTGTATTGGTATCCCGAAAGACTACCATTTGAATTGTTTGTCTAACTTAATGTCCAAATTACCCCGATTTGGTTGATTGTTTTGTTACAAGTTACTACGACTTGTTTGAATAAATTGGTACAAGTTACAACGACTTGTTTGAATAAGTTGGTACAAGTTACGACGACTTGTTTGATTGAATTATCTAAGTTTCAACGACTTAGTTGATTTAATTGTGTATTTGAAAGGGTGTACGGCCCGTTGGTGACGGTTGTATCGATAGTTCTAAAATGTTATTATATTGTTGCTACAGTGAATCGCTACGGTAAATTGCTACAGTGAATTGCTACAGTAAAATTTGACTTTTCTACAGTAACTTCGACTTCGAAAATTTTAAGTTTTGAAGATTCTGTTTTGTGCGACGTAGCCTGCGACGTAGCCTGCGACGTGGGCTGCGACGTAAGAGTTTTGCGACGAAAAGGGTTGCGTCGCTAAAGTCAACAGTGCTAAGTCAATAGCGACGTAGGGTGCTACGTCGCTTTTGCGACGTAGGTTCGGTTTGCGACGTTAAGGTCTGCGTTGCTATGTGCGACGTTCGCAAGTCAATGCGACGTAATAGGCTGCGTCGCTATATGCGACGTTGGGGATATAGTGCGACGTAGGTCGCTGCGTCGCTATATGCGACGTTGGGGATATAGTGCGACGTAGGTCGCTGCGTCGCATTTGCTCCAGGCCAAATGCGACGTACGGGGTCTGATCGGATTTTCAACCTCAAAAACGCATTTTCCGGCCATCGATCGGCATAATATTTTTACCCAACCCATTTTAGGACATTACAAGGTTATACAAACAACTTGCAAGTTATAAAACTTAAAAACGAGAGTTTTCGGAGTTGTGTCGGAAACTTACACATCGCCGAAATGAAATTCCGGAAAGACAGGATTGTAGATCGTCGCGAGGTGGTCGTTTATTTCCAAAGGGGCTTGAAGATCCAAAGTCGTTTAGTATGTTTATTTTGCGATTTTCGTTGATTTTGGTTTGTGGTTTTTGAGAGAAAAGAAAAGGAAGAGAGAGAGAGATAATTAAGAAATGAAAGAAAGAAAATGGTGGGGAGGTGGTTAAGGGATCACCTCCCATTTTCAGTCCGCGCACTGCGCTCCGTACGGTGTTCGTTTATTCCGTCATTTTAACGTTAAATATTTATTTTCTATGTTTTAATATACGTTTTAAAATACGAATAATTATTCAGTATTTTTGTTGAAGTATTTTACTAACTATTTAATAATTACATTATAAAAGATGAATTGTATCGTTTTGTTTGCGCAATTACATTTTATTCGTGTTTATATCAATTATGTGATAAAACTTGGATACTAAATATTATTGACATAATATTTTTAAGTACAATAACGTTATTAAAATCCTTGTATTACTTAAATCAATTTTTCACCAACGTCCGTATTTATTGTATCGAAATTCATTCGATTGAAGCTCGTACGATTTAAACAAACCGCATAATTGTAGATATATATTCAACAATATATAATAGTTGATACATTAATTAGCCTAACACAGAACTAAATACATGTATTACACTTGATTAGGCACTAAACTATAGTCCTAAATTGATGGGTGTCACAGCTATCTCCACCAGCAAAACTAAGCTTTCAACAATTAGCAGAACTAACCTCATCAGAGCTAAAACACTTAGAGTATTTCTTCACTTGATCTTCAATAGATTTTAGCCCAACAATCTCCCCCTAAACTTGATCTTTCCATGAACAGAATCATGTTTTCTTATTCAGATTCTTCTAGAAGCTCCTTCTGATTTCAGCAGCTCTTTTCTTTCTGATTTCTTCATTTTCAACAGCCTGTCTTTCAAGAGCCTTCTTGTAATAGTTCTGAACTTCATGAACCAAAGAAGCAGCAGTATCAAGATCATCACATTTGATATTCAGTTTGAGCATTGAGTCTAACTGGCCAACATTCCATGGATATTCTATGCCAATGAAGAAGTATGCCCATACACTACTCTGAAGCTGCACCACATGAACACCATTGTGAGAGTGACAAAGCCATGCTTTTGCACGTGTTTTATCCTTGTAGAAGTCATTTTCAGCATCCATTTCATACAGGATTGAAAGATAGTTGTCGACAATCTGTTCATCACTATATTTCTTAGCATTTTGATATTTTCTCATGGCAATCCCCCACATATCATCCAGATCATCTTTGGACAGATTTTTAATACACCTGTAGAAGGATAGAAACCTTTCTTCTGAATCACCAGCTCTCACAACTTTGAGCCATTTCTTCATCTTTTCATCAGTTATGAAGTACCAGTCAATGATAGGAAAGTGTACAGCAATTGGCACTTTAGGTTCTTAAACTTCTACCATTCCTCTTATCTTATCCCAATCAACCACTTCTTCTTCAGTAGACTGTGCAGGCTTAGATGTAGAATGCATCTCAGTGTGCACTTCTGTTTCAACTTTAGACTCACTAGCAGCCTTTGCCATATCATCATCATCACCTTTTACAGCCATTCTTTTTCTTCTTCTTGAGAAGTGAAGGGTCTCCTTAGGATTATTCTTTTTCAAAGCAACTAATTCTTCTTTTTCTTTCCTTTCCATTTCAGCTTTTGCCAAGTTGATCTCTGCAGTCCTTCTATTTCCTCTGCAGTCAAGTCTTTCACATGAGCATCTTTTGTTTTCTCTTTTGCTCTTTTCTTGTTCCATTATTCATTATCTCTCTGAATCCTGAAGTATTGCTTTTCAAGCTCATAAAAGTCCAAAGTCATCAGAGATTTCAATGTCTGCCCAGTGTGACTCCTTACCACTCTTGCATATTGGTCCTTTAGTTGCCTCATAGTAGGAGCTTTCTTTCTTTTCTCCTCCATTTTCTTCTCTGACATATGCTTTCTTCTTTGTTCTAGCATATCCAGATACCACATTAACCTCTGATCAGGAGTGAAATCTTCCATTTGAGCTTTATGAGATCCATCACCTAATAAATGATCAAAGTGAACTTGTTCCTCTGGGGTCATCAGAACCTTCACATTCTCTCCTACATCCACCTCAATATATTTACCTCTATTTTCAGGATTAAATTGGGCTTGAAGGTCTCTAGCCACAGTTTCACTTAAAGCCTCAAGTTGCTTCTCTTTCAATGGTTTCACAGGCTCAACCATCTTTTCCTTTCCTTTTGCCTTGGCTAAGTCAATCTCCTTTTGCTTTAATGCTTCATCCACAGCCTTTGGTCTTGTGTTTGGAATTTGGAGTTCTATAAATTTTATTCCAGCAGAGCTTCTTCCTGGTTCATTGCTTTTAGCTTCCTTTACTGGACTTTTCCCAACTTTTAACAATGCATCTGCAGCTACTTGTTCTGCTTCATTCATAACAGAGCTATCTTTCTCCTTTGGACTAGCAGATTTAACTTTTTCTGTCTCATTTAATTCAACAGAACTAACTGGTGCATTAGCAGAGCTAACATTTGCACCAGCAGAACTACTTTCTGCATTCACAATCCCACTAGCAGAGCTAACTCCAGTTTCCACATTCTTATTAGCAGAATTAAATGATGTGCCAACAGAGCTTTCCAACATAATTTTAGCATTTAACTTTGCAGCATCAGATACATCTTCATCCAGGTTTTCAAAAATCAACTTTCCAATCACATTTCCTAGTTGATCAGCATTCACATCTTCATGAATCTTCTCAACTGTATCCACATCCATGTCATCATTGGCCATAAAAGTAGACCTTTCACCATCATTATTCTCATCAGACACATCTACCATTTCATCAACACCATCAAACTTATCTGCAGGCCTTTCAAGATCTTCAATATCTTTCTCATACTGTATCCTCTGCTCCTCCTCGGCCAGAATTAAATCTGCCTGTTCCTCTGTTAACCCTATTTTTCCAGATACTCCCCCTGCACCAGTGAATTCATATTGATTTGCATTTTCATCCTCACTAGTGCTTGTATCACTTGAGCTTGAGTTGATAGATGTTGGTTTTTGAATCTTTTGCAATCTTTTCAGTCCTGCAGACTTACTCTTTGCTTTGCTTTTATTTTCCTCTCTCTCCTTCATCAACAAGTCTATCTTTTCCTTCATCTGGGCAATCTCCACCCTTTGATCCTCCACCTCCGTTGACAACTTGGTACAGGTAGCCATCAATTTCTTTAAAGTTAAGCTATCCTCACCATTTCCAGAAGTGTTACCCTCTATTAATGGATCATTGAAAGTTTTAGCCAATGTCTCAGACCTGGTCTGAGCATCATTAGCCCCCAATGTGGTTTCTTGGCACCTGGGACCACTGGATACATTGATACCACTGGATCCTCAGCAATAGAGGAATCTAGTGGCATCTCTGTATCTTGTGTTGCCATGGATTGGGTCCTAGTTCCAATACCACTGTCCTATTCTCCTAGTGAGGTAGCAAAAGTAGTGGCAGCCCTTTCCATATGGTCTCTCTGCTCCTTAGTGACCACCTCATTTTCATTTGGATTTGTGGACTGAGACAATTGAGGAAGAGGAGCCTCATTTGCCTGTTTTCTAGCCTTCTGGCTTTTGATTTGGTAGGTTTAGGGTCCCTTGTTCTTTTTAATTTTGAACCTACACCACTTGGTTGAGAAGTAGTGGGAGTTTCTACTTCCTGTGGCATAGAGAAGGCATGGTCAACATGTGATCGGTTAGTTTGGTCACATTTCCTGAAAATTCTGTCCCTTTAACCGACCCCTTTCTCACCATATTTGAAAAAGTCTTTTTGGATAAATTTGAGAGAATTATTCCACCGCCTTCCCTTGGTAGATCTTTTATTTCTTGATCAATTATATATTGTAAAAATCTTGGATACATTAAAAATTTATCTTTTGGTTTCTCAAGATTATTTACCATTCCAGTGAAAATCAACTTTGAAAAATTAAACTTCTCATTGTTTGTAAGACAAATTAGAGCAGAATCAATGTTACTGCTAAATTGTTCCCAAAAAGTTTTCTTTTGTGAAATACAGTGCTGTAGGGTGTGAACTAAAAATTTCCATTGTGGAAAGAACATTTGTTTGTAATAAGTCAATTTTTCTGTTCTCTTCCCTTCATACCCATATGTAACACCCCCGAAATTCACTGTTTTGCGGAAGCATAGTTTGGGGTGTTACTAATCAAATATCACAGCACAAAGATAAAGCAAACGACATCTATATGCAACGTTTGTAAATTAGTTACATTCCATAGATATAATGTTTGAAAACTTAGTGTTTTCGTATACAAAATGTAGTTTCCCCTAGAGTCCACGCGTATAGCAGGAGATTCTATTACATAATCGTAATATACAAAAGATAATGCTAAGAATCTCCGTTAATGCAGTTGTGTTGAAATCATGCGACTCTAGCTAAAATCCTGGAGTAATCCTACTCCATCCGGGTACCTGAGAAACATGCTAAAAAGTGTCAACCAAAAGGTTGGTGAATCTCACAGGTTTGTAAGTAATATCAGCTTTGAACACGAGATTTCATCGGTAATGCCCGCAGGCGTAAAAATCAGCAATTTCAATCCAGAAATTGTAAACCAGTATTTGCAATCCCGCAAATGTAAGTAAGTAAGTTTATACCGTTGCCATGAGGCTCATAATCGAAGCTTAACCCGTAAATAATATGTTTGCTCCCGTGACATGCTCGTAAGTGAGCAAGCATCAGTAACGAATAAGTTGTCACCCGTTTATACGTGTAAATCGGTACGTGGCAGCGCTACTGCCCCGGGTGGGGAGGGTCATTTCCCTAATGGATCCATTAACTACTGTTCGCGCTTAAGTCCATAACTAACGATATATGATGGAGAGACTTCTGTAAATAGTAATTAACTCATGCAATTCTGTTTGGTATAGAAATCAGTTTAGTACTTGTGTTCAGGAAAAATCAGTAGCATGTATCTCCCCCAATAAGATAAAGCAGTAAAAGTGGGGCCGTAAGACTCACCTGAGTCTGGTAATATGCCGTAGCAAATAGCAAGTAGTAAATATAGCAAGTAGGTTCTCCGAACCCGTAACCTTCAAATGCCTATTCATATGAAGTTATGTAAGTATGCGTCTCACGTGACGTTTCGTTTAGTTGTACACAACTAGTATAGCCAATGTTTGTTCGTATGTTTGTAATTGTTCGTTTGTTGAAAACATGTTTGGGCCCGTTGGTGACTTAGTTGAAACGTTAATCTCGACATTTATCTATACTTGTTTGAATTGTTATCTTTGAAAAACATGTTTCAATGTACCTTAGATGTTATATCATATAGTCGTTTGAAGTCCGAAATGTATAACACTTAACTTGGAATTTATTTGTGAATCTGCTGTGTTTTGCGACACAAAATGCGACACTAAGGTTGTAATGCGACACAAAGGTTGTGTCGCATGAAGGATGCGACACAAGAGCCCTGCGACACAGTGGTTGTGTCGCAAAAAGCTTGCGATGCTAATTCAATAGCGACATAACGGTTGTGTCGTATAAAATACGACATAGTATGCGACATAGAGTGCGACACAATATTGTGTCGCAAAGATTACGACACTAAAGGATCAGTACGACACAAGGTGCGACACTAATGGGTTTATGCGACACAGTGTGCGACACAAGGCTTGTGTCGCACGTATGAACACCAGCCCAGAAACTTACGGGTTTCGAGAATTTTCGACCAAAAACGCAAATCTAACCCATTTTTGAGCTATAAAATCGTGTATTATTCATGTATTAGGTTATATCTAAGTTGTGTACACATCAAAACATTAAAACATTACACCAAATTGAATAGATCTAAGATTTTAGAAATTTCTTACTTTTGCAAATCGAGCTAAATGGAGGATGAAATGGTGAAAACGATCTTGATATTCTTGCTCCACTCGTGATGGTGATTCCGAATATGTAATTTTCGTGGTCGGGATTTGATTCCGAAAATTTGGTGTAGATTGGAGTTGAGAGAGTTTGGTTTGTGTGTGTTTTGTGATAATGAAAAAATGAAAGAGAGAAGTGAGAATGGGGGTGGGGTTTGGCTGATCCAAAGAAGGAAGGAGGGGCAAACGCTCCCTAAAACTCAGTATTTACTCCGTGTCCTAATCGTTTAATCCTTTGTTTATAGTATTTAACCAAACCGTTATATTTTAAAAATGTAACTGGAATATTTAAATAAAAATACTCTGAAATTAATAATAAAAACATTTGTCGCAATATTTAAATTATTAAGTCGCGTTTATTACGTTTTGTTGCGCTAGTTAAAATGTCGTCACAATAATATATAAACAATGCTCGTTCGGTTGCGTATTTTCTATAACAAAATACGTTTTCATTATTTAAGTAAATTTTTGTCACCAACGTCCAAGTAAACTGTGTCGGACTCCGTCCGGTTAATTCGCACGATTTATCCAAATCGCGTAAGTACACACACATATATATAATTCACCTTATATATACATACAAATAGAGCCTGTAATTAGTCCTATTACATACTAATTACAACTAGTTACAAACAATTAGGCATAATTAATTACCCTAATTATGCAGGTGTTACATTCTCCCCTTGTTAAAGAAATTTCGTCCCGAAATTAGCTTGAGTGCACGGAAGGTGCGTTATCTGGGAAGAGATGTGGGTATTTCTGTCGCATTTGGTCTTCCCGTTCCCAGGTGAACTCAGGGCCGCGCCTAGAATTCCACCTGACCTTTACGATGGGAATACGACTCTGTTTCAATCGTTTGACCTCACGGTCCATGATTTCCATAGGTCCCTCGACAAAATGAAGTTTATCATCGATTTGAATTTCGTCGAGCGGTATAATCAGCGTCTCGTCAGACAGACATTTCTTCAAGTTAGAAATGTGGAATGTGTTGTGTACGCTGCTAAGTTCAGCAGGAAGTTGCAGGCGATATGCCACTGGACCAATCCTTTCAAGGATTTCGAATGGTCCGATGTATCTAGGATTTAGTTTGCCTCGTTTTCCGAATCGAATAACACCTTTCCACGGTACCACTTTGAGAAGTACCTTGTCCCCTACCTGGAACTCAAGGTGTTTGCGTCTCACGTCAGCATAGCTTTTCTGACGATCACGTGCGGCTTTCAGCCGGTTTTGAATACCAACGATTTTCTCAGTAGTTTCTTGAATGATATCTGGACCCGTGAGTTGGGAATCTCCTAACTCAGTCCAACAGATCGGTGATCGGCACTTACGCCCGTAAAGTGCTTCGAAGGGTGCAGCCTTTATGCTGGTATGGTAACTGTTGTTGTACGAGAACTCGCACAACGGTAAGTGATTTTCCCAAGAAGTACCGAAGTCAACTACGCAGGCTCGTAGCATATCCTCCAGTGTTTGAATAGTTTACTCGCTTTGGCCATCGGTTTGCGGGTGATAAGCAGTACTCATATCTAGACGAGTACCAAGAGATTTCTGTAGTGATTGCCAAAAGTTAGAAGTAAAACGGTTGTCCCTATCTGAGATGATCGAGATAGGTACACCGTGTCGCGAGACGATTTCCTTGACGTAGATGCGAGTCAGACGCTCCATCTAGTCGGTTTCCTTGATGGCCAGAAAATGAGCAGATTTCGTGAGACGGTCCACGATCACCCAAATGGTATCGCAACCACTCGAAGTTTTTGGTAGTTTGGTAATGAAGTCCATGGAAATCTGTTCCCATTTCCATTGAGGAATTTCAGGCTGTTGGAGCAACCCCGAGGGTCTTTGGTGTTCGGCCTTGACTTTGGAACAGGTTAGGCATTTACTGACGTATAAGGCAATGTCAGCTTTCATGTTAGGCCACCAATACAACCCTTTGACGTCATGATACATCTTGTCAGATCCAGGATGTATAGAGTATCGAGATTTGTGAGCTTCAGCCATCACCAAATCTCGCAAGTTTCCGAATTTGGGTAACCACACCCGGTTAGAGAAGTATCGAGTTCCATCGGGTTTGATTTCGAATTGTTTATCCAAGCCTCGCAAGGCTTCATTTTTCAAGTTTTCATCGTTGAGTGCTTCAAGTTGAGCGGTAAGGATTTGAGCAGGAAGCTCGTTATGAATTGTCATAGAAAGTGCTCGAACTCGAAGGGGTTTCACTCGTTCCATTCGGCTTAAGGCATCGGCAACTACGTTAGCCTTGCCCGGATGGTATTTGATCTCGCAGTCATAGTCACTAAGTAACTCAACCCAGCGACGTTGTCTCATGTTTAGATCTTTCTGATCGAATATGTGTTGGAGACTTTTGTGATCGGTAAAGATGGTGCTTTTCGTACCGTAGAGATAATGTCTCCAGATTTTCAATGCGAAGACCACAGCACCTAACTCGAGGTCGTGGGTCGTATAGTTTTTCTCGTGGATTTTTAGTTGTCGTGAGGCATAGGCAATGACTTTTTCCCGTTGCATCAACACACAACCAAGTCCTTGGTGTGAGGCGTCGCAGTAAACTACGAAATCGTCGATGCCCTCGGGTAAGGACAAGATCGGTGCACTGCAAAGTTTGTTTTTCAATAGTTGGAAAGCTGACTCTTGTTTATCAGTCCAATCGAACTTCTTATCTTTCTGAGTCAGTGTGGTTAGGGGAACAGCTATTCTTGAAAAGTTTTCGATGAATCGGCGGTAATAACCAGCAAGACCTAAGAATTGTCTCACTTCGGTTGGAGTGGTCGGTGACTCCCAGCCCTTGATTGCTTCAATCTTGGCGGGATCAACATGAATTCCTTGGCTGTCAATCACGTGCCCGAGGAATTGAACGGTTCGAATCCAGAATTCACACTTAGAGAATTTTGCATATAACTCTTCGTGTTTCAGAAGTCCTAGAATGGTTTTCAGATGTTGAGCATGTTCCTGCTCGTTGCGAGAGTAAATCAGGATATCATCGATGAACACAATGACGAATTTGTCAAGATATGGTTTGCACACCCGATTCATAAGGTCCATGAATACGGTCGGTGCGTTGGTCAACCCGAATGGCATCACTTGGAATTCGTAATGCCCATAACGAGTCCGAAAAGCTGTCTTTGGGATATCATTGTCACGGACTCGGAGTTGATGATAACCCGACCGTAGATCAATCTTTGAGTAAACACTCGATCCCTGGAGTTGGTCAAACAGGTCATCGATTCTAGGAAGTGGGTACCGATTCTTTATGGTTAGCTTATTCAGCTCTCGGTAGTCGATACACATGCGGAAAGATCCATCTTTCTTTTTCACGAATAAGACCGGAGCTCCCCAAGGTGAGGAACTTGGTCGAATGAATCCTCTGTCCAGGAGTTCCTGTAGTTGGTTAGACAACTCCTGCATTTCGGATAGTGCTAAACGGTAAGGGGCTCGTGCCACGGGTGCAGCTCCGGGCACAAGTTCGATTTGAAATTCAACTTGTCTAGGTGGCGGAAGTCCGGGCAAGTCTTCAGGAAAGACTTCCGGGAAATCCCGCACGATCGGAACATCCTCAAGTCGCTTCTCCTCCGACTTCTTCTCCGTTACATGTGCAAGGATGGCTTGATACCCTTTTCGTAGGTATTTTCTAGTTTTCAGACAGGAGACAATATTCAGATTTCGTCTGCCGGTCTCCCCTTGTAGGACTAAGGTTCCACCGGAGACAAGAGGTATGCGAACGAGTTTGTCATGACAGATGATTTCAGCTCGGTGCTTGGATAACCAATCCATACCGACAATAATATCGAAGCTGCCGATCTCGACAGGGATTAAATCAATGGAAAACGTTTCGTTCGTGAGGTTAAGTGTACAGTTGTGTATGATGCTATCAGTCTCAATCAGTTTGCCGTTAGCTAATTCTACAATGTATTTAGCACCTAAGGCAGTGGGAGTTATATCAAGTAAAGGGCTAAATTTATCAGAAATGAAGCTTCTATCGGCACCGGTATCAAATAATACAGAAGCAGTAAGGTCGTTGAGAAGGAACGTACCCGTCACGACATTCGGGTCTTGTCTGGCTTCCCCAGCCTTGATAACGAATGCTCTACCGCGAGCAGGGTTGTTGTTGTTTTTCAGCTTTGGGCAATCTTTCTTGAAGTGCCCTGAATTCCCGCACCCAAAGCAGGCCTTTGGTGCATTGGTGTTGGGGGTAGAAATGTTGGTTCGGCAATCCTTGGCTAGGTGCCCGAACCGTTTGCAGTTGGAGCAAGGGCAAGAACCGTCATGGTGGCGGTTGCATTTGGGACAGTAGGGTCTGCTCCCGCTGTACCCTTTCTTCTCCGAGGTTCCGGATGAATAAGCCTTAATGTACTCAGGCTTTTTGTTGGAGGTTTGGTTGGATGAGTTGGGGTTTCCCTCCCATTTGCGTTTGTTGTTTGCAGATGGGGTTGAAGTTGTGCCACGGCGGACAGAATTTGCCGTTAGTTCATGGGCCATACGGATGGCGCTCTGAATAGTACCCGGTTTGGATGAAGTCACCAGGTCTTGGAGTCTCTCAGGAAGACCATCAACAAATTTCTCGATCCTCTTGTACTCAGGATCGACCATGGTTGGGCACAGAAGTGCCAGTTGGTGGAAACGGTTGGTGTATCCGGTGATGTCATCACCCTGCATCTTGTGGTTCCAGAATTCCACTTCTAGTTGTTTCAATTCATCCCTGGGGCAATACTCGCCCCTCAACATCTTCTTCAACTCCTCCCACGGGAGTTGGTAAGTAGTAGCAACACTCACAGTCTGGGCATAAGTGTTCCACCAGGTGAGTGCGGTGTCAGTAAAAGTACTAACGGAGAACTTAACCTTATCTCCCTCCGCACAGTTGCAGATAAGAAATACAGACTCAACTTTCTCGATCCAGCGTACTAGACCGATAGCTCCCTCGGTACCTGCAAAGTTTAGAGGTTTGCAGTTCTGGAAGTCCTTGTAAGAACAAGGTTTAGCAGCAGAGGTTTCAGCGGCATCGCTGTTTCTCGAAGAATTTGGTGGAGTATTCCGAGCCAAGGCTTCAGTAACAGCCTGGGTTATAAGGGAGGTAATCTGAGCATCTGTGTATGGTCTTGTCTTTGGCGGCATGATTCTTCAATAAAAGAAATGAAGATACATGAGATTTTGTAGGAAATTGTAATGGTCACAGATGTACATGTATAAAAGCAGCAATACATAACATCAACACGGAAAATGACAATTAATGTGAGTTGAAATAGCAAGGAAAGTTTGATAGAAAATGTGAGTTCAAAGGTTACATCCTACAGAGATATTACAAGAGGTGTCGGGAATTGTTACATCCGACTAGTTTATAGAATAGCGCTAGATAGTCATTAGGTTACGAGATAGATTACAAGACAAAGACTACACTAGTCTTAATGTAGATTAATCTGTTCCATCAGCGCGACAAGGCGGTCCACGGTTTCTGCTAGTCTGTTAGTTTGCCTGGCGTTGTCTTCCACCAAGGCCAGTCGTTGTGCTAGTGTTCGAGAGTGATCCTCAGTCTCCTGTGAACGCTGTTCACATTCCTCTAGTCGGTTTCTTACAAGTTCATCCGCACCTAATTCGGCGGTCATTGAATCCTGAATTATGCTTACAGAGAGGCCGGTATCTTCTTGTTCTTGCTCGAGTTGGGATATATGATCAAGTGCTTGGCGAAGCAGGTAGGTCATTCGGTGTTGTTCCCGTTCGAGACTTTCGAATCTTTGCTCCTGACGGCGGAATTGGGTAGCCCATACTGGCAACGTGAGATGTGCCGAGTTCTGAGAGTTATGAACAGGATAGGGGCTGTTTCGAGGCGACCTGGCGTTCCTCCTGACTACTCGTGGGTTCCGTGACCCGTGTGAGTGAGAGTGTGACGGATTAGGTGGTGTGTTTGCCATTCCTGTGGCAGAGTGTAAGTAAGACGAGGCTAACATATATATACATATATCATATCCAGCCTAGTGTCTAGCACGTATCAAGTAATGGTCCGGTTCTCTCGTGGTCAGAGTCAACTAATGTATCCCCGTTCAACATAATTATTTCAGACCTTACATCATCTTTCCTTAATTGTACATAGTTGATCAGGCTATGTTAAATTAAAGTTGTATGCTGTAATTCCTGAACCAGTCATGTCTAATAAGAGAATACTGCCTAACGGTCATAGTCTAGGCCCACTAAATGCAACCTAGTTCACTATAACCTTAGGCTCTGATACCAATCTGTAACACCCCCGAAATTCACTGTTTTGCGGAAGCATAGTTTGGGGTGTTACTAATCAAATATCACAGCACAAAGATAAAGCAAACGACATCTATATGCAACGTTTGTAAATTAGTTACATTCCATAGATATAATGTTTGAAAACTTAGTGTTTTCGTATACAAAATGTAGTTTCCCCTAGAGTCCACGCGTATAGCGGGAGATTCTATTACATAATCGTAATATACAAAAGATAATGCTAAGAATCTCCGTTAATGCAGTTGTGTTGAAATCATGCGACTCTAGCTAAAATCCTGGAGTAATCCTACTCCATCCGGGTACCTGAGAAACATGCTAAAAAGTGTCAACCAAAAGGTTGGTGAATCTCACAGGTTTGTAAGTAATATCAGCTTTGAACACGAGATTTCATCAGTAATGCCCGCAGGCGTAAAAATCAGCAATTTCAATCCAGAAATCGTAAACCAGTATTTGCAATCCCGCAAATGTAAGTAAGTAAGTTTATACCGTTGCCATGAGGCTCATAATCGAAGCTTAACCCGTAAATAATATGTTTGCTCCCGTGACATGCTCGTAAGTGAGCAAGCATCAGTAACGAATAAGTTGTCACCCGTTTATACGTGTAAATCGGTACGTGGCAGCGCTACTGCCCCGGGTGGGGAGGGTCATTTCCCTAATGGATCCATTAACTACTGTTCGCGCTTAAGTCCATAACTAACGATATATGATGGAGAGACTTCTGTAAATAGTAATTAACTCATGCAATTCCGTTTGGTATAGAAATCAGTTTAGTACTTGTGTTCAGGAAAAATCAGTAGCATGTATCTCCCCCAATAAGATAAAGCAGTAAAAGTGGGGCCATAAGACTCACCTGAGTCTGGTAATATGCCGTAGCAAATAGCAAGTAGTAAATATAGCAAGTAGGTTCTCCGAACCCGTAACCTTCAAATGCCTATTCATATGAAGTTATGTAAGTATGCATCTCACGTGACGTTTCGTTTAGTTGTACACAACTAGTATAGCCAATGTTTGTTCGTATGTTTGTAATTGTTCGTTTATTGAAAACATGTTTGGGCCCGTTGGTGACTTAGTTGAAACGTTAATCTCGACATTTATCTATACTTGTTTGAATTGTTATCTTTGAAAAACATGTTTCAATGTACCTTAGATGTTATATCATATAGTCGTTTGAAGTCCGAAATGTATAACACTTAACTTGGAATTTATTTGTGAATCTGCTGTGTTTTGCGACACAAAATGCGACACTAAGGTTGTAATGCGACACAAAGGTTGTGTCGCATGAAGGATGCGACACAAGAGCCCTGCGACACAGTGGTTGTGTCACAAAAAGCTTGCGATGCTAATTCAATAGCGACATAACGGTTGTGTCGTATAAAATACGACATAGTATGCGACATAGAGTGCGACACAATATTGTGTCGCAAAGATTACGACACTAAAGGATCAGTACGACACAAGGTGCGACACTAATGGGTTTATGCGACACAGTGTGCGACACAAGGCTTGTGTCGCACGTATGAACACCAGCCCAGAAACTTATTGGTTTCGAGAATTTTCGACCAAAAACGCAAATCTAACCCATTTTTGAGCTATAAAATCGTGTATTATTCATGTATTAGGTTATATCTAAGTTGTGTACACATCAAAACATTAAAACATTACACCAAATTGAATAGATCTAAGATTTTAGAAATTTCTTACTTTTGCAAATCGAGCTAAATGGAGGATGAAATGGTGAAAACGATCTTGATATTCTTGCTCCACTCGTGATGGTGATTCCGAATATGTAATTTTCGTGGTCGGGATTTGATTCCGAAAATTTGGTGTAGATTGGAGTTGAGAGAGTTTGGTTTGTGTGTGTTTTGTGATAATGAAAAAATGAAAGAGAGAAGTGAGAATGGGGGTGGGGTTTGGCTGATCCAAAGAAGGAAGGAGGGGCAAACGCTCCCTAAAACTCAGTATTTACTCCGTGTCCTAATCGTTTAATCCTTTGTTTATAGTATTTAACCAAACCGTTATATTTTAAAAATGTAACTGGAATATTTAAATAAAAATACTCTGAAATTAATAATAAAAACATTTGTCGCAATATTTAAATTATTAAGTCGCGTTTATTACGTTTTGTTGCGCTAGTTAAAATGTCGTCACAATAATATATAAACAATGCTCGTTCGGTTGCGTATTTTCTATAACAAAATACGTTTTCATTATTTAAGTAAATTTTTGTCACCAACGTCCAAGTAAACTGTGTCGGACTCCATCCGGTTAATTCGCACGATTTATCCAAATCGCGTAAGTACACACACATATATATAATTCACCTTATATATACATACAAATAGAGCCTGTAATTAGTCCTATTACATACTAATTACAACTAGTTACAAACAATTAGGCATAATTAATTACCCTAATTATGCAGGTGTTACACCATACAACACAAGTTGATCATGTATGCGAGAAGTATCATAGCACTCCATACCATCTGCATCATCTAATGAAAGATGAGTACGTATGGATGCTTCAGTTACAGTGATAACCTTCTCATTTACTTTTACCGTTATTGATTTAACCCCATTTTCTTCTGACAACACGGCAGATGTCCAGAAGTCATTTATATGTGAAATATAAATAGTAGGGTTAACAGTAAGTGCAAACCTTATGGATGTACACTTCAAGAAGTCCACAATTTCATGGTAACCCTCTGACCCTTGTGGTTTGAGAAGATACCCGCAAACGTTATGTTGGTCACCAATTTTGAGTTTCTTAGATGAAGAAGATGATGATGTCATTGTTGAACAATAGAATTGAGGGAAAGTTTTGAGAGATTTTTGATCGGATTTCAATTTTCAAGAAGGAAAGTGAAAGTGGTTAGAAGAAGTGTAGTGTTTGGTAATTTAAATACGACTCAAAAGTGAATAGTACTTATAAGCCCTAAAATAACACTGATAGAACTAAACACTGAAGAAGATATTGACAGAATTAAGTGTACCATGTTAACACTAGCAGAGTTAATTTCAGCCATTCTTCCCACTTGGACAATCACTTAGCATAACTAGTTCCACTAGCAGAACTAAGTTCATCATTTCTTCACACTAGCAGAACTAATTCCACGTCCCCCCCCCCCCCCCCCCCCCCCCCCCTTTTTTAATAGAAACATAAAAGGAAAATAATAAAGGCTACAAAAACAAAATAACTAAGAGATTAAAATAACTCAGGATCTTCGAGATCAGGGAATTCCATGTCTTGTGCATAATGAAGGTTTGTCAGATGATCTCTATGGGAAATGTATGGAGGGACATAAGTGTATCTGGCTTCATTTGATGGATCGAGTTTGCACTTGAACCATATTTTGGCTTTGGTTTTTGCTCTTTTTGCCAAGTATTTCCAATGAAGTATTTTGTCCTTGATTTTCTTTGAAAGAGATCTTTTTGCAATGCGTCTCCTAGTCGCAGTGTCCCTACATTGATGCATTAACTCCCAGTTGTAATTATCCAGTTGCTGAATCTGCTCATGTAGTGTTTCAACTACATGATCATACTCGTGCTCTTGAATAGCTTCCATTTGATGATATTCATCCAAACTGATCAACTTTGGATTTTGTTCTTCTTGAATCTCATTGTCAGAAGTTCCAGAAGTTGTATTTCCAGATGTGTTAGCAGAAAAATAATCTCTTGGAGAATAGTAGTTATCAAACATGTAGGAGGTTGGGATTTCATTGACAATCACATCTTGTTCCACGTTTGAGTTCATTTTTACTTTAAGAGATTTAAGTTTCTTGAAAAACTTTGAAATAATGAATGACATTTTAGATAAGCACACTTTTATAGAACACAGAGCAATGAGGAGAATCTTGAAAATATGAAAGATTGAAAGACATGGTTGAAGAGAATATTACTATTTATCTAAAAAGAATAGATAATGTATAAGATTAAAATAAACATGTGCTTGGAAATATTTATAACCTTTTAAGGAAAAATAAAAATAAAATTATAAGAATCTTATGTCATGTACATAGCTGAAACCTGCAAATATAGTAGCACAGATATACACATATATATACAAACAAAAGTCCAACAGTGTAGCAGTACACAAATACACTGCCAGAATTAATTTAGAGATAATATTATGCTGGCAGAATTAATTTTTTTGTTGGCAGAATTAACAGTATCCGTACTATACAACACAGTTCAAACACTTTAAATTTATTTTATTAAGAAACTGTGTAAGAAAGATTCATTCAAAATTTATCATTCCTATACTGGTAACCAAGTATGTAAATCTGCTCACATCAAATGCCTTGGTAAACAGATCTGCAAATTGATTATCAGTATGTACTTTGAAAATCTCAATTAACTTTTTCTTATTACAATCTCTTATAAAATGATATCTGATTTCAATGTGTTTGGTTTTTGAGTGCTTTACAGGATTGCATATAATACTGATAGCAGAATTATTGTCAATGTACATGGGAGTATTCAGAAAAGACAAACCATAGTCTAGCATCTGATTTTGAATCCATAAGATTTGAGCACAGCGGCTTGATGCAGCAACATATTCTGCTTCTGTCGTTGATGTAGACACTGTAGTTTGCTTCTTGCATTGCCAAGATACTAACCTATCTCCCAAGAACTGACATCCTCCTGAAGTTGACTTTCTATCCATACTGTTACCTCCATAATCACTGTCAGAATATGCAACTAAATTGAAAAAATAATTCTTTGGATACCATAGTCCCAATTTAGGTTGACCCTTTAGATATTTAAAAATTCTCTTCACAGCATGAAGATGAGACATTTTAGGATTAGCCTGAAATCTTGCAAATACACATACTGCAAACATGATGTCAGGTCTACCAGATGTAAGATACATCAGTGAACCTATCATGGATCTATAGAGGTGTTCATCAACACACTCCCCTTCAAGATCTGCAAGTAGTGGTTTATGAGCTTCCATTGGTGTGCTTGCAGCTTTTACATCTTTGAACCCAAACCTTTCTAAAATGTCATTTACATACTTATCCTGACTTTTGAAGATTCCATTTGCTTTCTGCTTCACTTGAAGACCCAAAAAGAAAGTCAACTCTCCCATTGAACTCATCTGGAATTTTTGATGCATAAGAGTTTCAAATTCTTTGCAAAGACAATCCCTTGTAGAACCAAAAATGATGTCATCCACATAGATTTGCACTAGTAGGATATCACTTTCAATTCTTTTGAAAAACAAGGTTTTATCTATAGCACCTCTTTTGAAACCATTTTTCAACAGATACATAGACAGAGTATCATACCAAGCTCTAGGAGCCTGATGTAATCCATAAAGTGCTTTATCCAATCTAAGCACCTTGTTTGGATATTTTGGATCCTCAAACCCTAGTGGCTTACATACATACACCTCTTCATCTATCTTTCCATACAGAAATGCACTTTTCACATCCATTTGGTATACCTTGAAATTCTTGAAAGTAGCATAAGCTAAGAATAATCTAATTGCCTCAATTCTTGCAACAGGAGCAAATACCTCATCAAAATCTATCCCTTCCTCTTGAGTGTATCCTTGTGCAACCAATCTAGCCTTGTTCTTAATCACTATGCCTCTCTCATCTTTCTTATTTTTGTATACCCATTTAGTACCAATTGCCCTTTTTCCTTTGGGAAGATCCATCAATGTCCACACCTTTTGAATTTTGAATTGAAGTAGCTCCTCTTGCATAGCCTCAATCCAGCTTGGATCTCTCAATACTTCAAGAGAGAATTTCTTGGGCTCCATCTGAGATAGAAAACAAGCAAACAAAGAAGAATTTACATTTTCATCAATAAGTTTAGATGACCTTCTTGTTTGCATGGGACCTTCAATGGCTCAAATCACATTGTCCAATGGCAAATAGCTTTTGTGAGCTTGATATTGTGGACCAGTTGCCATTTCTATCCCAGATTCCAAATTGGTAAAATTTTGATCCAGATTTGTGTCTTCTAGATCCATTGGACCACTTGATTCTTGATCCTCTTCTGCAACTTCATTTGTTGGAAATTCTAACACATTTATCCTTGATGGTTCTTGATTCTCTTCTGCAACTTCATTTGTTGGAAATTCATTTGATGCATCTTCTTGTTGAGAACAATCTGGATCTGATGATGTATTCCCATCACCAAAAGTGCCATTATCATCCAAATTTGATGTAATGGGCTCTGAACTCTGTTGTTGATCATGAGTGGAAGACTCAAACACTGCAGGTGGGTCAGGTGACCATGTTGGAAACAAAACAAATTATGGTGATTTGCTTCTTTGTGGTCCTACACTTGTGCCTGCGTTTGTACCTGCACTTGATGACTCACACATATATCTAAATGATTTGGTTAGTGCATCAATATCAAACAGGTGTGATGGACTTTTTCCTAAGACATTAGATGTGTACTCATTAAAGGTCACATTCAAGGTCTCTTCCACAATTCTAGTCCTACTGTTGAACACTCTATATGCTTTGCTCTGGATAGAGTAACCAACAAAGAATCCTTCATCAGCCTTACTTTGAAACTTTCCTAAGTGATCCTTGGTGTTTAAGATAGTGACAGGACATCCAAATGGTTTAAGAAAGCTAACCAAAGGTTTGCTATCAAAGAATAGTTGATAAGGTGTTTTGTTATGAGGCTTGACAACTAGTACCCTGTTATGGACATAACAAGCAGTGCTGATTGCTTCTGCTCAGAAGGTCATTGGTAGCTTAGCATCTGCTAACATGGTTCTAGCAGCCTCGATAAGTGTCCTATTCTTTCTCTCTGCTACTCCATTTTGTTGTGGAGTCCTAGGAGCACTATATTGTCTGTCAATACCCTTAGATTCACAGAATTTATCCATCTCTTGATTTTTAAACTCTGTTCCATTATCACTTCTGATGATTTTCACCTTTCTGTTGGTTTGGTTTTCAATCTTAATAATGAAAGACCTTAGTATGCCTCCACTCTCATCTTTGGTTCTAAGAAAGAATACCCAACTAAACCTGCTATAATCATCCGTGATCACTAGACAATATGACTTCTTACCTATACTACTCACATTGGTAGGTCCAAATAGGTCTATGTGCAGTAAATGTAAAGGTGAGTCAATAGAGTTCAGTGTTTTGGTCTTATAAGAGGATTTGTGTTGCTTACCCTTTTGACAGGCAACACAATGGTCATCACATGAATAAGTTTTCCCTGGTAAACCTCTGACAAGTTTTCCTTTAACAAGTTTGTATATTGTTTTAAAATTCATGTGACACATCCTTCTATGCCAAAGATCAGATTCATTAACAGTTGCTTTTGAAATCAGACAACTCAATTCAGATTTAGGTACACACTTAGTCAATTCACAGCTGTACATGTTGTTCTTTCTGGGAATCTTCATTAAAATCATTTTTGGGTCAAGAACAAACTTCTCAGAAAGAATACAGCATTCTGTGTCTGTAAAGAACACTGGATTCTTTTTCTCAGTTATTTGGCTAACACTTAACAAGTTGTACCTCAATTGTTCAACATAGTACACATCATTGAAGCTTATCTTATCACTGTTGACATTTCCCATTCCTGTAATCCTTCCACCTCTAGGATTACTTCCAAACGCTACAGGACCTCCATCAAAAGCTTTGAAGTCCTATAATCTATCCCTATCTCCTGTCAAGTGCCTAGAGCATCCACTATCAATGTGCCATATGCTTTTCTTCTTGCTCTGCACATACATAAAACAACAAATCAGTTTCTTTTGGGAACCCAAACCAATTTGGTTGTGGGTGTCCCTTTTGCATCAACAACATCAACTCTTCTGAAAGTCATTGATGCTTATGGCAATTTAGTTGGTTTCCAAACCCAACTGATGTTTGACTTAACAGAATTCAGTGGTCTGGCAAAATTAATTTTTGCACCATTTTTATTTTGCTTAGCAGAACTTAAGTTGGTTAACTTTTGCCTGGCGGAATCAACTGTGAGTTGCCTAGCAGAATTAACTTTTGTTAAGCTTTTCCTGACAGGACCATTTGTGGTGTGCCCAAGAGAGTTAACTTTGTTCTTATGCTTAGCAGAATTAACATTTGTTACAGTCAATTTAGTTCTGTTGGCATTAACTTTGGTCAACATAGCTGCACTTCCTTTTGGTGCAGCAGAGCTAACTTTTGCCTTTGACTTCTTGACTATGCTAGTAGAATTAATTTTTGTTTTGAAATTTTGATGATTAATTCTGTCAGCAGTAGTCCATGCTGATCGCTTAACCCTTTGAAATTTTGGGTTATAATAGCAGTCATTTTGAAGATGATTACATCTTCCACAGATGAAGCAAGCTTTCTCATCGATTCTTTTGAAATCAGGTCCAAGTTTTTGAGAAATCATTTGGTTCCAGTTTCTTTGATTTCCTCTTGAATCTTTCTTGGATTCTGTGGATGAAGAAAAAGACGAAGAGCTTGCTTTGCAATTACACACAGAACAGTTAGCAACAACAGCAGGTTTGTTTAAAGGTTTTTTCACAGGTTTGTTAAAGTGTCTAATTGTAGGTTTAATCTCTCCCAGATCTGTTTTTGATTTGTCATTTGTGTGATGTTTCTTAATTATATTCAATTTTTGAATCTCAGCAAACATTCTTTTTCCTTGTTCTAACTTTTTAACTGTGATTTCTGAAGTCAGTTTGCCCATCACTTGCTTTTCCTTCTTTTCTATGGTTTTTGGTCTCTCGGTGTTGTTTATTTCTTTTTCATCATCAGAACAGTCAGTTTCAAGTCCATCTATCAATTTATTATCTAGACTTTCTACTGATTTTACTTCTACCTTAGTTGACTCCTCAACTTTAAGAAACACAGGGTCTGCTTTTCTCTTTTCTTCAGGCACAATTTCTTTGATCGTGTTGAAGTTTATGTCACATTTGGGTGGGAAATAGTTTCCATTGTAAGGTGGAGGTACACTATTATATCCTAAACCAGCCTTAACAATCTTAAGTTTGCCATGTATTTGATTTTGTATTACATTATCTACACCTTTTGTAGCATATTGTAACTTATCCACTGTTAATTTAATATACTCCTTTTCCCTTATGGCTTTAGCTAGTTTTAGAGTTAATTCTTCCACCTTATCTTCAAGATTTTTCTTTTCCCATTTGACATATTCTATATCATACTTGAATTGAGTTTCATTTTCCTGATATTTCTTGATTTGTTTTTCTAGATCTTTTATAGAGATAACATAAAGCTTACTTTTAGCATCCCATTGATCAAGTTCCCTAATGACATTTGCATTATGATCTCTATATTTCTTAACAAGTTTCTGACATATAGAAGAACATAATTTGGATTGTACCTCATAAGGAACTTCATCTGATGTATCAGCTTCTCCAATGGCCATCAAAGCATGATTATGAGGTTCCATTTCAACTTGATCACTCCAGTCATAACCCAGACCATCTTGTGAAACAAGATCAATTGATGTAGATTCCTGAACTGGAATTGTTCTTCTCTGAGGACCATTGTTTGCAGCATTATATCCACCAGATCTTTGTCCATTTCCCTCTTGACTTGGAGATCTGCATTCTATAGCAAAATGACCCATCTTGTGGCAGTTGTAGCATTCCACTTTGCTCTTATCAAACCCCACGTTGTTATCTCTTTTTCTTGCAAAATTGTTCCTACCAGTCCTCCGCAGAAACCTCTTTACTCTCATGGTAATCATGGCCATTTGCCATTTGAGGTCCATTTCTGCTAGATCATCAGGATTTACTTGCTCTAATTCCTCGTTAGTCAGTGAAGAGTTCACATGACTAGCAAAGAAGGCTTCAACAACTTGATCCGTAGATCTATCCTGTGTTGTTGATGATGATCCAGATCCACCAGTGTTCACAACAGGTACAGATCCATAACTTTTTGGATCTACCTTAGATCTTCTCATGGACATGAATGCGGCATTATGAGAGCCTTGTGCTTCACCACCTACTTGCTTTCTACTTTCAACCTCAGGTTCAAAAGCTATAAGATCATTATACAAGTCATTTAGCTCCTTGTCATCTAGATCACTTCTTTGCCTTAGACCAACTGTGTATATGGTCCATTCTTCACCCAAAGATCTTAAAAACTTTCTGTTAAGATCATCTTTATCTATGACAACTTTGTGATTCTTGAGCTCACCAACCAACTTTCTATACCTATTGAATACCTGAGTCAAAGTTTCAGACTTGACAGAGCTAAAATTTTCAAACTGTTGTTTGAGCATGGATAGTTCTTCTTAGTGCTTTTATTTCCTGCAAACCTTTTATCCAGCTCCTCCATTTGCACTTTAGCATCCTCTGCATGCTCAAACTCACTTTGATACTCATTTGGAATAGAGAGTAACAAAGTGCTTAGAGACTTGAGTTCTGTAGCTCTTTCTCTTCTTTCTATCTTAGTAGTTTGTGCACCTCTTGGCAATCTAACACCATTGGCATCAGTTTTGTATTTGGGACCATTTTCCACAATGTCCCATAACTGATAATCAGTAAGCAACACGTGTTGCTTGATTTTGTTTCTCCACATATGTTACTCATCAGGTCTAAGAATGGGAATTCTAGACACCTGTATACCATCAACCACTTCTGAAGCTATACTAACAGATCAAACTTAGGATTAACTAAACCTCAAACTATTGACTACACTATCCCAGATCTTCCTGTATTCAAAGCTTACACAAGCTCTTATACCAATTGTGAAGTCCCACAACAACACTTGTTTCAAGCAATAAATTCTTAACAAGAAGTTTGCGGAATAACACTTGTTAAGTTAGGAAGATTATATGTATTACTTGTAATATAATTGTAACAGATTTAAATGTATAACAAGAACACAATTATTTCAATAGTCAAAAGCCTCAATATTATTGATTTAATAATACGGATACACTTGATTTGTATTAGGGTTACAAAGAGAACCATGAAGCTAACTTACAATATCTGAAAAGACTTGTTTTTACAATGAACCATTTTGCTAATCTATATACCCAACACTTAATCAACAAATTGTACACAATCTATACAACCTAAGCATGATATAGATTTCCAAGAGAACGTGCCTGCATTAAATGCATTACACCTCCTTGTCTGCTGCGTGCACTGTACCTCAAAAGCATGTTCTGCAGTGGTTGTACTTGTACTACCGGGTTGGTGAAAAGCAAGCCCACTAAGCAGAATTATCAAAATAACGAGCAGAACTAGCAAAGCTAACAGGCAGAGCTAAACTAGGAAATCTTCGGTCTGACAGAACTATTTGTGAGAGGCTTGGCAGAACTAATGCAGAAAGGATTAGCAGAACTAACTCTGGAAAACTTTGTCTTCAATAAATGAACAGAGCTATCTCCACCAGCAGAACTAAGCTTTCAACAATTAGCAGAACTAACCTCATCAGAGCTAAAACACTTAGAGTATTTCTTCACTTGATCTTCAATAGATTTTAGCCCAACAAGTCATCCTTTCCTGTGTCGATTTATTGATTGACTGTATTCTTCAATTCGTGTTTTTTTATGGCTAGCGTGTTTTCAATTCGTGAGAATTGATCAGTCATCATCTGGTTCATTCATGCGGATTGCAATTACATGGATAGTACACAAGAGGTTACTCCATCCAACACGTTTTCAATGTTAAATTATATCAAATAAAGATGAGTTGGTAGGTACACCATTATTGTATAGTTACTCTTGATTCGATCCGAATTAAGATGATGCAGTTCAGCCCCATGTTCCTATTTGTGCATTTCAGTTAGCAATGACAGTCAGAGAACTCAAAATATGGCACCACATAGATAACTTGAAGTCTTTGAATAACTATATGGATGTTAAGTATGGGAGAAGTTCTATTATTAGGATTGATTGTGTAATGGGCAATTTTATTGTCATGATTGGTAATATGTAACATACAAATAACTTTTCGTTCGTTTTAGCAGAAGTTGTTAAATAGGTACCTGCTATGTTTTTATTTGAACTCTATGAAACTGCTTAGCCATGATCAGATCCTCAGAGTCCTATTCCCTTCTTATGAATATATTATAGGCTAATTTTTTGGCTTTTCTTACTATGTTGTTAGCCTGAAACATGGTACTCTAAATCTGGTTGCTATCATTATCAGTGGTGTGGTAGCACTGACCCGGGAGATGTTGATGCTGGTATACGTACTTGAAAATAATAGAATCTTATTATTTTATATGTCTTCTAGTTACTAATAACAAAGGGAATGGCAGATATAAGAGGTTTCACTGGGCTGCTGATACGAGTAAGTGTCAATGACATGGATAGTCCCAGTATGTTTTTGCCTATTATTATTTGTTATTTACAGACTCTTAGTTTGATTAGTAAGTGTAAATGTTGTGACTGCGTTTTTTGTCTTATAAAATGGAAGATTGTTTGCCTATTGACACAACTATTATCCCTCTTATGTGTTTTTTTATCTTTTGATAGTATATCATTTAACCTTTGTTGCTGATTAAGCTAATTAAAACTACATTTTAGCCGATCTTTGACCAGTTTAACATTTTTCCATTTAAGCTTATCTTTCTAATTTTCACTGGTGGCCCATTGTAGCTAAAACATAACATGAACACTATGTGTAAATTTGATGTTTCAGATTTATGTTCTCTTTAGGTAGTACATGTAAATCCACAAGATGCCTTAGTAGTCTATAGGGTCAGTACTGCAATTGCTCCCAAATTAGCACATCTGCTGGGTCAATATAGTACATCTATATGCCCTTTTCTTCGAATTTATTATGTTCGTATGTATCATAGTCAATGAATGTATTTAGCTAAAAAAACTCCAACAGGTCAACAACAGTCCATTAGTAATTTGGTGATATCTGTAAAAAATTCGATTCTTCAGATTGTGTTTGCAGTTTTGTTTTCTATTCATGGAATGAGATTTTCTCTTTATACATCTGTACATTTTGAAAACGTGTTTAGTGTAGAGAAATAATTTAGTTTAAAGCATAGCTGTAGGTTTGTATGCTGTTTCGATAGATATGAACCTATGTAAGGCGTTTAGCAGCACAAAATATTGGGTTGCGGATTGATCTGGTCAGTATTGTATCAATGGAGGATTCACAAAGGATTAGTCAGATACTGTATCCACTCATTGACACCTCATAGATCATCGAATTAATGGATGAAATTGTTCAGGCAACAGGTCGTATACTTGTTAAAGACAAAGTCTACGTGGCGGTTGGGACAGATTTGAAAGACTGTCGGTCAACTCTGCTGTGGGCGCTACAGAATACAGGAGGTAGTCAGATATGTATACTTCATGTTCACCAACCTGCAGAAATAAATCCCTTTGGTAATCTCTTTCTAACTGAGACCCGTGTCTATTTATTTGTTCCTTAGTCGATCATCGCAGTTTGTATGATGCTTTACAACTTGGTAATATGCTAAATTAGATAAGTTTGTAGATACCACTTATAAAACATATGATTTTTTGGTTCCTCGGGTCATTGTGTCGCAGTGTAAATTTCTCTTGATATAGAAGTAGCACTTTCGACTATCCTCATTGTGTCTTTAGAATATGGGATCCTGGATTGAAGGGTCACAGTAATTATATAGAAGTTGTGTAAGTATTCTTTGTAATATTAGTTTATGCCTTCTGTAATTATTTTTAGTTTCATATGGTTAGATAAATAATATCAAGTGAGTAGTTATGTAATTATCATTTTATAATCTTTTGGTTTTTTTACTTTAAATTGAAATGCAAATCTATAACCTATCTCATAAATGCAATTTAACCTTAACACTTCCACAAACTAAAAACTACATACTAGTATAAATTAGGGTGTGGTGATTCTTATATACCAGTGGGCCAAGTAAATCGCCTTCAAGCACATCAAGTCACAGCATATCATGAAACGAATAGGCAAGATAGCACCAGCTTCTCAACAAATATAACAGATTTGTCAGGATACAGGGGTATTACTGTTACATACTTTTTTGGTCTTTCCTAAAATGTGATAAAATCCTTTTCTTATTCTTTTTTGTCAATGCAAGACCCACATGTTAACTCCCATTTGTGGGATCGCGAATCTTTTACTTATATAGACGCATGCGGAGGGGTATGAGATGGTAAAAAGGGGGAAAAAGGGTATCTTTAATAAGACCCTATGCTTTATGAATTTTATTTACCCCCTCATGTTGATGTAGTACTTTGTCTTTTCTGTATTCTTTACATAAATATAAACTCTATGCTATCTGAATTTTTTTATATTGAGTTATACCCATAGTGTTCCTTATTTTTTATTTTTATACTTTGGAATTAGTTAATTGAGAAACAAGTAGAGACTTCAAATGCGCAACGATATAATATACACTTTTTGCTAAATAAAGTCAATATTGATGAAAAAATGTTACTTGACGGAATCACAAGATTGCAGGAGTCTATTTCAGAAATAACGATTTGGGATACTGTGACATCTTCTACCACCTCCTCAAAATTGTCTATATACATGTCTCAGATGTCCAAGGCAATGGATAATTTAGGAGAGGTTGAAGATTACCTAAATCATGCATCGTATAATTTAATCGGATATAGTTCGGAGTTATCGTCTTTGATTTCTCATAAACTATCCTATTGTTATTTTGTATTGCACGACTAAATTACAGTTTTTTTATATTCACAATTTTTACTCATTACCTAATTTTTGTAACTTCCCTATGTATAGGCTGATTCTCTTAGGGAGAAAACATTATCACAAATTCATGAGATATTGACAACATGACAATCTGCGTTGGCATGACTAGCTATATCAGACTACTTTGCACGACAATCTGTGCTGGTTGATTCTCTTCTGGATTGCAAGGCTGTAACATCCTCGAAATGGACCTAGTTGTTTATATATTATTTCTTGATTTAAATATGTATTTAAAGGTGTTTGGAAATAATATTGTTTGAAATAGTTGAAATAATTGGAATAGAAGTCTAATATTCCAATGTGATAAGTGAATTATTAATTGTTGTAAATTAATATAGTTGACGGTGCAATAAAATGTTTGGACTCGTAAATGGTTTTCGGGTTCCAAGCAATAGATTGAGATGGGGTATTAAATTATACCCGTATATTGGAGGCGGTTTGTGAGGTCGGCTATTTATTTCACTTTCCTATTTAGGAAAGTTATTTATTTTCATTTAAAAACTCATAGAAACTCTCTGAAAACTTCCAAATCAATCCAGAAATCAAATCAGGAAGTTGTGATTCTCGTGAATCTTCATAATCATCAGATTACCATCGTTAGATTCTTCAATCAGTAAGTATTCTTGAGTATTTAAGAATTTGATTTTTTGATTGAATTTGGGTAAATTGATGATTTGAGAGATTTGGATGTTAGAAACAGGTTATAAGTGTTACATATTGATTATGTGATGATATTTGAGGTTTATAACCGTTTAAAAACGAGTTTTTGGTGTTTTGGGGATTAAACCCGCGAGTTAGGGTTTCTGCTGTTCGTGCTGGGCTGGGACGAGGCCAGAAGCCAGCGGCTTCTTTGGCCAAGCCGGCGGCTTGTTCTTGTTAGCCGAAGCCGGCGGCTTCATAAGCCAAGCCGGCGGCTTGTGATGTTTTGTAGGAAACCGGCGGGTATAAACCCGACCCGACGGTTAGTGTAAGCTTTAAAACGGGTTTTAGTTCTGTTACCACATTTGGTAAATTACCCGGCGGTTGTTGAAGTGAAGCCGGCGGGTGAGGTTAGGAAGCCGGCGGCTTCTAGGAGGAAGCCGGCGGCTTGAGGGGCAGGTACAACATTTCTTGTTTGTTTGTTAATAAGTAATATGATTGCTAATTGATATATGTTAATAGATGATAATGATTATATTATAAATCATTAGTGGATAGTTAAGAACTAGTAATCTTGATGTAGATTATGTTAAGTTCCTAATGTTAAAGATTGATATAAGTTCAGTATTTATGATTTGATTACTAACTTATATTTGATTGGTTGATTCTCAGATGTGGAGAAGGCTCAGTGATATTAGACTACTGAGTGGAGGTCTGAGGTAGTCGGTGAGTGGATCTGTAACCTCAGTGTGATTTAGTTGTAATGATTTGAATTACAACAAGTAATTATAGTCTTACTTTGATAGAATGAAATTGTTGAGATATCTTGCCATGATAGTTTGACTAGTTGCTTACTTGGCTGTTTGAGCTATTATGTAAGATTCTGAGGTCAACTTGACTTGACAGTTGGACTTGGTTGTTATTGTAGACGACAGGAGATCTTGAAACTTGAAATGTTGGTTTGGAGATCTAGGTCGTGTGTGATTAACAACTGGTTACCGGTAATTCTGTATAGGCCAATACAAATGATTGATAAGGGTTCCCTGAGTACCAAACCGGTATTAGGGTATCTCAGGAGCCACCGGTCCTCATGACGATTTATAATGTTTGATTGGTGTAGCTTGACATTGATTGGATGTCGAGTGAATGATTGATTTTCTGTTTATTCTTATTTGATGTAAACAGATTGTTATACTAGGTTGTACTGTTGCGTATAGTTTCATTCACTTAGCTTTATGCTAACCCCACCACAGTTCTTCCTGCAGGTTAAAATAGAAGGGACATATTGGGCAGGGCAGGAAGTGTTTGGAATTGATGGAATGTTTGACAGGCTGTTACTCTGATGTTATTTTTATAACTGTAAAAGTGTTTTGAATCATATAACACCGAGTTTGTTGAAATGTCATGTGTTTGGCTTTGAAAAAGTCTATTGACATTTTGAGTACATTGATTGAAATGTTTTAAATATACGCTTCCGAATCGCCAATATTATATGATTGTTTTTAATTAACGAGAGGTGTTATAAGCTGGTATCAGAGCAATAGTTTGGGTGAATTGAACATGATAGATTGTTCAATCCTAAACTTGATTGAGTTGAGTCAAACATTCCAGTGGGTGTGGGTTTAGTTGAGTAGTGAATGCATGTGAAAAAAGGTGATTAGTTGAATATGTACTAACCCTTAACAAGTTGTGAAGTTGTTATTTGATTGCAGAGACGGAGGGACATGAGTATCTGATTGGTATATTTCATGTTTCCTCAACACTAGTGGGCTTAAGATTGCCAGGTAATCTTCGATAAGCCTATGTTAATTTACATTAACTTGAATTGTATACTCTGTTATGTTGAGTAAGCTTTGTTATGAAGTTACTTGAGTCAGACTGATATGATTCCCTAGTTTTGAGTCAACTAAGGATTGCTATATGTTGATATCAGGATAGAAGTATTAAAGGAGTTATTTGTTGTTGCTCATTGATGTTAGTATTTCTGATTGAATTGAGAATGCAGAAATATGATTAAGTAAATAGAAAAGAATTGATTAAGGTTCAAATGGATTGATGTTAGAACCTAAGAGTGTCTTTATTGGTGAGACAAAATAATTGATAGTATTATGTTAATGGATTAATCACAAGGTGTGATCTAAATCCTTGTTAAGGAAGGTTGTGTCATTTGAATTAATAATGACTGCTATTTGAGAAAATATGTGTTTATGTGACTATATGATATGTGTTGACTATAGTTAAATACTTGATCTAAACCGAGATTGATAGGTTTATGAGGAGTGTAGAATAAAATAAAGTGAAATTGATTTGGGAAGTGATGAATCTTTCTGGTCAATTGTAAATTAATAGATGAAATGTTTTAATAGTTACATGATTGAGTAGGCTTGTTGTGACAGTGATGCTTGATAGTATAGCATATGTCAAAGTGATGATAATTAATTAAGATGTGTCCTGAATTTTGGAGTAAATAAGGACATTGATTAGTGTTAAGTATTGAAACTATGATGACGAGTTATCATGTGTTTGAGGTTTCAGATAAGTGATATACTGAGTAATTCAGTTGTTGAAAATTATAACATTGTGTGTATGTGAGATGACTTGCATATGTAAGGTTGAATATGTAAAGTAGTAAGCTGATTTTGAGTATGTATCAGCTGTTAGAAACTATTAAATAGATGTTGATTTATTTGAAATCATAAGAGTAGATCACATTGATAATTATAATGTAGAGTAGCCTGAGAATGGATTGTGAAGAACATAATCTTGCAACGCCTGATCACTGTTGTTATATTATGTTGTGTCACATGAACTTGTTGAGGCTACTTGGTATAAAAGAAATGTAATGTGATTTTGGATAAGGAGCATGATAGTATGCTAAGTTGTTTAATAGTTGTTTTGATAAGAAAACAATCAGTTGATAGAACTGTGACCTTTAGATGGTAAAGGTAAGAGTGTAAATAATAATGGTCATTGATAGAGGTTTTGATGATAAACCTAGTTGACTAATTTGATTTTGTTAAAAATGTAGTTGTAACTGATTGTGTCAAATTGCCCATAGGTGAATTTGTATAGTGTTTAAGTGAACCACTATATTATAATTGGTTTGTATGAAGCCAAAGTTGAAATATGTTGATATTGTTTGGTTTAAGGATTCTTAGTATTATTTAGAGTAATAATGTGAAATATATGTTTGAAAGTAAACATATAATATGGAATGGCTTGTATGGAGCCAATACTGATGTAGGTTGACCTTGTCCTTGTGAAGGATTGATAAGATTATTGAATGTAATAATTTGAAATATATGTTTGAAAGTGAACATATAAGATGAAATGGTTTGTTGTGAGTTAATATTGATAGTATGTTAACTTTGAAAGTCAAACCATGAATAGAGAGTTGTGTATAAAATTAATTGCTTGTGATTGGTTTGAGTTTGGGTCAAACTTGAGGAAAGCAATTAGAGAATTTTATTGATTGGTTGATTGAGATCAAGGTTGACACATAGTCAACTGTTTGTGTTGAAATAGTCTAACATAGATTGAAATGTTATGATTGTGTGGAATGTGATTGAATTCCTAGATTGGTCACATTATGTTGAAACGGGTCATTGAAAATCCAAAGGAGATAGATGAATTATCTAAGTTTGTGAGACTTGAGTTATTACTTAAAGCTAGTATTAAGTAATTGAAATAGTGTTAAGTATAATTGAGTATTCAGTTGGGTAATATTTAATATTTGAACTGAATATGTGTTGAAAAAATTATACAGATATGAAGTCATTGTTTGATATGACAGTTATAATTTGCTAAGATATGTTAGAATAATTAAATCACATTGATTAGTAATGTGATAAGAAAATCTTATCAGTGTATGAAGCTTGTGATGATAGCTTTGATTGGGTAAGAATGTGAGATAAGAAATAATTGAAAGTTATTATTAAGGGTTGCATATGTTGACTGGTACCTCATGGTGAATCACTTAAGTATCGAAAGAATTGAATGGATTCTTTAGTTATTTGTTGATCGTATACAACTAAAGTAAGTGATAAAGTGGTAAATTGGGATTAGATCCAAATAAGGTATGATATGAAAGTATGTAACACCCTCAAATTTCGGGTCGCGGAAGCAGTCGGGTCGGGTGTTACTAAATCAAATATCACAAGCACAAAGATATATAATGAACGACTCTAAATGAGACGTTTAAAATAGTTATACATTTACCAAATAAAATATTTACAAAGTTAACAGTGGTTTTCAATTACATAAATTGAAATACAAAAGTAAATGCAGTGTTGTCCCAAAGTTTGAAAACATGCGACTCGAGCTAGCATAGCTTGCAGTGGTCCTAATCCTGCGGGCCACCTGAGAATACATACTAAAACAGGTCAGCTATAAAGCTGGTGAGTTCACAGAGTAATTAATATGAAATCGTGTGACAATACCATCCGTATTATAAAAAGCGGTTATCCACCGTGTGTTTAGATTTAATGAGTTTGCAAAGACATTACAAAAGTTATTTACCGGGGTGTAGGTTACTCTAACCATATGATTTACTAGATAGTGGAGTTTAGTATGCATCGGTTATTAGTCTTTACGTAGAGGTACGGGTTCCTAGAATTAGGTCATCTACCCATGTAGGAACCACAACATATAATGATTGGTTAATAAGTATCCCGAGTCCCAATAATCCATCGGATTATCCTGCAAGTATTTAAGTAATGAAAGTAGCACTACGTGCATACTTTATGTTCAAGAGCACCACGTGCTTAAACTGGATAAACAATGAAGCACCGCGTGCTTAAGGTCAAATGTAGTGAGGCACTCAGTGCCTGAGATGTGTAATAGGTATGCATATGTATGAAGCACCACGTGCTTAGCAATGTAGTAATGTATACATCAACATGTATAGGTAATCAGTAGTAGCACCCCGTGCCAAGTAGTGGTTCAGCGAACCCGGAAGTAGCACAACGTGCCAAGTAGTGGTCCAGCGAACCCGGAAGTAGCACAACGTGCCCGGAAGTAGCGCAACGCGCCCAGTGATGGCCCTACAGGCTCGGCAGTAGCATAACATGCCTACTGTGTAATCAGGTGAAGCATTACATGCTTGTTTAACGTTAAGGAAGCACTACGTGCTTAATGGTGTAAATAGGGTGTGTACATGTATGTATATATATCAGCGAAGCACCGCGTGCTTGTTAGTGTAAGCATGTGTACATCATCATGTACATGTAATCGTAAGTAGCACCACGTGCCAAGTAGTGGTTCAACGAACCCGGAAGTAGCACAACGTGCCCGGAAGTAGCGCAACGTGCCCAGTGATGGCCCCACGGGCTCGATAGTAGCACAACGTGCTAAACAGTTTATGTATGCATAAATTAGTGTAAGATATCTACAGATAAACACTACACTCAATTTATGTGCGTTTATTACCCTATGGTAATGTTGAAGGTGCAATCTAACAATCTACACCTATGAATAACGTTTAATGTTCACAATGTATCTAAGTGTGACTAATCACCACCTAGATGATGGGTGTAGCAGGTCATGTCTAGATGCGTATAAACGCCACCTAGCTATTCTGAGTAGTATATAATGCCTAAGTGTGTCATTACATCACTTAGTTGTCGAAAAGTACCTACATCACTTAAATGATGGATACTATCAGTCGGTTCTATAAATCGTGACTTGATTAGTAAGGGTGGTCTCTAGGTTGTGTTTCACGAGTAAACTAGCCAAATCTAGTAATACTGAATCGCCGATGTGACGAAGTGTTTAAATGTTGTTCCTTGTATAATTCTAGTTGTTGTCTTGTTAAGGCACACTTAGTTTGCATAGTATGTACGGTTGTCTCAAGGGCGTTGGGGTCTAACATGTCATTTGCAAACATTTGTAAAGCGGTTGTAAGTTCGTGTATCAACGAAAAGTAAGTAAATCATGAGTATGTATCTCCCCCAAAATCAGTGAAAACAGTAAAAAGGAGGGGCTATGAACTCACCTGAGGAGCTAGCGTCCTAGCGTAACGAGTCGTGCCAAGTGAAATCTCCTAATGTCCTAAACACGAGAGATTTCGTACGTTTGTAAGTGCGGTTCGTTATGGATGTTCGTAATAATAATTCATATTATTATTAGGTTTGAGTTTTCGTATACTTCATAAAGTATATTTGTTTTGAATGTGAGTCGTATCGTATTTAAATTGTCATTTGAGAACGTCTTCCGATACTTAGAAAAATTTGGCTATATTCTGTTTTCTGCGACATAACATGCGACACAAAAATGGTTCATGCGACACAAGGGTTGTGTCGCATGGTGCGACACAGAAGCTCTGCGACACAGTGGTTGTGTCGCATAATGCGTGTGATGCTAAATCAATAGCGACATAAGGGTTGTGTCGCATGGAGTCTGCGACACAAGGTACGACACAAGAATACGACATAAGGGTTGTGTCGCATGAGTAATTCATGCGACATAAGATACGACACAAATGGAATTATGCGACACAACATGCGACACAAGCGTTGTGTCGCATGGATGAACACCAGCCCAGAAACTCGCGGCTGTCGCGTTTTTCCGATCAAAATCGCAAATCTAACGTATTTTCAAGCTGTAAAATCATGTTTTCTTTGTTGTTTAGGTTATAACTAAGTTGTGTAAGCATTATTACACCCAAACATTACTTCAAAATGATTAAATCTAAGAAATTGAGAATTTCTTACAAATGCGAATCGTGGCCAAACGAGAAAGAAAACGATGATGTTGCCTTTGTTAATATTGTTCCACTCGTGAAGGTGATTCCGAAAATGTTGGTGACGGTGGCGGCGGTGGTCGGCCGGCGGTGGTGGTGGTGGTTGGTGGTGATATTTTAGAGAGAAAAATGGGGTGGAGAAAAAGGAAGAAGAAGAAAATGAAGGAAGAAAAGATGGTGGGGGTTGGGTTTTGTTAAACTCAGCTCCCACTTTTGTATACTGTGGTCTCCAACCGCAGTACAAAATACCCGTATTTTCGCACTCGCTCGTAGTTCAAAATAATATTTTAAATTCTGAAATTTATTTATGTTACTTCCAAATGTTTATTAGTGGAAGTATTTTATAAAAATACTTTGTTAAAATTTACTTTTTATATTCGATTCTGCGTTGTCCCAAATTATATAATATTTCTTCTAACAAATAAAATATTAGTTTCGAGATTTTTGACATTGAAGTTTGGATGCGTTTTTCTGAGTACTCCATCTTATTATATATATATATTATATATAATTTTTAAATTCCGTGGTAATAACGCGTACTTAGTACGAAGATTAAAAGTTTAAATTTGTCGCGCAAGTTGACTTTTTGACCAGGTGTTACAAAGTATATCTGGAGTTGGATGGTGTTAAAGATTTAGTTGATCTTTGTTTGATAAATTGAGGAAATATGAATTGAATGATTGTTCATATTTTAAGAAATTGTATGTGTTAGAGGGTAAGTGAAACCTTGAAATTGATAGGTGATAATTGTATTCACCAAGCTTTTCTTGTAAGTTTAAGTTAAATTGTTTAAGTTATATATGAGTTGGTAAGTATATAAGTGAAACATAGAATTAATAATTATTCCATGTCCTGTGGTATGGATATGTGATGACTAGTACTACTGAGAAGGCTTGATAAAGACTTTAACAGTCTGAATGGCCTAGTGTATAGGATTAAATGGAATTGATGTGTATGTGTCCATTTAAGAAAATATCTGAAGTTGTGTAGGTATGTATGTGTGGTATACATGATAATAAATGGCATGATAAGTTTTAATAGAATGAATTAAAATGTGCCATGAGATATGTGGAGGTCAGTTAATTGTGATTAACTTGATATAGATTTTGTTGGAAATGTGTTGAAAGGTAGCACATTTTGATAATGTGATATTGTGATGCTTGACCTGTAGTATCATAATATGTGGATTAAGACTGACTTAGTTGCTAGATTGACGGGATCTAGTGTTGAATGATTGGGTGGTTAAAGTTGTATAATTTCTAATTGCTTGTGATTAGTAATTTAAGATTGTAAGGTTGAATGGAAATAACTGGTTGCTAAGATAAGATTCTTGATGTCTTACCAGTTTAAGCGTTAAGTAAATTCTAACTTGATGGTTAGTTAGACTTTGAAGACAAATATTAAGTACTGATAGGTGTATTGAAATGTATAATCACTAGTGTTGTGGTTATTGTTTGGATGGTTGTAGTAGTTGTTGTCGCACCCCCAAAACACGTGGCAGCGGAAACATAAGTTGTCATGGGAGCGCCGACCAAATTAAATATCACAACACAAGATTACAACAAACGACCTCTATATGAGACGTTTTAATAAAAAGTTACATTACCATAATTTCAAATGTTTACAATAAGTCTGGAGTTCGCATAAACCGCTAAGAGATTACTAATACATAACTGATTATACGAAATACAGCTAAATGCAATCTAATCTCTTGATGTTTGAAAAACAATGCGACTCGAGCTAAGCTTTCCATAAGCTTCCTACTGCGGCGGGTTACCTGAGAAATACATACTAAAAGGTCAACATAAAGTTGGTGAGTTCATAGGTTTGTAAACAATCGTTTAGTTATGATCCACAAGATTTCAAGTTGTATCATTCGCAAATGACAGTTAAAAGTATCGTTAGCCAACGATAAGTAAAAGTATTGCAAAATGCAATATAAGTATACCATTTACATGAGTCTCATAGTCAAACTTAACGTTGTTTGCCTCCGGTAAGTGTACTAATCCGAATACACCTCTAAATCACAAGTAATACTGCGCCCGTGGGTTGGCTAGCGCGACTAGCCCGGACGAGGTTTGTCAAACCCTGATGGTACCACCCAATAATACTCACGCACAATTTTAATGACTATGATGGGGTAGAGGACTTTAGTGGATTATTCAGGTCTCATGCAATCCGTATAAAAAGTTGTATTATAATACTTGTGATCATAAAAGCAGTGGTGTTGTAAATGTATCGTTAACAAACGATGAGTAAATGAGTTGCAAGTGTATCGTTAACAAACGATAAGTAAATGAGTTGCAAGTGTATCGTTAACAAACGATAAGTAAATATGTTGCAAGTGTATCGTTAACAAACGATAAGTAAATATGTTGCAAGTGTATCGTTAACAAATGATAAGTAAATATGTTATTGCACGAATGCAAAAATGAGTATAAAACAGTTGTAGTATGTATTCTCCCCCAAAAGTAGTTGTAAAACAGTAAAAAGGGGGCTATGAAACTCACCAGAGTTAGGCAGGTAGCAAGCAATAATCAAATAGCAAGCAAAGTCCAAGGTGCAACCTTCTAACGTCCTAAACGTATAAGGTTGTGTAAGTAGATGTCTTATAAGACCATCTAGAGTGATTGTATAAGTGGGGGTCAATGTCCACTTAAGCCAATCGTGTAGGTGGAGGGTTAATGTCCACCTAAAGCTAGTTCATCAACTAGTATGTCCAAATAAGTTGTTCAAGTTTGTTTATCAAAAACGTGTACGACCCGTTGGTGAAAGTTTGTAATAATAATTCGTTAAGACATTATTATTAGGATGATGTTATACTTACATATGTATAGTATGTTTCATGAGTTATAACGTTGCATTGTATAAGTATTAACGTTACTTGAAGTTTAACACTTAGTGAGAAAACTAGTTTTTAAGGATTCTGTTTCATGCGACACTTCATGCGTCACTTGCTAGTTAGGGGCGGCACTTAGGAAGTGCCGCATAATATGCGTTTTCAGATTTAAATAGCGTCACTTAAGAAGTGTCGGATACGGGCGTCACTAAGGCATGGCGGCACTAAGGGTAAGTGCCGCTAATATAATAGTTCAGTCACTTCAGGCGTCACTTAGGTAGTGTCGGTATTAATAAAGTTTTAATAACAAAGGCGTCACTTATCGAGTGTCGCTATAATCATATTCAGAAAAGTAAGGGCGTCACTTTGGGAGTGTCGCTATAATTCCTGGGGTCATGCGTCACTTATGTCTGTTTGGATTTTGCTAAGTTAAAAACGTGGTCAACTATGACGGTTTGACCCGAACCTTCTACCCAAGTCATATTCCAGTAAATAAAGGTTATAAAAGTTATTATTTCATATTGTAGTCGTTTCGAGATGTCGGTTTTAAGTTTACACCTTAAACTTCAAGATTTAATGTTTTCGGTTTATGTCGGGACATTACGTCAACTGATTTCACCTATCTATAGTCCAAATCAAACTTTCAAATTTTTACCAACTGATTTACTAAGTGTCTTGACTAACATATCAAATTTTCAGCTTCTAACAAGTCCATTAACATAGTTAAATAAAGCCGAGTAACAACCGAACACATTTTATCGAAAAACTTCCAGGTCAGACTTATAAATCGGCTCGTAGAGAAAAATGAGAGCGTTTCTGGAAAAAGTGTAAAACACGAAAGTTATAGATCTTTTCAATACGCAAAATTTAAAAAAAAATGCATCTTCTAACTCTCAGTATTTGATTTTATACGAATATTTTTGTGAACTGTCGATTTTTAGGCAGATTTTCATGCATGTTCTTGTTTGCTTTATAAAAACGATTTTCAACAACAATCTTGGACATATTTATGTTAGATGAGCTAAATAACATCAAAATCAGTAATATTAAAGTAATTAAATGAGGGCCTTGGTGATTCTTACAACAAAATGATGAAGAGAAAATGGTGGTGATGAGGATGAGCTTGATTCTTGCACCTTCTTGCTTCCTTTTCTTTAGGATGGATGATGGTGGTTTATGGTGATGGTTATGGTGATTAAAGGCTGGAGTTTTTCCAGAAAATGAGAGAGAGAGTTTTGAGAGAATTATGAAAGGTTAGAGTGTTGAAATGAGGTGTAAGTGAGGTGGAGTAGTGAAGTGATCATGGCTAGCAATCATCACATTGCATGAAGTTTGGATGGGGAATGAGGGTGGTGGCACATGGGCCGGCCCCCATGGTGACCCCACAAGGGTATTTTGGTCATTTTACATTTCTAGCTTAAATCGTTGCGTTTTTCGTTCGTTTACCCGATTGTTTAAACGTTTATTTATACGTTAAACGTTTTATACGCAAATTTAAGTGACGACTTAAATTTCGATATTTTTGATTGAGATATTTATTAAAATACTTAAAAACATTTATAAAAATGTCCCGTTTATTTGTCGGCCTTGATTTGCGTGTTTGTTCTACGGCGGTTTAATCGCGTAACGTTATTTTGAGTCGTTTAGATTAACGATATAATTTAGATAAATTTCCATTGAAGTATTATTTAAAGTACTTAATTTAGGTTGTCAATTTAATTATTGACGTTCGTTTGGTTGTCGAAATAAATTCGCGCGTTATCGTTGCGTTTGAGACGTTTTAACCGAAACGTCTAGGTTTTTCGAGTATTATTTTAGCAAAATAATAGATAATGATAAACAACTTCTAAAAATAGATTAAAGTTATTTTTAGAAATGTTTTCACCAACGTCGTATTTAAACTGTGTCGGACTCCATCCGATAATAAAATGTACGATTTAAACAAATCGCAAATGTGTGCAAATATAATAACATATATTAATACACATAATGATACACATAATTCATCCTAATTACATGTATTAGCACAATGATTAGGAACTAACACTAGCCCTAATTGGTCGGGTGTCACATTCTCCCCCTGTTAGGAGAATTTCGTCCCGAAATTAGCTTGTTGTCATGGTCTGAGAGGCATCTAAAAATAGATGTGGGTATTTCAGTCGCATTTGGTCTTCCCGTTCCCAAGTGAATTCAGGACCGCGCCTAGAATTCCACCGGACTTTAACGATGGGAATACGACTCTGTTTCAAGCGTTTGACCTCACGGTCCATGATTTCTATTGGTTCCTCGACGAAATGGAGTTTATCATCGATATGGATTTCGTCGAGAGGGATAACAAGTGTCTCATCAGACAGACATTTCTTCAGGTTAGAATGTGGAATGTGTTGTGCACGCTACTAAGTTGAGGGGGTAGCTGCAGTCGATATGCCACCGGACCAATCCTTTCAAGAATTTCAAAAGGTCCGATGTATCTAGGGTTTAGTTTGCCGCGTTTACCAAAACGAATGACACCTTTCCAAGGTGACACTTTTAAAAGTACTTTGTCCCCGACCTGAAATTCGAGAGGTTTGCGTCTCACGTCAGCGTAACTCTTCTGACGGTCACGTGCGGCTTTCAGCCGGTTTTTAATGGTCACGATTTTCTCGGTCGTTTCATGGATGATTTCAGGACCAGTGAGTTGGCTATCGCCGATTTCGGTCCAACAAATGGGTGATCGGCACTTTCTACCATAAAGTGCCTCGAAGGGTGCAGCATCAATGCTGGTGTGATAACTGTTGTTGTAGGAGAACTCACACAAAGGTAAGTGGTTTTCCCAAGAGTTTCCGAAGTCCATAACGCACGCGCGCAGCATATCTTCTAAAGTTTGGATGGTTCGTTCACTTTGACCATCGGTTTGTGGGTGATAAGCGGTACTCATATCCAGACGAGTACCGAGAGCTTTCTGAAGTGTTTGCCAAAATCGAGAGGTGTAGCGGCTATCTCTATCGGAGATGATCGAGATGGGTATGCCGTGTCGTGCTACGACCTCTTTGATGTAGATGCGAGCCAAGCGCTCCATCTTGTCGGTTTCTTTGATAGCTAGGAAATGGGCAGATTTCGTGAGACGATCTACGATCACCCAAATGGTATCGCAAACGCTCGGTGTTTTCGGTAGTTTGGTAATGAAGTCCATGGTTATGTTTTCCCATTTCCATTGAGGTATCTCGGGTTGTTGAAGTAACCCAGAAGGTTTCTGGTACTCGGCCTTAACCTTGGCACAGGTTAGACACTTACTAACATACGTGGCTATGTCAGCTTTCATGTTGGGCCACCAATACCGTTGTTTGACGTCATGATACATCTTGTCAGAACCAGGATGTATGGAGTATCGGGATTTGTGAGCTTCATCCATGACCAAATCTCGTAGGTTCCCAAAGTTAGGTAACCAAATTCGGTTAGAGAAGTATCGGGTTCCATCGGGTTTGATTTCGAATTGTTTTTCCATGCCTCGCAAGGCCTCATTTTTGATGTTTTTCTCGTTGAGTGCTTCGAGTTGAGTGGAATGAATTTGAGAAATAAGATCGTTGTGGATGGTTAAACCAAGGGCTCGAACTCGAAGGGGTTTCACTCGTTCTTTTCGGCTTAGAGCATCGGCAACAACGTTAGCCTTACCCGGGTGGTATCGGATTTCACAGTCGTAGTCACTAAGTAACTCGACCCAACGACGTTGTCTCATGTTTAGGTCCTTCTGATCAAAGATATGTTGAAGGCTTTTGTGGTCGGTAAAGATTGTACATTTGGTACCATACAGGTAATGTCTCCATATTTTGAGCGCAAAGACAACGGCTCCTAATTCGAGATCGTGAGTGGTATAGTTTTTCTCATGGATTTTCAGTTGCCGAGAGGCATAAGCGATGACTTTATCACGTTGCATTAACACACAACCTAGTCCTTGATGTGAGGCGTCGCAGTAAACTACGAAATCATCTGTGCCTTCGGGTAAGGACAGGATTGGTGCACTGCAGAGTTTCTGTTTAAGGAGTTGGAAGGCTGACTCTTGTTTATTGGTCCAATCGAATTTCTTATCTTTCTGGGTCAAGGAGGTTAATGGTTGAGCAATTCGGGAAAAGTTCTCTATGAATCGCCGGTAATATCCAGCGAGACCTAAGAATTGTCGGACCTCGGTTGGAGTAGTTGGTGCTTTCCAGCACTTGATGGCCTCGATTTTTGCTGGATCAACACGTATCCCTTGGCTGTCAATGACATGCCCTAGGAACTGTACTGTTTGCATCCAGAACTCACACTTGGAGAACTTGGCGTATAACTCCTCGTGTCTGAGTAATTCCAAGATAGTTTTGAGGTGTTGGCCATGCTCTGTTTCGTTGCGAGAGTAGATCAAGATGTCATCAATGAACACAATGACAAACTTATCTAGATATGGTTTGCACACCCGATTCATAAGGTCCATGAATACAGCCGGTGCGTTGGTTAAGCCAAAAGGCATCACTTGGAATTCGTAATGCCCGTAGCGGGTTCGGAAGGCGGTTTTCGGGATATCAGCGTCTCGAACGCGGAGTTGGTGATAATCAGACCGAAGGTCGACCTTTGAATAAAAGCTTGAACCTTGAAGTTGGTCAAATAAGTCATCGATTCTAGGAAGTGGGTATCGGTTTTTGATGGTTGATTTATTTAGTTCTCGGTCTACCGGTCTCCCCTTGTTTGATCAAAGTTCCACAGGTAATGATGGGAACACTAGCGGTTTTCTAGAGACCATTCCTTTAGGAACAGTGTTTGGACAATCGGTCTATGCTTATGATGATATGGATAATCGGTCCATGCTTATGATGATATGGATAATCGATCTTGACGGTTATGAGATCTATGTGGGAAATGTTCGCTTGCGATGGTGTAAAATCAGTCGATAAATTTCTATGATAATAGTTTGCTTGGAACTATTAAGTCCGTTGAAAACTTGAGTAATTCAAAATATGTTGGAAAAATCTGGTTGTCCATAAGACGTTGAAAATTTCTGTCTGGCCAATTTAATTGAACTTTAGAAGTTGTAAATAGTTCCGGGTAGTTGTTTGGTGAAAATTCTTTGAAAACTTGAATCGGTAGAAATCTGTTGAAAAATCTCTTGAAAACTCTTGTTATTTTAAAGTGTTGAAAGTTTTAGTTGATTCTTATAGTGGTGTCTCCTTAAACGAAAGGGGGACAAAAGAATGAATTTGATCTTAGTATGAGAGCTAAGATTGTCACATTCATGATTAAGAGCAATATGTGGCTTCATAGTACGACGGTAAATCAATACAATGTAATATGATTTGTAACTAATAAGGCGTAAGGTTAATAGGTTGATAGTTTATAGAATTCAAAGTTTACAAAACGTGCCGGGCATCGTTACCTCCGGACGAATACATAAGTCTTATACAAAATGTGATGGGGTTTTATACACCCATCGATAGATCATCGAGCTAACACTAGCTATGTTCACCGTTGTTCGAGTCTACTTCTAATCTATTCTAAGTTCAGGTCGTGTGGATAGTAACGTGCTTCGAGCATGTCACTGTATCGCGGGAGTGCAGAGTGGAGTAAGATATTGTCTGTTGAGTGTTGGCACATCCCTTTGATCCACGTTTTTGTTATTTGCTTAAAATGAGTGGCCACTTCCTTCCAGTAGTGAATCCTATCCCTGATTCGGTCGGGAATAGACCTTTTCAGAATCCTCAATTCTTGCTCGTAGGTCTTACACCTAAACTTGAGCTCCCAATTGCGGCCATCTAAATCTTCGGCCTGATCTCTCACTCTTTAGTATTCCTCGATGCCAATCATTCCGAAGTTGTGTTGCTCGTTTTCCTCCATAATGATTTCTTCCATTGGTGCTATTTCCTCATCGAGGTATGTGTACTGAATCTGTTCTTCGCAGATTAGGTCGTCATCTGACGAGTAGTCGTTCTTAGGGGAGTTTGCCATCTTTTTTTTTTTTGGGAGGGCGTTCTATTAAGACAGTGAATCAACAACAAGAAGGTTTAGTCAATATCGTAGTTTCAAGGAGTAGCCACAAAAATGACCGGGTAGTGTTTTCAAAGTAGTCAACCATGACTATGTTGTTTTGAAATGAACAAATGCTTGGTGAAGGTGATTAGATAGTTGATAGATTCATAGTTGCGGGTAGTCCTTGCAGTAGGGATTAGAATGTTCAAGTCATAGTTTGAAATAGTTTAAAGTAGTTTTATGGGCTTAGTCGTTGTGAGTATCCCTTGTGATACTAACCCAGTGATGTTTGGAACAGGCAAAGTCGCGAATCAAGTTATGAGTAAATCGTTTGACAAACGTGTCAAAATGGTGACCAAACATGATCAAGTAGTAAGTCTCGTGTTTGAAAGAATTGTTGACATACAAGTCAAAGAGTGATCAATCATGATCAAGTAAAGGGTTGAGTGGATTGTTGAAGTTCATTCAATTGTTGGAAAAATCATTTCCGATAAGTAGGTGTGTCTGTTCCTCTAGTCGTGTGTAGTACGCATGCCTTATGGGTCTACGATATAAGTGGGAATGATGAGTGCGTACTAACAGGAGTAAGTTCGTTTAGGTGACGGAGTATCGTATGGTCTAAGTTCTATATCGTTTTCCTCGAGTGATTTAGTTGTGAGCGGAAAGAAGAAAGTGAAATAGGTGTCGCTTGTTTGGGTGGTGAATCCAAAGGTGGATTCTCCCCAAGTGAGTTCGATTTGATTATATCGTTGCCCGATTCGGTTGAGCGAGTGGTACCGCGAAAGTCTCCACAGTGGTAAGTAAGGTTTGTGTTTCGTGTTCGATGTCACGCGACATAGTTGTGGGAGTGGTTGCCATATAGAGTGGCAAGGAGTTTAATATACGGGAAGTTGAGGTCATATATAGCAATATAATAACCTAGCACATAAGCACGTATAAGGTTGGTCCCGTTCTATCCTCGGTTCGCGTTGTCTACCGCACCCTCGTTTACTATAACCATTTCAGGTCTTGCATCGATTCTCCTTTAATTGTACATAGTTGATCAAGCTATGTTAAATTAAATTCAAATGATGCAATTGCTGAACCAGTCATACCAAAAGAGGAATACTACCCTAACGGTCATAGTCTAGGTCACTAATGCAATCCTAGTTCGCTATAACCTTAGGCTCTGATACCAATCTGTCGCACCCCCAAAACACGTGGCAGCGGAAACATAAGTTGTCATGGGAGCGCCGACCAAATTAAATATCACAACACAAGATTACAACAAACGACCTCTATATGAGACGTTTTAATAAAAAGTTACATTACCATAATTTCAAATGTTTACAATAAGTCTGGAGTTCGCATAAACCGCTAAGAGATTACTAATACATAACTGATTATACGAAATACAGCTAAATGCAATCTAATCTCTTGATGTTTGAAAAACAATGCGACTCGAGCTAAGCTTTCCATAAGCTTCCTACTGCGGCGGGTTACCTGAGAAATACATACTAAAAGGTCAACATAAAGTTGGTGAGTTCATAGGTTTGTAAACAATCGTTTAGTTATGATCCACAAGATTTCAAGTTGTATCATTCGCAAATGACAGTTAAAAGTATCGTTAGCCAACGATAAGTAAAAGTATTGCAAAATGCAATATAAGTATACCATTTACATGAGTCTCATAGTCAAACTTAACGTTGTTTGCCTCCGGTAAGTGTACTAATCCGAATACACCTCTAAATCACAAGTAATACTGCGCCCGTGGGTTGGCTAGCGCGACTAGCCCGGACGAGGTTTGTCAAACCCTGATGGTACCACCCAATAATACTCACGCACAATTTTAATGACTATGATGGGGTAGAGGACTTTAGTGGATTATTCAGGTCTCATGCAATCCGTATAAAAAGTTGTATTATAATACTTGTGATCATAAAAGCAGTGGTGTTGTAAATGTATCGTTAACAAACGATGAGTAAATGAGTTGCAAGTGTATCGTTAACAAACGATAAGTAAATGAGTTGCAAGTGTATCGTTAACAAACGATAAGTAAATATGTTGCAAGTGTATCGTTAACAAACGATAAGTAAATATGTTGCAAGTGTATCGTTAACAAACGATAAGTAAATATGTTATTGCACGAATGCAAAAATGAGTATAAAACAGTTGTAGTATGTATTCTCCCCCAAAAGTAGTTGTAAAACAGTAAAAAGGGGGCTATGAAACTCACCAGAGTTAGGCAGGTAGCAAGCAATAATCAAATAGCAAGCAAAGTCCAAGGTGCAACCTTCTAACGTCCTAAACGTATAAGGTTGTGTAAGTAGATGTCTTATAAGACCATCTAGAGTGATTGTATAAGTGGGGGTCAATGTCCACTTAAGCCAATCGTGTAGGTGGAGGGTTAATGTCCACCTAAAGCTAGTTCATCAACTAGTATGTCCAAATAAGTTGTTCAAGTTTGTTTATCAAAAACGTGTACGACCCGTTGGTGAAAGTTTGTAATAATAATTCGTTAAGACATTATTATTAGGATGATGTTATACTTACATATGTATAGTATGTTTCATGAGTTATAACGTTGCATTGTATAAGTATTAACGTTACTTGAAGTTTAACACTTAGTGAGAAAACTAGTTTTTAAGGATTCTGTTTCATGCGACACTTCATGCGTCACTTGCTAGTTAGGGGCGGCACTTAGGAAGTGCCGCATAATATGCGTTTTCAGATTTAAATAGCGTCACTTAAGAAGTGTCGGATACGGGCGTCACTAAGGCATGGCGGCACTAAGGGTAAGTGCCGCTAATATAATAGTTCAGTCACTTCAGGCGTCACTTAGGTAGTGTCGGTATTAATAAAGTTTTAATAACAAAGGCGTCACTTATCGAGTGTCGCTATAATCATATTCAGAAAAGTAAGGGCGTCACTTTGGGAGTGTCGCTATAATTCCTGGGGTCATGCGTCACTTATGTCTGTTTGGATTTTGCTAAGTTAAAAACGTGGTCAACTATGACGGTTTGACCCGAACCTTCTACCCAAGTCATATTCCAGTAAATAAAGGTTATAAAAGTTATTATTTCATATTGTAGTCGTTTCGAGATGTCGGTTTTAAGTTTACACCTTAAACTTCAAGATTTAATGTTTTCGGTTTATGTCGGGACATTACGTCAACTGATTTCACCTATCTATAGTCCAAATCAAACTTTCAAATTTTTACCAACTGATTTACTAAGTGTCTTGACTAACATATCAAATTTTCAGCTTCTAACAAGTCCATTAACATAGTTAAATAAAGCCGAGTAACAACCGAACACATTTTATCGAAAAACTTCCAGGTCAGACTTATAAATCGGCTCGTAGAGAAAAATGAGAGCGTTTCTGGAAAAAGTGTAAAACACGAAAGTTATAGATCTTTTCAATACGCAAAATTTAAAAAAAAATGCATCTTCTAACTCTCAGTATTTGATTTTATACGAATATTTTTGTGAACTGTCGATTTTTAGGCAGATTTTCATGCATGTTCTTGTTTGCTTTATAAAAACGATTTTCAACAACAATCTTGGACATATTTATGTTAGATGAGCTAAATAACATCAAAATCAGTAATATTAAAGTAATTAAATGAGGGCCTTGGTGATTCTTACAACAAAATGATGAAGAGAAAATGGTGGTGATGAGGATGAGCTTGATTCTTGCACCTTCTTGCTTCCTTTTCTTTAGGATGGATGATGGTGGTTTATGGTGATGGTTATGGTGATTAAAGGCTGGAGTTTTTCCAGAAAATGAGAGAGAGAGTTTTGAGAGAATTATGAAAGGTTAGAGTGTTGAAATGAGGTGTAAGTGAGGTGGAGTAGTGAAGTGATCATGGCTAGCAATCATCACATTGCATGAAGTTTGGATGGGGAATGAGGGTGGTGGCACATGGGCCGGCCCCCATGGTGACCCCACAAGGGTATTTTGGTCATTTTACATTTCTAGCTTAAATCGTTGCGTTTTTCGTTCGTTTACCCGATTGTTTAAACGTTTATTTATACGTTAAACGTTTTATACGCAAATTTAAGTGACGACTTAAATTTCGATATTTTTGATTGAGATATTTATTAAAATACTTAAAAACATTTATAAAAATGTCCCGTTTATTTGTCGGCCTTGATTTGCGTGTTTGTTCTACGGCGGTTTAATCGCGTAACGTTATTTTGAGTCGTTTAGATTAACGATATAATTTAGATAAATTTCCATTGAAGTATTATTTAAAGTACTTAATTTAGGTTGTCAATTTAATTATTGACGTTCGTTTGGTTGTCGAAATAAATTCGCGCGTTATCGTTGCGTTTGAGACGTTTTAACCGAAACGTCTAGGTTTTTCGAGTATTATTTTAGCAAAATAATAGATAATGATAAACAACTTCTAAAAATAGATTAAAGTTATTTTTAGAAATGTTTTCACCAACGTCGTATTTAAACTGTGTCGGACTCCATCCGATAATAAAATGTACGATTTAAACAAATCGCAAATGTGTGCAAATATAATAACATATATTAATACACATAATGATACACATAATTCATCCTAATTACATGTATTAGCACAATGATTAGGAACTAACACTAGCCCTAATTGGTCGGGTGTCACAGTTGTCGACTCTGTTGTTGTTGACAAGTGATAGGTTGTAATGAAAGGAGTTACAAATTGAAATGAGTCGGTGTAGAGGTTGGTTGAATGTAGGTAATATTTGATTGTAGTACCTTTGTTGATTGAGCAAAGTACTTGTAAATTGTGGTTTTACCTACTGAGTTTGACCTCAGCTTTGCTTATTAAGGTGAGTAGTGATATGTGAATATGATTGGCTATTCAAAAGAATAGATATGAAACTTTTGGATGAAAAGTTGACCTAGATTTGAAATTCAGATCTTTGATGGTAGAGATTTGAGATTGTGATCTGAATATTAGACTGGTTGTTAGTCGTGAACTGAAATTAACTTTTAGTGTTGCTAGATACTTTGTGGTTAATGATCACTTTTGCGATGTTGTAGTTGCTATTTTATTGTTAACAGTGATGAACAGTGATAATAGGTTAAAGATTTTAGCATGTTGCTAATTTCTGGTTGCATAGACCTATTAAGTGATTGTAGGTTTCACTTGTTGAAGTAAGTGTTTGTCTATAAGATATATCTGATTGATGATATTGATTAGACGCACTGTAGGTGTACGTAGGAAAAGATAGAAGCATGTACATTTGGATATGTGCATGTGGAAAGAATTCAAACAGTCTAAAAATAGTTGTAAGTTGCTATTGAGGACTAATGTATGCTAAAGAGTATGTGATTATATCACATTAGTCAGATTGATTGATGTTAGATTTCGGGGCGAAATCTCTTTAAGGGGGGGAGAGTTGTAACATCCTCGAAATGGACCTAGTTGTTTATATATTATTTCTTGATTTAAATATGTATTTAAAGGTGTTTGGAAATAATATTGTTTGAAATAGTTGAAATAATTGGAATAGAAGTCTAATATTCCAATGTGATAAGTGAATTATTAATTGTTGTAAATTAATATAGTTGACGGTGCAATAAAATGTTTGGACTCGTAAATGGTTTTCGGGTTCCAAGCAATAGATTGAGATGGGGTATTAAATTATACCCGTATATTGGAGGCGGTTTGTGAGGTCGGCTATTTATTTCACTTTCCTATTTAGGAAAGTTATTTATTTTCATTTAAAAACTCATAGAAACTCTCTGAAAACTTCCAAATCAATCCAGAAATCAAATCAGGAAGTTGTGATTCTCGTGAATCTTCATAATCATCAGATTACCATCGTTAGATTCTTCAATCAGTAAGTATTCTTGAGTATTTAAGAATTTGATTTTTTGATTGAATTTGGGTAAATTGATGATTTGAGAGATTTGGATGTTAGAAACAGGTTATAAGTGTTACATATTGATTATGTGATGATATTTGAGGTTTATAACCGTTTAAAAACGAGTTTTTGGTGTTTTGGGGATTAAACCCGCGAGTTAGGGTTTCTGCTGTTCGTGCTGGGCTGGGACGAGGCCAGAAGCCGGCGGCTTCTTTGGCCAAGCCGGCGGCTTGTTCTTGTTAGCCGAAGCCGGCGGCTTCATAAGCCAAGCCGGCGGCTTGTGATGTTTTGTAGGAAACCGGTGGGTATAAACCCGACCCGGCGGTTAGTGTAAGCTTTAAAACGGGTTTTAGTTCTGTTACCACATTTGGTAAATTACCCGGCGGTTGTTGAAGTGAAGCCGGCGGGTGAGGTTAGGAAGCCGGCGGCTTCTAGGAGGAAGCCGGCGGCTTGAGGGGCAGGTACAACATTTCTTGTTTGTTTGTTAATAAGTAATATGATTGCTAATTGATATATGTTAATAGATGATAATGATTATATTATAAATCATTAGTGGATAGTTAGGAACTAGTAATCTTGATGTAGATTATGTTAAGTTCCTAATGTTAAAGATTGATATAAGTTCAGTATTTATGATTTGATTACTAACTTATATTTGATTGGTTGATTCTCAGATGTGGAGAAGGCTCAGTGATATTAGACTACTGAGTGGAGGTCTGAGGTAGTCGGTGAGTGGATCTGTAACCTCAGTGTGATTTAGTTGTAATGATTTGAATTACAACAAGTAATTATAGTCTTACTTTGATAGAATGAAATTGTTGAGATATCTTGCCATGATAGTTTGACTAGTTGCTTACTTGGCTGTTTGAGCTAGTATGTAAGATTCTGAGGTCAACTTGACTTGACAGTTGGACTTGGTTGTTATTGTAGACGACAGGAGATCTTGAAACTTGAAATGTTGGTTTGGAGATCTAGGTCGTGTGTGATTAACAACTGGTTACCGGTAATTCTGTATAGGCCAATACAGATGATTGATAAGGGTTCCCTGAGTACCAAACCGGTATTAGGGTATCTCAGGAGCCACCGGTCCTCATGACGATTTATAATGTTTGATTGGTGTAGCTTGACATTGATTGGATGTTGAGTGAATGATTGATTTTCTGTTTATTGTTATTTGATGTAAACAGATTGTTATACTAGGTTGTACTGTTGCGTATAGTTTCATTCACTTAGCTTTATGCTAACCCCACCACAGTTCTTCCTGCAGGTTAAAATAGAAGGGACATATTGGGCAGGGCAGGAAGTGTTTGGAATTGATGGAATGTTTGACAGGCTGTTACTCTGATGTTATTTTTATAACTGTAAAAGTGTTTTGAATCATATAACACCGAGTTTGTTGAAATGTCATGTGTTTGGCTTTGAAAAAGTCTATTGACATTTTGAGTACATTGATTGAAATGTTTTAAATATACGCTTCCGAGTCGCCAATATTATATGATTGTTTTTAATTAACGAGAGGTGTTATAAAGGCCGTGAGAATCCCATCCAACATGATGCGATCAACTTTTTTCATTCATACTTTAATGTTTTCCATTTCAAGCGAACAAATGTTTTCATATATGTACTTACATTCATGCAGTTTTTACCGAAAAGATCACAACAACTTTAACATAATTACACACAAATTAACATGTGTAAACCAATAATAATTTGAATAAAATAAATGATCTCGCCCGCAAATTTTGCTGGTTATGTTCTAGTAATAATAATAAAAGCAATAATAATATCAGTAATATAATAATAATAATAATAATAATAATAATAATAATAATAATAATAATAATAATAATAATAATAATAATAATAATAATAATAATCAATCTTATATATTAAAAGAAAAATCTTGAAAGAATAATGACCATTAGATGGAGATCAAGAATCAAGATCCAACCCTTAATTTATTTAGTGACATCATTAATCCTATTTTTATGTGACTAAAAGACTAATTTACCTATATATATTTATAATATACACCATTCAATATTTACAATATAAATCCTCTTTTTATTTAATTGTAAATAATCCCTCAAATATTTTATGGAATTTTTAATGTAATATCTACTATCTTTTTTTCAATAACTTAAACTCTCCGTACAATCTTCTTTATTTTATTTTTTCCGACATAAGCCCCAATAAGTTATTTTCAATTATAAAAAATTCACGACTTCATTCCATCTCCCAGTGATTTATATTCATATACGGCCGTCTTTTTTTACCACTTATATCAATTTCTAACTTACGATTCTTGGATCATGAATGGCAGCGGATTTTAGTGTATCTATACCCAAACCACCGTATTTCATAGTTCAAACGCTTCCTACAATATTATTTATTTTATCTTTTCTAAAAAATACAATAAGTTATTTTCAATTCCAAAAACTTCATAACTTTATTCCATCGCCCAGTGATTTCAATTCGTATACGACCTACTATTTTGAATCCTTTTATCAATTTATAATTAAGAACTCTTGGATCATGAGTGTCAACAGGTCGGGTTCCGACGGATTTTAGTATATTTGTATCCATACTACCGCCTTTTTTGAATTATTTTATCAATTTCTGATTTACAATTTTTGGCTTATGGATGCCAATGGGTCTTTGGCGGGTTTTAGTATATCAGTACATATACCGGTTTAAAATATTCGTGATACCCGACCCAATACCTGTTCGGTACCCAATTAGTATTACCCATCGGTTGTTCATATTTATTAGCGGGTTTCGATTATCCTCATGTTTGTAACTGTGGCGAAACAAAAAAATTATTAGTTATTGAATATACAAGACAAATTTGAAACACGAAAAAAAAACGATACCGAATTACAAGATTTGAAATCTTAAAACTAAAAATTTAACTTATTAATTAACTAATGCAAAATTTTGGTACATAATATATAGTATTATTATTAAAGAACGATACAAATACATGGGTTAATACACAAGTAGGTCACTATAGTTTACCTGGATTATCAATAACCCAATTGAACATTTTTTAAGTTTAGTAACCCAGATGAACATTTTCGCAAAGTACAGTGACCTATTTGTATATTAACCCCAAATACAAAAATGGAAGTGGTATCATGCATAATATTATCAATAATTGATTAACTAGTCGGTAACCCGCGAGAAAATATAATGGTTATTGGCAATAATAGTCGACGTAACAATAATAATTATATTATCATAGGTTACTACTTCATTTTTTCTTTCTTTTAGCCTATATTTCAATTTAATATATATTTTGTAGAATCATAAGATTTATGATATGAATATTATTACTTTAATAGTGATAGAAAACAATCTTAATTATTAAAATTTAAGTTCTTACTAAATGTACAAACAATTCAAAATTATATTATACATCGAAATCTAATGGAACAAATTTAATCAATGGTTGACTTTATTTTATTAAGAGAAGAAAGTAGATGTAAATTGATTTGATTATGTTAGCTTCTATATTTATCCAATTAGTTAGAGGGTATAAATGTAATTTCCGATATCCCCATTTTAAACATTAAGCCAAAATGACTAAATGCATAATAAGGGTTTAAGATTAATTCACTCTTTTGCCACTAATTTCTCTATATCTCGATTTACATCCCTAAAATAATTTACCATTTAATCTTCTAAAGTCGTCTTAACGTCATTTGGGTCAATAGCATGCATCTGAGTTGTCATGTTTTGTCATCTTTCGTCAAAGTTAAAAAGACAAAGTAACGCATTATAGATTGTTGATTTGAATTAAAAAAGTAACTTAGATGGACGAAAACCACTAATGCACTGCAAAGATAGTTATTTATTAAGTACAAAATAGTATTTACCTGCTGAGTCGGTAAATTTGCTTATTTGAAAAAACAATATCCGTACAATTTTATATAAAATAGTATTATTAAATATCAATACAAATAACAAACTAGCATCATAAACAATATTATCTCTATTAATTAATTAATATATTTGGACTCATCAATCCAAAATTTATCACAATTCAAATCCTCAATACAAATTTCATTTAAAAGTAAACCAATACAAACCGATATACTGAATACCAAACAATTATTAGATCTGTATAACACATTCATATAAGACATATCATGAGTCAACCTGCAAATTTTGCGGGTCTTAAGCTAGTAATAATAATAATAATAATAATAATAATAATAATAATAATAATAATAATAATAATAGTAATAATATCCTGCTAATAATGTATGAAGAGGTTACTATCTTGCTAAAACGGTCGACTCTAACCATTTTAAATTTGAATAAATTAAATGAAGCGGTTTATGTATAACCACTCTAAATAGATCCAAATCGCCCAACTCTTTATTAGGCGGTTTTACCCATGAAACCGCCTTTGATGAGCACCTAAAATGATTATTTTGTAGTAGTGAAAGCAATTAGAATATCTTGAGATTTACATTGAAATATGTGTATTATATACATTGTTTTGCTACTTTAGTTGTAATATCTAAAGGGGTGGTTGAAGTGCACAGTTCTTTTAAGAATTTGAAATTCATTATTAATGTCATTGATTCTTAGCTTCACGATCAAATTATAAGATACATTTATGAAATTTCACATCTAGTTGAAATTGGAGAACTTGAGAGCATCAAAGAAGCAAATCAAATCAAAGGTTCGCGAAGACTAGGAGATACAAGATAAAGTTCACATTTCCGTTCAATACGATGTTGCTATTAATTGGTCTATAGCTTTTCAAATAGATGGTGTTTCTTTTGCTCTTCCACACTCATTGTCAATTGATTTTGTGTTATGTATTTGATGAAGAAAATAATGTTAAAAACTGATAAGTTGTGTCAAGCTTTTTAATGTAAATCTCAAGATATTCTAATTGCTTTCACTACTACAAAATAGTCATTTAAGGCACTCATCAAAGGCGGTTTCATTGGTAAAACCGCCTAATATTCATAAAGTGGGTCTAAATAATGAGTTGGGGCGATTTGGATCTATTTAGAGCGGTTATATATAAACCGCTTCATATATTCAAATTTAAAACGGTTAGAGTCGGCCGTTTCAAATATACTAGGCATGTTTGTGGGTGAACCGCTTTTTTCAATCCAAAAACTCCACTTTTAGAAATGGATCATCAAAAAAAGTTTAAACAATACTCTCACCATTTACCCATTCCCTATCTTTTTTTACTATATCTAATTAACTAATACAAAAGTATTATTTAGAATGGATTTTAGAACAATTGAAGTCAAGCGAGCTATTTAATATATTTATTGATCGGTTCATAATATGCGGGTTATTTGATTGTTTTTTGGAACACTTTGGTTATGAAACTTCTATTTAATGTTTATAGATTGATCTCTCCGAACCGCACTATAATTATTTTTTGGCTCACAAATGTTTTATTTATCATTTTTTTCCCTTTTAAAATTAAGTAATCACCCTATTTATTTTTTACTTTGACTTCATCACCCCACAAAGCTACTTATCTCCTCCTCTTTCACCATTGAAACAAGACAACCACTTAAAAAGGGTAAATACATTTTGTATGCAATGTACTACACACGTTTGTCCCATGGTAAGCAACATTCACTTTTTATTATCAATGTAGGCTATGTAACCGGAAGTTAGGTATTAAAATCCTTACAAATTACTCCCTCCGTCCCATATTAATAGTCCACTATTCCTTTTTGGGCTGTCCCAAATTAATTGTCCACTTCCAAAAATGGATAAAAATGATGAGCTAAAATCCTTTTATACCCCTACTTTATATATGTAAGACAAAAAAATAGGTAAAAAGTAAGGGGTAGAATTGTCATCTTATCAAAAAGTAAGACAGAAGTTGATGTTTTCTTAAACTGCGTGTTTCTTGTCTGGGGACAATTAAATTGGGACGGAGGGAGTAGTATATTTTTACCTGTTAGTACTTGAATTGGCTGACTAGACAGCCACCTCGTTTGACACCTAGATTTTTATGCCACGTATGTTTAAGATGTACTACTTTTAATCCTTATGGTACAACTCACTTTAATATGTACATGTACACTTTTATGTGTCACCATTAAAACTAAAATCAACGAATACTTCTCATCAAAAATTAAAATCGTCATTACATGAATCTCATCTTTATCATCAAACATGATGATGATGACACTAAAATAGCAACCCCTTGAATACATCATCAAACTTCCGGTTACATTCATCAATTTACAACAACAATAACGTAACATAAAATCAATAAACATAAACAAAATCCATAGTTGAATATACTTATATACATCATTACAATTACACGACAAAATTAAGCAAAATACATACTTCAAATCGAAACCCTAGCTTTTCCTCATAATACCGATTATACAAATTCATCCTCTCATAAAACGAATCGAAAGAAGCGACAATAAAATTTGAACTTCATCTTTCCCCCCAACGTGGAAAAACGGCAATCAGTTTCGCCGGTAAAAACAGCCATGACGGAGAAACAACGTCCGAACTTCCCAACCATGATTCCACCATCGCCACAGTCGATTTGAGAACCTATCGATGCCACCGTCGGTTCGAGAAACCTTAGCTTTTCCTGATCTGGTGGTGGTGGTCGGAATCACCTGAATGTGGGTCTGGTTTGAAGGGTTGTTGACGAGTTGTAGATGAAGGTGGACACCGTGGATGATGAACACGGATGTGGGTCTAGTTGGTTGAAGATGAATGGGTGAGTTGTGAAGGAGATGAAGGAAGTTTGAACATATTGTGGGTATATGAACCGAAATGATGAGTGGGTGAGTTGTGAAGGAGATGAAGTAAGTTTGAAGATGAATTTTTGAGAAATTGTCTAGATCTTAATTCTTGTTCCAAGTTATTAGTTGGTTGGTGTATGTGTTTGACGAAGAAGATGATAGATATGAGGGGCATCTTTGGGGGTAAATAAAATACCAAGAGCTTCTAGCTCAAGTGTCGCAACGTATTTCAGCATGACCTCAAGGTCATGGGTTCGAACCCGGATGTGAGCAAAATGCTCTCTGGGATGGAGACAGGGGTTTTCTCTCGAAATATTCGGGTTTCCCCTGAAATTGGTGATAAGTATATGAAAACGCAATGCCACCGAACCCAATACTGCCTTTTAAAAAAAAAAAAAAAAAGTCAAAGAAACGAAAGTAGCATTATTATTGTTATATAGAACGGACAAAAATTGACACATATCTTTATCCAAAAAAATTAAAATTTGGACACATCACCATTTTTACATGTAGTCCCGGTGACCGGTAACTAAATTACCGATCTTGACTCATATTTTGTGTGTTACGTGCATAGCTTGAAATTAACGAATTAATGTTGCTTACCATGGGACAAATGAGTATAGTACGTTGCGTACAAAATGCATTTACCCACTTAAAAACTATCGAAACTATACAACTCGTCCTTTGAATCTACCACAACTGACTACCCCATTTCTCCTTATAAAATACATGAACGCCCACCACCATCGTCCCTATTATTGCCAACCACCATTGACGCCTAATTGAAGACCGCCAACGTCGATTTTAGAACCGAGGGCAGTCGGTCCTTTCTCTGTTTTGGTCGATTCGTTAACCGGCATAAAGGTTGGTTGTAATTTCATTTTTTCCTTCTTTTTTTGTAGATCTATAATAGTTAGTTGCAGATCTATAATTTTGCTAAACATTTTTTTCTTTTGTAGATCTAAATCGGTAGGAATAGGTGCAAGTGAAATCTTCGGACTTTGATTTAAGTTGTTGAATACACTTGTCAAATTAGAGAATAGTAGTTGTTGGTTTTTTAGGGATTCCTTTATCAACTTACCTTTTATTTTTCATGTGTATATAGACTATAGAGCGATTTGACTCTCATATATTCTTTGCTTGAGAAATCATATGTCTGAAATCTTTGACTTTGAAACTCTTTTATTTATCTTTTGTTTGTTGCATCTTGATGACATGAATTAAAAGAAGAATATAAAATGGTGGTTGGTAGGTGGGTACCGTGGGTGGCCGGAGGAACGAATTAAGAAAACAAAAATTAAATTTTAGATTTGAAATACTATTGAAAAATAAGCAAAATAAATATACTTACTAGGGTAAAGTGCAATTTTTGTCCCTGTGGTCTTGACGTTTTGCCGATTTTATCCTTTAACTTTCTTTTCTTTTTTTTCGTTTTTTTGTCCCTATGGTTTTAATTTTCTCCGCACATGTCCCTCCGTCAACTTCTCGTTAAAAAACTCTGTTAAATAAATTAAAATGACTAAAAAAAAAAAAACTTATCACCGTCAATCCTTTTCAAGGAGAAATCATGCTCATCAGTTTACAAAACCTTTTTCACTAAACCATTATCAAACTAAAAGTTTCACCAATCATCACCATCATCATCAATTTTACAATATCATCATCGTCAAACAAAATAGATCTAAAATCTAAATACAACAAGATTAAAAACTACGCATACACAAAATCGAAATCAAAGAGATTTAATTTGGAACCCTCGTTCACGTTTTCAGGCTAGCAATTTCTACGAAACCTAACCCTACCGGTGCGTTAGCGATTCCGGCGACGGTGGTAATGGTTTCAAAACCCGACAATCACGGTGGTTGTTGCTGGACGCGGTAATGGTGGTAGGGGTACTCTATCCGCCGGCCGAATCAAAACCTCCGGCCAGATCTGAAAACCGTCGGCCAAAAACCACTATGATTCTAGCGTCACTAACGCATATGGAACGTCGAATTAAGTCGCGATTCTGGTGAGTATCGTGACTCCGGACAGATCCTTCGATTTTGGTGAGTTAAACCGTAATTCTTTTCAGATCTAGTGATTCCGGTCAGATCCGGCGAATTAAGGCGGTGGTGGTGGTGTTGTGGTGGTCTCGAATTCCGATAGAATTACATAGGTGTTGGTGCTGGTGATGATTTAAAGGTGATGATGGGTGGGAATCAGATTGCTTCGATGTGTATAGAACCGGCGACATTACTCGACGTTCATGGTGTTGGGGTGAGATGCTTATAATTATATATGTTTGTGTACGAATTAGGGACTTGGTTTGTAGAAAATGTTTAATGGTGATTAGATTGTACGGAGTAATTGTAGTTATTAGGGTTTGGATATAGGTTGAAGAAGGTAAAGTTGGGGTTTTGTGAAAATATGGATGATGGAAGAAGAAGATAAAGGGTATATTGGTCATTGTACATGATTTAACGGAAAAGTTAACTGAAAATTAACGGAAGGACAAATTTAGCGAAATTCAAAATCACAGGGATAAAAAATGCGAGAAAAAAAGTAAAAGGACAAAATCAGCAAAACGACAAAAGCACAGGGATAAAAATTGCAGTTTACCCTAATACCCTACTTATTAGTTAATAGTATATATTTTGTAGAGTGGTTCCTTAGAATTCACTTCAAAAACTTTCGACTTTAATTAGAACGGTCAAATGACCGACCTATTATATAAAATTCATTTTTACAACGCTCACATCGAAAGGCAGGCGAGTCACCGCCTTTAGTAGCCATTTTCACCGCCTTATTACCCCTTTTTTGTAGTAGTGTTCGACTTTGGTCTCTACAATAACGAGATTGATTCAAAAGTTAAGAGATCAAGGATGGGAATCTTCGGTCTCGTATATATATATTTTTTCTTAAAAAGGACAATGCGACTGTTGAACGTCATTATGGAGTTGATGCCGTCATTGCTTCTATTGATAGGCTCCATGAGTCTCTAGTGTTGCTTTAGATCCAAAAAAAGCCCTTAAATATAAAATGATATTTGTGAATTGGTAAAATCGTTCTATCCTTCGGTCTTTAAATGGCTAGAAAACATCCAACTATAGCCTGAATTGCAGTAACATGAGCTACATGTGTCTAATCATCCGGAGTTAAAAAAAAAATTTGTACACTTTCAATACAATGAAAGGTAGGCGCATCCGACTTCAAATACAGAAGGTAAAATTTCTTAAGAAATCACTATTTAGTGTATGTTTTATCAATATTTTTTTTTTTTGGTAAAGGGGACAGAGCCCCGGCAAAAACTATATAAAAAATAAAATATTTACAAACTTACGTTAGGCATACCTAACGGGGAGTTTTAATGGACATCCCAAACCAATACATCAAAACCTATAATAACTTTGTTGCAAAATTTCGAATCAAAACAATTACTAATACAAAAATGACTACTATCAAAATTATTATCTCTATATTGAAGACTTATAATTCTCTGCCCATTCATCACTCTTCGGATACCCATCCACGGCCCATCTCCAAATTTAGAAGCCCAAGTCCAAGACTGCATTAACTCATGCTGCTCCATTTTCAATCCGTTAACAGCCCAAAATAAATTCATGTCCAGCCCATTTACATTTTTACAGGCCGTATAATTGTAATTCCTATCAATAAAATTCAAAACTGATCTTTGACTTTCAAAAGTCAAATCTTTGCTCAAACAAATACTCTGTGATAACACCTGCTTAATATTCACCATCAAGGTTCCAACGTTTGCAATAAAACCCATGATATCTCCACTTTGGTGCACACTGTCATCCGTAACGTGTTTAACAATCATTGGGGACACTTGGAATGTTGTTGCCTATCATTCCCTGACTTTATTGCAACCTGTTCTTTATTTCCAATTTGCATATAATCTGCAGTTCCACCAATCTCAGAATCCACATCTTCATTATTCAATATAGCCTTAAGCCCAAACTCCTCACATCTTGAGTTGAATAACTCAATCTGCTCTACAGTCCAATCATTTGCATCTGCTCTTGATGGCATCGCCTTTTTATGCAAGAAAGCTAAAACCAACTTCTTCTGATAATTGTACATCCCTAAATCAGCTTCCCAGTCATCATCGGAATCAGATTCTGCCATTTCTTCACCTTTATCATTAAGTGCACTAAACGCATTTGTTGTTGGAAACTTATTCAATTCAAGAACTGAATTATGGGCATTACAAACATGAGTATCAGTCCTTATGGGTCCAGAATTCCTCTTACTTGATTCATTTTGTACTTTCTTCTCTAGAGCTTCCAATTTATTGAATCTGATTCTACTAAATACACTACTCTTTGAAGGACCCGACCCCTTAACTTGCCATCTTACTTGATTCCCTTTATCAGCAGCAGAAATACTATTTTGCCATTGCTTGTTTAATCTTTCAACAGTTCTATTCCTCTTGCCCACTACCTGAAAGCCATCATCATCTACAACAGCATGTGAATTAATTTTGTTATCAACAATATTAACATTTAAATCTCTCTTAAGAATAGCAGCAGCCCTTTCAACCTCAGTTTGTGGCCTTACTTTACAAAGCTTAAGCGTATGCCCAAACACCTTACAGTGTGTGCACAAAGGAGGTCTCCATTGGTAACTCACTTCTAATTTCCCAATTTTAGCAGGAAAATTACCCATAGGTGGATATTCAAATTCAACTTCAGATGGTAATTCTTCATCTGCCATTACTTCTACTAGCACTCTTGCATACCTAAATCTCCCATTCTTATTTATGCATCTCTCCATAGTAATTTTATCCATAAGAACAGGTTTACCAATACTACTAATCAATTTCCCTATACTCTTTCCACTCCATAATTCAATGGGAACATTATGCACACAAACCCAAATGGAAACTTTGTTTGGTTCAATTTTTTCAAGCCATACTCCAGGTTCCCATTGATTAAGAATAAAAGGCACATTTTGAACTAACCAAGGGCCACTATCAAGTACTTCCCTCATGCCCTTCTCACTCTTGAATTTGCATAAATAGAAACCAGCAGCAGTTTTGATAACCTCCATAAAGTCATAATTTCTCCACATCCTTCTCAAACTTAGATTCACAGTTTGATAATCCATTGAAGTCCCTATGAAATATCCATACAATTGCAGACTGAAATGTTTACCACCTTGTTGAATCTCTTCTACACTAAACTGAACCCTTTTCTTCCCATTTGGTAATGTCAATGGTGGCACAAACTCCATCTTCACTTCACTTTCTTCATTACTTTTCTTAACCAAGTCAGCAAATGACACTCTTTGTGTTGCCCACACATTAGCTTTATTAGAAGGAATAGCAACATCTTCATTATCTCCTATTCCACTCAATAATCCAGGATTATTCAAGCAACTAATATGAGATACATAAGGCTTACTCATGGGATTACCAGTAGGAATAACAGTATTAGTATTAGGTTCCTGTTTATCCCCTGTTCCACCTAGGTTCTTCCCATTATTAACATCATCAGATTGTAATTCCTCATTCATCACAGTATCATTCAATCTAGACCCATCATTCATTACATTTTCAACACCATCAACACAATCCACAAAACTACTTTCCTTCTCACATTTGTTTATCCCCATAACATCATCACAGTTTATATTTTCATTGATCTTTGAATTAGTCACATGCCCCATTTCTTCATCAACAATTGTGTTTTCCATTGGTTTTTGATTACTCGTAGCTGCAACACCTACACTAACATCACCCCCAAAATCAAAACAGACTTCATTTCCTCTATTCTTAACCTTAGCCTGATGACTTTCATCCTTCTTAAACATGTTAGTTACACTAGCAATAGCAGTTTTTAAATTAACAGCATATGTAACTGGGCAATCCTCCTTCTTATTATTAAGACAGATAATAGGTGTATTCTCAGGCCCCTCAGTTTCAACAGCTAGCTTACTATAATCCTCATTCTGAGATTCAAAGACCCCAATTACACTTTTAACATATGTATTCGAATTAGGTTGTGGTAATAGTGTAGATTCAACCTCATTCAGTTTAGGTTCAGAAGAGACTAAAGATTCACGAATCAATGTAGCTTTTGAATCAGACATACCTTTATCCTTCACAAATCGGACCCACTTTGTGCGCTTTTTTGATTTCATCATTTTTCCAGAAGCAATTTTAATCTCAACATCATTAGTCTCATCAATTGAATTCCTAATTGAACTTCTGAGTTTCATACGACGTTCAGCAGGGGACAAAATCGGCATCGGAGGCGGCTCAGAAAAAGTTTGAACTGGGGTTTGGATATTCTCAGATCCAAACGGATCAGGTGGATCAGGAGGCTGTTCTTGTGATTCCGTGTTATTGTGTGATGGATTCATGAAATTAAACGGTGTATTTGGGAGGTTGAATCGAAGAAAATGGTTAGAAATCAATGGAATTAATGTGTCCGTACAATCGCCATGAATTCAGAGAGAATAAATTTTCAAGTTTTTATGTTTTATCAATATTTAAGTTATGTACCGAGTGTTTTTAATATTTGTTTACTATTTACGAATTACCTCATGAAAATACAGATCATCGACTCATCGTGTGAATTGTTTTAGCTAATTTCTTGAATCCCAAACCCCCAATCCAGTCTGCTTTTTATGACATCACTAAAGCATTTAGGATCTTGTTTGCAGTTTTCGACAAACTGGTCCCTTACAAGCTTTTCAAGTCTGCATTCTTAGAAGAGATCTTAGTTTGTTAAAGTATGCTTTCTAGTAGCTAGCCAAATACGGGTAAACGGAAGAGGCTTTCCATGTTAAGGATACCTGGGAATTAATTGTGAGGCTTTCAACCACCCAAACTAACTGTAAATACAACTCGCAACATTCTAACAGGTCGTGAAATGGGTCTCTTCTATTTAGAGCTGACAAAATGGGCGGGTTGGGTGGGTATGGGCTACGGGCTAAAACGGGCGCGGGTATAAACGGGCTTGGGTCTAATTGGATTGAGTTTAAACGGGTGCGGGTCTAAATGGACTTTTTAAAATTTTCATAAAAAAAATGTTTTAATTCACTAAAATATATATATCTTCTAAAATAAGTTTTACATTTTAAATTATATAATATAAAAAATATAACATGATGATCAACGATTTAGATCCATTCATGATTTGAGTTTTACCCAATTAAGCCCATTCCTGAAATTTCTCTAGTCCATAAGAGCCTAAACTTTATGTCATTATACCCAGAATCACCCAGATGTGGAACAAATGGGCAGAATTTGCCAGCACTACTTCTATTGCTTGTCTCAATAATCAAATCAAAACCACGTAGTAACAATTGAATCACAAGTATTTGCATATATCAACATCACGATGCAACAAACCAAAATATTCATAGCCATTATCAACAACACCCATTAAAAAGTAAAAGTGATCCGATTGTGTTACGCTGGTACATATGAAATTGAACATAAATGAAAGAAATATTAAAGCATGCATAGAAGTAAAACTTTTTAAACTATGATTTCAAAAAGTGCTCCAACTCTGTTACAGAAAAAAACAAAATTCAAATCTGAACTAAAACAGAGACATTTACTATATAATTAAGCAAATAATTAAGCTAAGGAAAACAGCTAGTTTGTTTGGGATTGAGCACCACACCAACAAACAAAACAGCTAGAGAAGTGTCTTCTCTGATCATGAACATGAATGGATGATCCGCCACAAAACTTGCAGGTGGTGGAGGAGCCTTGTACTTACCCTGACACGCTCCCATTACCATTAAAGCTACAGTTGCAGCAGTTGCTTCTGTTCCTCTTTCGTCCACTTCAATAAAAGATTTTTGTAGTATCTTTGAGACATAAAGCTTATCAGCATCAGGATGTGTAGAATCCACGATCCGAGTAAAATCCATATTCAAGGGTTCAAAAGGCAATGTTAATCCCATTTGTTCCATAACATCTTTAGCCTCAAATTTGCAAGATATCTTGAACTTGGGTATCCATAGCTCATCCAAATACCGAGGATCAAGATCATACTTAAGGTGAAATAATTCATTATCAGAATCAAACACTAGTAGGAGATCATGCAGCCCATCTTTCCTTTTAGGGAGAAAGATATACATGGAAAACTTGTCCGATAGGCCATTACCTTTATATGGAAGTTTGATCATCTTGTAGTCTTTAAAGGAACCATATTCAATCTTTTTGTAGCTAGTCATAAAGGGGACTGAAACTGTGCCCCCATTAATGAGATGAAAGTCTTTATTCTGAGTCTCATTTACATCAAATGGTTTAGACCATAATCCCTTATAATACAAGGCATTCGCTAAAACAACTTTTGCTTGTGTCAATTCTTTACTTTCAACAATGGTGGGGATCAATCCTCTAGTTTCCTTGTTAACCCATGAGTTTATTTCACTGGCTGATACATCAGGCTTATAAACAAATATTTAATTAATACATATAACTAAGTCTAAACAAAGTTCAAAGAAAAAAAGTAGAAAACATAAACATTTACCTTGTTTCCGAAGTCCACGAATCTGGCTTTTGTTTTGTAAACAGTATTGAGAACCTCTTTGTAACCAGATTGAACACGATTCACTGTCTTGTCCACCCAAATTCCATTAGCTAGAGCGATATCAAGATCTCCTTCAGCATGGTTATTAGGGTCCTTAAATAAAATTTGTTGAAAAAGTTTGGAACTTGGTGACTCGTAAAGAAGTTGGTCAATGTTTTCATGTCCAAGAAAATCAAGCAACTGTTTGAAAGTTTTGCCTTCAGCTCCAGCAGCAAGCATTCCCAATACGACCTCAATTGAAAACGGCGAACAAACGAAGTTTCCATTCTTGAATCCATCCTTTGCATCATTTAGTACAAGTCTGGTGGCAACCTGTACATAAAATTCATGCTATCATCATAAACAAAGACAGAGCCAGGGAGTGTTATTATTTGGATGTTTAATACAGGGCTGTTCCAAAAAAGGATAACTATGAAGACCTGAAGGGTTTATTAGTTTTAGGTAGAATGGTATAAACATAACAAGTATCACATGTTTAACTCTCTTTCTAGCATTTTATCAAATAAATATACGGTTGACGTTCACACATAAATTAAATATACTATTATAAATAACTAAATATAAACTGATCATAAACGCTACTAAGGAAATAATAGTTAAAAATATTGTAAATAACACAAAACAAAATACGTACAGTAATGGGTTTGGCTGATATTATTGTTGATTTTAGATTAGTAATTTTTTGCTTCTTACTGAGGTGTTCTTCAGCCATTACAGAAATCAATCTGCAATTAATAATATATTAGGGTTTATGCGCGCAACACGTTTATTTATAATAATGTAATCGTGGGGGATCAAATAAAGAAATAAGCGGGCCTCGGCCCCCAAGGGTCCAAAGTTTACTCTACCGGCATGGGCTAATCACCTTGTTCCAATTAACGAATTTTCATTTTAGTGTATGATGCATTAAGTTCATTTTGCGGATTCCCAAAGGCGAAATTTGAGATTAAAACTATAAGTAATTAGTTAGATTTATTTATTTATTTTTTCATCAGAAGGCTATCAACTATAATTGTAGGTTAAGGTCTGCTAGTTAGAGCTTTCCAAACTGTTATGTATTGTAATTGTATATCGTTTTTTTAGGCTATTTACTAGTTTTAAGACCCGTGATAACACAGGTTTGACAAAAAAATAAAATCAAAAAATTATTTGATAAAGTTGCAAGCATATATTAATATAGAAATAAGTTTTATATATTAAATTTGTATTTCAAAATTATATTTGTTTCTGCTTGTACTTGAGCATCTACTAAAGTTTTAAGAGGATTTTTAGAGCATCTCACTAGTACATAAATGGATATTTATGGCGGTGAAAAAGACCATTTGAAGCGGTGATTTAATGTAAGTCCCTAGTTCTAGGATCGATAACTTCGTTATCTGTAGTATTAAGGTGCGGAAACCCTTAATACGATGTTATCTTACTAACAACGAATACGTTCGTAATTGCGTTTATTATTAAAGCTTAACTTTAAATGAATAATCGTCAAAGCCTAGCCGTAGATTTATGTTTTCTCTGGAAACTTGAGTTCCCAAGAAATAAAAATTGAATAGCAAAAATTGTTATGTTTTTCACGAATGAAAAACATTTATATACGATCAGTTCATCTCGGCTCACATGGGCCTTTGCGAGTCCAGCCCAACTCGCCTCGCAAGCCCAAGCCCAATTTGACTTCGGCTCACCAAACTGACCTCGTGATCAATATGAACCTTGCGAGTTCAGTTCTCATCTCGCTTCGCAATACTTGTGACCTGAGAACTCGACTCGCTTCGCATCAAACGTATATACTTATTTCGTATTTAATATTCATCTAACTTTAACACAATTATATATTTAACAAATATTACTTAATAAAACAAATATTCATTTACAAACTAAACCAATGTACAAACACAATAATAATTACACCAGTCCTATTTCAAGCTAGATCTGTTCTCACAATCTATGTTCCAACATTTAACCGCCCCTGATGCCGGCGACACAAAAGCCTAAACATCTTTTAAAGCGGTCAAACGACCGTTTCAAAAGCATGAATTTGAAGCGGTTACTTTGCTTTAATAGAATGGTTGTTGGACAATAACTGAGGTGTTTGTTGGGCTAATGAACCGCTTCAAAAGTCAAGTGAAAATTCAAAATAAATTTACTTTTACCCCCAAAAGCATATATTCATTTTCAGTTTCCCGCTAATCACCCAAATATATTTATTATTTTTACTTCAACTTATACTTCAAATTCAAATTAATTTTCTTTTATGAAAAAAAAATTAGATTCATGTTCAACTTATATAAATATACATACACAATATGTAACACCCCAAAAATCTAAAAGTATTATAATGGTAAAGGTAAAAGTAATTATTTTAAGTTATTATTATTTTAGGTAAAATAAAATAGTAATAACAGAGAATGGTTTTTAAGTTCCAGACAATGATAAGTACGAAGTGTAATTTAATACAATTAACAGAGTCGGTTTAAATTCATACATATCTATCTCATACACATACATACGTATGTACAAAAAGAAACAGAGAAAAGCTCCAGGAAAAAAGAATGAAGTAGAAACCATGAATTAACATGGAATTGAAGCTAGAACAAGTGAGAAATCATTCTTTTGATCTTCTCTAATCTTATGTAAGTATGTTCTTCAATTTCTCTAAACCTAGAAATGGGGTTTTCATGAGTTTTAAGAAAGTGAGATGTTCAAATACGAAATTAGTGCTTGTATATATTAAATTGATGTTAGTTAAGTTCATTTATTATGATTCTTAATCTAATATCAAGATAGAAATGAAGAACCCTAATTGGATTAAGTGTTATTGAGGTGTTTATGATGATTAGGTTGATCATGATGATGATGATGAATAGTAAAGTAAAAGTAATGCTAATTAGTGTTAGTAAAGCTTAGTAATGATGATATTAACACTAATTCAAGTTAAATGATATGAAATTGATTAAGAATTTACTAAACCTAAAATGGGGTTTTGATGGATTCATGGTAAATAATGTTAATTAACCTTGTTAATGATTTAAAGGAGGTAAATTAGTGATGGTTAATGTGATTAAAGTGTAGTTGTAATCATGTTGATCATAACTTGGAAAGATAGAAATAATATGATTTGGACTAATTAAGTTTAAAGGTATAATTGGTTCAATGGATGAGAAAGGGTTAGAAAGTGAGCTTTATAATGATAATAGCTCATATGAATATGTAAAGTAAAGTAAAGGTCATGTTTAGTTGATTAAAGATCAACTATTGAAAGCAATAAGAATGTAATGATGATTAATTAAATTGATCACCGGTTGATGCTAAGTGTATGTTATGTGATTATATTATGATAGGTGATCAAATGATATGGAAGCCCCAAAGCAAGAGCTAAATGATTTAATCGTCTTAAAGGCTAAGGTGAGTTATATAGGGGGTTAAATGGGAAAGGTTTTTATATTCTAAGTTGCTTGTAAGTAAGAAGATCATACAATCAAGATATGTGATGTTCATGTTTATGAAGTAAATTAATGTTAAAGTTTATATTTAATTGACTAGTTATGTTTTGCTACTACATGTGGTAAGAAAAGTTGTAAAGTAGCAAGTATTGAAAGAATATGAGAATATGTGAATGTTATGTGAAATGAGTGAATTACAGGGACAAAGAAAGAAAGCATGCTATGCACTTGATCAAGTGATTGAATGTTTAGTATGCATACCACCGAGAGGTATGTTACTAAAGAAAAATGTTATTGTATGCATACCACTTAGAGGTATGGTACCAATGGATTACGTTTTAGCATTTATACTACTTAGAAGTATAATGCTAAATGGAAATGTATGGAATGATGTTTACATTTATACAATGGTTAAGTGGTCAAGTAAGAAATGGTTATGATAATGATGTATGTGGAAAAGTTATGTAAGTATTCATTTAATTGCTCATGTACTCACTAAGCTTAATGCTTACCCCGTAAGATGTTTCATGTGTAGGTGCTTGGTTCGGTTAAACTAAATGGTTAAAGTGGATAGAAGATGGATGCAAGAGATTAGCATGGAATGGAGCTTGCTAAACGGTTAGATAAGCTCATTTTCCTTGAATGATCGTTATGAATGTTCGATTGTGTAAATCGCCCAAAGAAATGTTTTTAAAATGTAAAGTTATAATTGGTCATGAAATGTATCTTTGACTTAGAAAAGTCAAAGGAGAAAGAGTCAAGAATAATGTTAATTTACTTGTATGAGAAAGTCACGTAAAATGAGAAAAGTTAGTTCATGAAAGTTGAAATGGTCAATTTTGATGTTATGGTCCAATAAAGATTTTAGGAAGTTATTTGACTTAGAATGAGTCAATTGGATGAGGTTTGACCAAGAAAGTGGGTCAATATGGTCAAGGACCCAATCGGGTCACTTTGGGGTCCAAATGGGCGACCAATGGGTTAAAGAGTCAGAATGGGCTATGGTGGACTAAAGTCAAATGTTTTCATGCCTAAAAGTCCTAAATGTGATGTTAATTAAATGGTCAAAAGTGCAAGAGCAGAAGTGTATTGGTTTAAAAGTTGGTATGTCAAGATTTTTGGTCAAAAATGGTCAGAAATGAGTTAACGGGTCAAAATGAGTTAGGACGCGAAAATTGAAAAAGTGGAAATGAGGAAATGTTTAATGGGTCAAGGTATGCGTGTCCGCAAATTTTCAAGTCTCCAGGTGTTGTCGTTCAATAGTTATGCACGTTCGAAATTCGTATTTTGGTATTAGTTTGTGCAGCCCTGATTCCTAGGGAATGAGAGTCATTCCTGAGGAATCTGAAATTTAGTGTTTACAGTAGCCCTGATTCCTGGGGAATGGGAGTCATTCCTGGAGAATCCGAATCAAATTGCTAACAGCATGTCTCATTCCTGGGGAATGGAAGTCATTCCTGAGGAATCTCTTATAAATTCAATATTTTCTTATTTAAATCCTTATTTGATTGAGAGAATGATACAACAAGTCCAATGTCATATTTTAAACATGGGACTTTACGAAATGAGTAAAAAAAAATGGTTACATTTTCGAGGCGTTTCAAGTTGGTATCAGAGCGATGGTTTAAGGGAATTAGGTAATCCACGATAGGAATACCCAAACTTAAACCAATATGATATGTTTGATATGTTATTATGATTATGATACAGAAGTAATATTTTAGAAAAAGAACTGATATGCTTCCCTAGTAAGGATTAAGTTGTTATGATAACTATGTGCATTATTATGTTAAAGTGAAATGAAATAATATAGTGCACTGTTATGATTCAGGTAAAGAATTGCTACTTGTTAAATTAGTAGATGAGATGTTTCATGATAAGTAAAGTGTTTTAAATAGTTTTGATTGAACTTTAAAACACTTGTAAATGTTAAGAAAAGGTACAGGTCAGAAATGTAAACGTAGAAAGAAGTTACAGATTTAGAAATATGAATGTAGTAAAGAAAATAAAGGTGGGATTAAAATTCCTGAAAAATGTTAAGGGATATGTGATCAGAAATAAAATGACTCCTGAGAGAGGTTATGTTGCGAACGGGGTAAAGTGAGTAGATGGAAAGAATATTCTTATATAATAAGCACATAATGGTAGGGTTTTCAATTGATTTGAGAAGAGGTAGGTCTTCCTGGTCAAATTGTAAACAAGTGAAAGATATGTATAAAAGGTAGCAGGTAAATGTTAAGATGATTAATGTGACATGATGACAGGATTAGTATAATCTATTATCATTAAGTGATAGGATGTTATATGAAAAGAAAAAGTATATGATTAACTGAACAGATGTTAAATGATTTTGTGAAATTTCTTGCTTAAGTAAAGTAAAGTAAGTGAGTAGTTTTATACTCACAATGATATTAAGTAAGTGAAATAGCAAGTAAATTCCTTATATGTACATGTTGTTAAAGTGTTATGGAATATGTTTAAGTGTTCAGTTATGTGCAAAAAGATCAAAAGTACGTATAAGCTAACTCACATTAATTAATGTTATGTTCAGACTTCCAGGTAAGCTAACTTATGTTAGCTACATATTTAAATGTACAGACAATTGCTAATAGATATTGAGAAGAGAATGAGTCAGATAAAATGAAATGATGATAGTAAACAGTTATATGTTTAAAGTTAAAGATAATCAGAAACATTGACTTATGTCAGTTGCTATGTTAAGAATTTAATGTGAGTTACATGTAACGGGGATTGTAGAGATCAGTTGTATGATAGTAGCAGAATGTGATGTCGTGTAAACGGGGCTTTAGTTTTAAAATGGAAATACATAACTTACTACACACAACATAGGCAAGAATACCTGATCGTAATATAGTATATCTCAGTAAGTCCGAGTCGAACACAGGGAACAGATGTCAATTTCTAATAAATTGGAAATTGCTACAATTAATTAAAGCAGTAAAAAGTATGGACGTTTTAGTTCCGATCGAACAATTGGCAAACAATTATGAAAAATGATTTATAGAATAAAACTGTAATAATAAAATAATAGAATAAAGAAATGATAAACAAACTTAATTAAATAAAAGAATTAATTCAAATGATAAAAGAGATACAATTGTTTAGACTATTTTCCTCAGATTCTGATTATCACTTTATTAAATTGCAAATAATTGGATCTTATTGTGACATGACAAATGTACCAATTATCCTTACAAGATCAACTGATTAAACACAATTAAGAAAGATATAAAGTTGTTTTCAACCCGCTAACAGTTCAATTTAACGTTATCCATCGAATTGTGTTATAGATTAAAACTACACCGTTTATATGATTTACTTTTGCAACTTGAATCAACAAAGTTATAACTAATAAATAGTCATCATGTTCATTACCAATCATCAATCATAAGTAACCCTAGCCTATCAAACTCAATCTATTTAGTGATAATTATCAATTAAAATCAACAATCATCAATAATGACCAATCAATAGAGAACTCAATCATAAATCAACAGATCATCACGCTAGGTTATCATTAACAATCGATAATTAAACATGGATCATCAAGTAAACATATAAACATTCATAAAAACCGATATAATTTGCAATTCAATAATTAATCATCATCTGAGTATTATCATCTAAACAATTGTAATAAAAACTTAGCCAATCATATTACTACAGCAAATCAGATTCATAAACATCTTAATATTCATAATCAATTGAAAAGAAGAAATGTATTCGAACCAAAAAGCCGAAATAATGAAAGAATGATTGAAAGCCTTCTATTATTCTTCTTCTTTTGCCTTCAAAAGTCTCTGAAATTAGGGTTTTGGATGAGAGAAAACGTCTGGAGAAAAAGTGGTGCGTGTTTTCAAAATGAGAGAAAAAATGAATATTTAGGGTTTCTGCCGAGCCAATCCATACGCCGTATGGATTGATTTGGCCCATGGATCAACCCGCGTATTCTGGCGGCCCGGCGCATATCATCCATACGCCATATGGATTCCATACGCCGTATGGATCAGCTTTTCCAACTTTTCCACCATCGACCTCCATTCTCCATCATTTAAACTTTTCTCAAACTTTTCTTCGAAAATAACTCGCTTTCTGCTTCTTTTCCAATTCAAACTTCAAATAATTCCTAAATGCAAATATGAACGAAATGAGTATCGAATTCAAATAAAAAGCATAAGAAATTAATCAAACACAGGGGTAATTAGCACTATAAAATAGCACATTTTGGCGTTCATCAAACATCCCCCACTTGAATCCTACTTGTCCCCAAGTAGACCATCAGTTTAAAATTCAAAACCTTAATTATGAACAGCAAACACAAGTGTAAAAGGACTTACATACTACACAACATTCGGCAAACCAAATTTTTATCTTAAAATCGATTCTACTTAAAACTTAGCAATCAAGAAACTCTCAATGGGAAACAATTCTAATAAATTATTATTAAACATAAAAGATAATTCACTTAGATTACCGATATTGTTGTCCACTTAAACAATCTAAATTCCAGAAGTTGAGCTCAACTTATTATTCTTTTAGCAGGCCTTCCCTTGATTCACAATAGCAAAATACTCCCATATAAATAACGCGCCACAATTCTCCAAATAATGAACATCCAATTAAATCACTCATTTTTCAAGCCAAGACATTGGTGACAGGTCTGTACCTCAGCACAACAGAGCGACATAACTTGGCTTTGGTGTTTCAATTCATGAGTCCTTTGTACTTTTTTTTTTTTTTTTTTTTATAAAATATACTGACGGAAACCAGGTCTGTACTTTCGTACAACAGAGGAGACAACACCCAGCATATTCCCAAATGATGATAATTAGGATCCCAGAATTATAGATTATAACCCGCTATCATATGAGAATTAAGATTACATCATACCTTGCTAAATGATCCTCAAAAGATAACTCCTACTTTATACATTAAATTTCTTCAAAGCTCAACAACCTTCATATAAATTGCCTATCGATACATCACAAGATGAACTAACTAATATTTAAAATTTACGATTACTTCATTCCTTGAATTCCCAAAATATGTTACAAGATTAATGAACTTTACATAGAATACAATTTTAAAACAAAAATTTGGGCTGAAAAATGACTAACACATAGAATGCCCTTCAACTATTTCCAATATCTACCATTCATACCTTAAGGACAAATAGACTTCTTTTCCCCCCATCCCCCACTTAAACATATGCAATGTCCTCATTGCAAAAGAAAATAAAAAAAATAGGGATTAGAAAAGAAGTGAAACAGAAAAACTCCCCTGATCCAGAAGAAATTTCATTACTGATCGGCTTCTGAAATAATACAACATCACACTTCCGTAGGAATCACAGTTGCATTTAGCTTATGCAACAAGCCTTTAAACCTCTCAGTATCCTGAGCGGACGAGTTGTAGTCTCGTGAGGGTTTGTCACACCCCCAAAATCGTTAATCGTGTTTATTAATAGTTTAGCGGAATCATTTTAATAATAGTTAAGCATTGAGGGCGGACAGATTCGATAGTGCATTCACTGTATCAGAGTATATGATCATACAGAACATACATATATATTTAAGATGCCATAAGTTTAAAGTTATTACAAAAGATACGACTTATAAAGTCGTACATAAGTAGGGTTGTCAAAGACAACATAAGTATTTGAAAATACAAGTTTATAAAAGAGGGATTTCATAAGTATAACCAATAGAATTGATAATACAAAGGAAATCCAAGTGTCCCAAAAGTAGCATCATAAATAGTCAGGTTGCCTACGTCCTTTATGCATGCAGGAGTACCTGAGTCCTAATTCCCTGAAAAACATAGTAAACTGTCAACATTGAATGTTGAGTGAATTCACAGGTTTAAGTTTTGTATAAATCATTCATGTACACAAACATAATATTTATATGTAAGGTAGGAAACACAAGTATTCTAATTAAAGAAAACATTTCCTATAATTAGTAAGAATGTCATTCTTACTACAATAATAGATGTGTAGGAAACACAAGTTTAATCATAAACATTTCCTAAAAAGTAGTCGCAGGATATACAGGTTTATCAAATAAGTAAACATATCCATTTCAATAGTTAAGGAAAATCAGGTTTAGCAGTCAAGCAAACATTTTCCAACAGATAGTTAACAGGAACTCAAGTTTAACAATAAAGTAAACATTCCAATAATAATCATTGCAGGAAACACAGGTTTAACATTTAAGTAACCATTTCCCATGAATAGTTGTTTTTGTGGGAAACCAAGTTCAACCAATTAAGGTAAACGTTTCCTAAAATATAATCTCACAGAGGAACCCCTGTCCTATTAGTCATCACAGGGAATACCCTTCTCAAACCAAGTTGTTGTTTAGTTGTGTGGGAAATATAGACTATAATCCCTCCAAGGTGAGCTAAACCTTTAGAGTTAAAGTAACGACACTAGTACTATAACCAAACCACGACTAGTTGTTTTGTTGTTGCCTCAGTAACATCTTAAGTATACACTCCTCGTTACGACTATCGTCGATGTGGTTGGAATGACCAACGAGTAATATCCTGGGAGGGTTGTCAAGTCGATAGTACTATCTGGATACTCAGTGGCTAGAGTCACCTAGCTAATGGTTATAGGTTGCAAGCACTGGGACTTTATGTGCACTACAACTACCTCGCGTAAACCTAGGATCGTACCAAGATCTGTTGTCTTATTCCCAAAATGTTGTGAAAACGTTTCATATAATTAGTTCGAGTTAAATCAATATGAAAACATTTTATTGAAATAGTTCAAGTTCAACAATATAATATGAACACCTTTCATATTAACAATCCAAGTTTAATAGCATGAAAATGATCATGTTAATCAGTTCACATAATAGCATGCAGCGCAATACAATAAAGCATATAGCATGTTATCACATTGTACTATGTTTTCCACCCCTGGTTTTAAAAGCATTTAAAACAATAAAAGTCAGGGGCTGTGAACTCACGGTTTTGCAATCTTCAGCAAAATATACAGCTAGCAAATAATCCCACAGTGTCGATCAAATACCTAGACCCAAATAATAATACTTGTATAAGTATACGGATTATTTGTTAAGTTAAAATGTTTGTAACATTTTAGTTGTTGTTGACGTTTGTGTTAGAATAATCGTTAAGTTTAGGTATGTATTTATATACATATTAGTTGAATATATATATTCTAATATATATATTAATTGTCGTCATTGTTTAAGTTCATAAGTACATAGGTATATTTATAATTGTCGCGTAAATATACGTACATAAATGTAGTTGTCGTTGTTGTCGGTTATGTTTTAAAAACATAAATATATTAGTTATCAAATAACTTTGTTAAATCGAATGTATAAGTCGTTTGTTAATAGTCGCGAATAAAACCTTGTTGTCGTTTAGGTTTTGAAAACGTAACTCGTTTGTTGTAAAAATATAACTTGTTTTTGGTTTATCGTATATATATATCTATATAAATACACTTGTAAAAGTTTCGTATTTATTAAAATATATAAGTCGTCGTTATGTATATAAATCTTCCATTTATATAGTTGGTATTTACTAAGTTAAATCGTCCCATTTATACTTCTCGTTAAATATATATATATATAAGTTGTCCGTATAGAATTATGTCGTGGATATAAATTTGTCTCAAAGTCGTGTCCGTATAAAGTACTAAGTCTCGTTGTCGCAATAATATTCAAGTAGTAAGTCTCGGTTTGTATAACATTTATTAGTTTTGTCCGCGTTATAAAAGTCGAAAACTGTTTTCTGTTTAAAAAAGGGGAAACCGCCGGCCACGGCTTGAAGCCGCCGGCCTCTTCCAGGTTAGGTTTTAGCCGCCGGTCAAGGCCTGAAGCCGCCGGTCTCGGCTTGGGTTTCAGGTTCTGGTTCGTCTCTGTTATAACAAATACATACGGGTTTTTATATATAACCGATTTTTAACATGATCAAACCCCATAATATGTTATATAAACCTAATATAACATGTTTTAACAAGTTTATAACAACAACCATCAACCAAAATCATAAATTTGAGAAATTTATATAAATGAAGAAAATGGAAATAAATCCTCACAATGATGTTTAGAAGATGATGATGATGATTTCTGAGATGTTGATGATGATTACGAACGGTTGATGATGATAATGAGATGATTACGAAACCATTTTGTTGTGTGTATGTTTGATGTGGGTGTTTAAAGATGAAGATGGTGAAGTGAAGGTGAAATTGGTGTTGCTTTCTTCTTGCTGATGTTACTCCCTCTGCTGTTCTTCCAAACGCCACAAACCACATAGCAAAAATGTGTGAAGTGTGTGTGTGTGAATTATTGTAGTTAGGTGATCCAAATGTGAGAGAAGGAGTATATATCAGTTTTAAAAATCAAGAGAGGTATGGAGGGAGTGGCAAATTTGTCGCCAGATATTTTAAAATGTGTAACATTGGTAGTTTTTAGCCCGTTAATTTCGTGTACGGGTATAATTTGTGGTACTTTAGTTATAATAAAATTTCGCGTTATGTTTCTCTAAATCTCAGATTTAGAAATTTGAAATCGAAATGTGAAATACTTTGTTACAAGTATCATTAAAATTGTTTACAGTAAAAGTACTGTATAGTTAAAACGCGTGTCAGATTTCAGTTAAATTTAGAAATCATATTTTGAGGTAATGTTCTACACATTAAAACAGTAACTTACGAAATAATACTTTTATTATTTGAAACCTCTAAGCGCGTTTTAAAATTGTTTCTGTTCGTATTACGCGTAACAAAAATCGTCTACATTTTTCGTTTTCTTTTCGTTGTAATACTTTTATATAATAATTTCAATATAAAAATTACTCAAAAGTATTTTCGAAGTTCATTTCGGAACTTAATTATTCGCGATTAATACGTTTATTATAAAACGTATAATTTGTTATATTATATCAATAATATAATTATATAATAGTTATAATTAATAATTTTCGAACTATTAATTATTTTGTATCACCAATGTTATTACATTCTATTCGTAGAGTTTGATATATTCATTTCGCACGTAATTATATATATACACATATAACTACTATCAAATATATCACGTATCACATAGTAAGTTTATCAAAAACTTAACACATAAATTGTTTTGAATTCACTAGTCAGGGAATTACTCTAGGTAATGCATGAAATTAGGTTAAGTAAATACCCTAATTGGAGGATTGTCACATTCTCCCCCTGTTAGCGAAATCTCATCCCGAGATTTAATTTGTATTATTCGTGTTGATTGCTTGTTCAAACAGGTGAGGGTACTTCTTTCTTATCTCATCCTCACGTTCCCAAGTAAACTCTGGGCCATGCTTCGAATTCCATCGAACTTTGACGAGTTTGATTCGTTTGTTTCTCAGTCTTTGTGTTTTCGTATCAGCTATTTCGATTGGTTCCTCCACAAAGTTAAGCTTTGAGTTAATGAAAACTTCGTCAGGAGGTATGATTAATGTTTCGTCGGACAGACACTTCTTCAAATTACACACATGAAAAGTGTCGTGAATACTACTAAGCTCTTGTGGTAGTTTGAGTTTATAAGCGACAGTACCAATCCTCGCAAGGATCTCAAAAGGTCCAACATATCGTGGGTTCAGTTTTCCTCGTTTGCCAAATCGTGCTATCCCTTTCCAAGGCGATACTTTGAGTAGAACCTTATCTCCTACTTGAAACTCAAGAGGTTTACGGCGGTTATCGGCGTAACTCTTTTGTCTATCTCTTGCAGCTTTCAATCGGTTAAGCACTTGAGATATTTTGTCTGTGGTTTCTTGGACAAGTTCGGGTCCGGATAGTTGTCTGTCATCCAACTCTGCCCAACAGAGTGGAGATCTGCACTTGCGTCCATACAACGCTTCAAACGGTGCCATCTGTATACTGGTGTGATAACTATTGTTGTAGGAGAATTCAGCTAATGGAAGATGAGTATCCCAATTTCCTCCAAAGTCAATCACACATGCTCGTAGCAAATCTTCGAGCGTTTGAATCGTTCGTTCACTCTGGCCATCGGTTTGTGGATGATAGGCCGTACTCATATCGAGTCGAGTACCTAGGGCCTGTTGTAGTGTTTGCCAGAAACGAGATGTGAATCTGCTATCTCTATAAGATATAATCGACAATGGCACACCGTGCCGAGAAATGACTTCTTTGATATAGATCTTTGCCAGTTTCTCAAGCTTGTCAGTCTCTTTGAAAGCAATGAAGTGGGCTAATTTCGTCAGTCTATCGACAATCACCCATATTGAATCAACACCGGTTGATGTCTTTGGTAGCTTTGTGATGAAATCCATCGTTATGTGTTCCCATTTCCATTGTGGCATCACTGGTTGTTGCAAAAGTCCGGAAGGTTTTTGATACTCAACCTTGACCTTCGAACAAGTTAGACACTTGCTGACATAAGTAGCGATGTCTCTCTTCATATTAGGCCACCAATAGAAACCTTTCACATCTTGGTACATCTTATCTGCACCAGGATGAATCGAGTAGTTGGACTTGTGAGCTTCGTCCAGAATCAGCTTACGGAGTTCATCGTCGCACGGTACCCAAATTCTGTTCATGAAGTATAAAACTCCATTTTCTTTTGTTTCAAGCTGTTTCTCCATTCCTCTCAGGGATTCGTCTTTCATGCGTTCAGCGGTGAAAGCTAATTGTTGCGCGTCGCAAATTTGAGAAATGAGATTCGAGTGAATTGTTAACACTAAGGCTCGAACTCTGCGAGGCTTAACGTTCTCTTTACGACTTAAGGCATCTGCTACTACATTAGCCTTGCCCGGATGGTATTTAATCTCACAATCGTAATCATTCAGCAATTCGACCCAACGTCTTTGTCTCATGTTGAGTTCTTTCTGGTCGAATATGTGTTGTAGGCTCTTGTGGTCAGTGAAAATTGTACACTTTGTGCCATATAAGTAGTGTCTCTAAATTTTCAATGCAAAAATGACTGCTCCCAACTCTAAGTCATGAGTCGTATAGTTCTTCTCGTGAATCTTCAATTGACGAGATGCATAAGCAATAACTTTGTCGTTTTGCATGAGAACACAACCTAATCCTTGATGTGAGGCGTCACAATAAACAATGAAGTTCTCGGTTCCCTCAGGTAAGGATAGAATCGGTGCGGTGCTCAACTTTTGTTTTAACAGTTGAAAGGCGTTTTCTTGTTTCTCTCTCCATTCGAATTTCTTATCCTTCTGAGTTAAGGTGGTGAGTGACTGGGCTATCTTTGAAAAGTTCTCTATAAATCGTCGATAATAGCCAGCCAAACCAAGAAATTGTCGAATTTCTGTGGGAGTTTCCGGTGCTTTCCAGTTCTTAATCGCCTCTATTTTGGATGGGTCCACATGAATTCCCTTATCATTGATCACGTGACCTAGGAAATGAACCTCTCTAATCTAAAATTCGCATTTGGAGAACTTAGCATACAGCTTCTCGTTCTCAAGTAGTTGGAGGATAAGTTTCAAATGTTGTTCGTGATCCTCTTTCGTCTTTGAGTAAATCAAAATATCGTCAATGAACACAATGACAAACTTATCTAAGTAAGGTTTGCACACTCGGTTCATGAGATCCATAAATACTGCCGGCGCGTTAGTCAATCCAAATGGCATGACTAGGAACTCATAGTGACCATAACGAGTCCTGAACGCTGTCTTCGGCACATCCTCTTCTCGAACCTTCAGTTGATGATAACCAGAACGCATATCGATCTTTGAGTAGTAACTTGATCCTTGTAGCTGATCAAATAGATCGTCGATGCGTGGTAACGGATATCGGTTCTTAATAGTTACTTTATTCAACTCTCTGTAGTCCATACACATGCGCATAGATCCATCTTTCTTCTTGACAAACAAAACCGGAGCTCCCCAAGGTGAAAAGCTCAGTCGGATGAATCCTAAGTCTAAAAGCTCTTGCAACTGTGTAGACAGTTCTTGCATTTCTGATGGAGCTAGACGATAAGGTGAGCGAGCGATTGGTGCGGCTCCAGGCACCAGATCGATGCGAAACTCGACTTGTCACGGAGGTGGTAATCCTGGAAGATCATCAAGAAACACTCCCGGATAGTCTCATACTACAGGTATATCGTCTAAGCATCTCTCTACAGATTTCTTTTCCACAACATGCGCCAAAAATGCTGGATATCCCTTGCGTAGATATTTACAAGCTTTTAAGCAATTAATAGTTTTGACGGTGCTCGTCCTCTTATCTCCTTGTATCACCAAAGTTTCTCCAGTTGACAATGGTATACGTATCATTTTATCAAAGAAAACAATCTCTGCATGGTTTTTCGACAACCAGTCCATACCGACTACGATGTCAAAACTTCCCAACTCAACCGGTAGTAAGTCTATTTTGAAAAGATGACTCTCCAATGCTAGAGTACATCCTGGTACTATTTCTCCTGATTCAATCAACCTACCATCGGCTAGTTCTAAGGTATACTTGTTGTCTAGCTTACAAGATCTAACGTCTAATAGTGGTCTAAAGTCCTTAGACACAAAACTCAAATCGGCGCCAGAATCAAATAATACGGATGCATAATGATCGTTAACTAGAAACGTACCAGTGACAGTGTTAGGGTCCTGGCGTGCCTCTTGCGCTCCAACGACAAATGCACGACCCCTAGCTGGCTGGTTGTTGGCGTTTCCACGATTGTTGTTGTTGTTCGGGTTCGCAGGGCGGTTCTGATTGTTTTGATTGCCACGGTTCAGTTTAGGGCACTTGTTTCGGAAATGACCTTGCTCGCCACATTCGAAACATCCATTTGCTGGTCGATCTCTATTTGCTTGAGTGGTAGGGTTCGCTCTACAGTATTGGGCCAGATGCCCCCAGCGTTTGCAATTCCCACAGAAAGTACAGTCACCATCATGATGACGTTCACACTTGCCACACTTCGGCTTACTCCCCATGTAAGTCTTTTGTTCAGCAGTAGTGGCAACGTAGGCTTTCGCGGTACTAGCTAGCTTCTTATTCTTGTGACCCTGACGGTCATTCCACTTGCGTTTTCCTTTCCCAGCATCAGCATTGCTGGATTCAACCTTTCCAGTATCAGCTTTCTTAGTAAGATTCCCCATCCTTACTGCTTCATCAGTCAAACGCTGTGCTAGTTCCACAGCAATCTTAAAAGTAGCAGGATTGGCTGATGTTACCAAACTTCGAATTTGTGGCACTAGACCCCAGATATACCTTTCAGTGCGCTTGTACTCAGGAGTGACCATGTGCGGTACAAGGCGTGCCAGTTCTTGAAATCTGGTGGTATATCCTGTGATATCAGCACCAACCATAGCAATATTCCAGAGCTCAGACTCAATCTTCTGCAGCTCACTGCGGGGACAAAACTCTTCCATGACCATAGTTTTCAAAGTTTCCCAAAACATTGAATGAGCGGCTGGACGACCCATTGCTTGCTTTTGGGCATTCCACCAAGTCAAAGCCTTATCACTAAACGTGCATGTAGCATACATGACCATATCTTCACGAGCACACTTGCTAATCTCTAGCACAGACTCCATTTTCTCTATCCAATGGATTATTCCAATGGCACCTTCAGTACCACGGAAATGGCTCGGTTTACAGGCTAGGAATGTTTTATATGAACATCCCTTATGAGTGCTCTCAGGATTACTACCTGAAGCGTTTGGTTCGGTTTCTCTACTACCGCTATGGTTTCGGTCAGTATCATACTGAGCAAGGGCTTCAGAAATTCTTCGGTTAACCATTTGTTCAGTAGTCTCCTCAACAGCAAGAGGTGGTGTGGGGTTTCGTTGGCTGTTCCTGGTAATTCTACGTTTAGGCGGCATGATTCAGTCCTAATCACACACAAGAAACACTCGTAAGATATCTAATCAAGTCATCACTCATAAAGTAAGTGATAAATGTAAATATAGTATGAAGTCAATCACCAATTGATATCATTCACAATGTATGTAATAATGTAAACTAGCTTATGTTTGGTTTACATATCATAATTAAAAGTCATTGCATAATTGATGTATATAATAACATGGGTTAAGCGTTGTTACATAAGTTTTGTACAAAGATGGGATTTACAACCAAATATACCCATCGGATCAAACATGATCTACAAAATGTGACGGATTTAACCTATACATCCATCTAGTCAAAAGTCAACCCAAATACATCATAACTATAGTCCTAATACATCATACATACGGTCTAAAAGAAATACGGTAGACTCCATCCCACAAACATCCTAACAGCAACCATCAACACACATAAACCAACTGCAGCACCTATAGTCTCCAAACGATGCTCTAGTCGGATCAGACGTGCTCTAGTAACATCTGCAGACTCCCTGTCTACCTCAATATGCAACTCAGAAGTCGCAAGGCGTCCATATATCGCCAGCACATCATCGTCAAGACGAGAGGTGTCACTGCGCATAACTCGAAGAGCAGACTGCGTACCAAAATGAAATCCCAGCAAGGTACGAATAACGGCGACCACAGTAGAGACCGTAAGCTCCAGAGGCTCCTCGGTCAAATGTAGAGATGTAGATGTGTGAGATGACTCCCCAGTCTCATAGGTGGAAGGAATCCTCTCAATGATCCTCCAATGGCGTAACTCTAGCTCTCAGTGTCTGCTGATCACAGCGGATCTCTCGCTCCTCAGTCATCGGCTCCTTGCCGCGAGATGATGAGGGTCCTATGGGAAAATCCCTGACACACGACAGCGGTGTCCTCCTAGGTGTAGGCCTAAAATCAGGCTCTCCAATAAGATGGCGTCTAGACATAGACATAGATCCTAACATATGGATAGCAGGATCAGTGGATGGCAATGGTGGAGTGGCTATCGAACCATCTGAAGTATCTCTAGGGAATGTAGGCGGGTAAACCTCCTCAGACACTGCTATAGGTATCCCGTCGTATGGTCCCTCCATGGGATCCTCCTCAATATCAGAATCAGTGATGTGAATAGGTGCGTGTCTCGACATGCCTAGTCAAAGAAACGTGTGTGACGTGTCAGACGTATGCAACAGTATGAATGCTGAAATGTGTTAGCCAAGGCTATAGTCTAGGTCTCTAAGGTTTTCAGTCACTTAAAGACTTCTAGTTCTCTATAACCAATAGCTCTGATACCAAGTTCTGTCACACCCCCAAAATCGTTAATCGTGTTTATTAATAGTTTAGCGGAAGCATTTTAATAATAGTTAAGCATTGAGGGCGGACAGATTCGATAGTGCATTCACTGTATCAGAGTATATGATCATACAGAACATACATATATATTTAAGATGCCATAAGTTTAAAGTTATTACAAAAGATACGACTTATAAAGTCGTACATAAGTAGGGTTGTCAAAGACAACATAAGTATTTGAAAATACAAGTTTATAAAAGAGGGATTTCATAAGTATAACCAATAGAATTGATAATACAAAGGAAATCCAAGTGTCCCAAAAGTAGCATCATAAATAGTCAGGTTGCCTACGTCTTTTATGCATGCAGGAGTACCTGAGTCCTAATTCCCTGAAAAACATAGTAAACTGTCAACATTGAATGTTGAGTGAATTCACAGGTTTAAGTTTTGTATAAATCATTCATGTACACAAACATAATATTTATATGTAAGGTAGGAAACACAAGTATTCTAATTAAAGAAAACATTTCCTATAATTAGTAAGAATGTCATACTTACTACAATAATAGATGTGTAGGAAACACAAGTTTAATCATAAACATTTCCTAAAAAGTAGTCGCAGGATATACAGGTTTATCAAATAAGTAAACATATCCATTTCAATAGTTAAGGAAAATCAGGTTTAGCAGTCAAGCAAACATTTTCCAACAGATAGTTAACAGGAACTCAAGTTTAACAATAAAGTAAACATTCCAATAATAATCATTGCAGGAAACACAGGTTTAATATTTAAGTAACCATTTCCTATGAATAGTTGTTTTTGTGGGAAACCAAGTTCAACCAATTAAGGTAAACGTTTCCTAAAATATAATCTCACAGAGGAACCCCTGTCCTATTAGTCATCACAGGGAATACCCTTCTCAAACCAAGTTGTTGTTTAGTTGTTTAGTTGTGTGGGAAATATAGACTATAATCCCTCCAAGGTGAGCTAAACCTTTAGAGTTAAAGTAACGACACTAGTACTATAACCAAACCACGACTAGTTGTTTTGTTGTTGCCTCAGTAACATCTTAAGTATACACTTCTCGTTACGACTATCGTAGATGTGGTTGGAATGACCAACGAGTAATATCCTGGGAGGGTTGTCAAGTCGATAGTACTATCTGTATACTCAGTGGCTAGAGTCACCTAGCTAATGGTTATAGGTTGCAAGCACTGGGACTTTATGTGCACTACAACTACCTCGCGTGAACCTAGGATTGTACCAAGATCTGTTGTCTTATTCCCAAAATGTTGTGAAAACGTTTCATATAATTAGTTCGAGTTAAATCAATATGAAAACATTTTATTGAAATAGTTCAAGTTCAACAATATAATATGAACACCTTTCATATTAACAATCCAAGTTTAATAGCATGAAAATGATCATGTTAATCAGTTCACATAATAGCATGCAGCGCAATACAATAAAGCATATAGCATGTTATCACATTGTACTATGTTTTCCACCCCTGGTTTTAAAAGCATTTAAAACAATAAAAGTCAGGGGCTGTGAACTCACGGTTTTGCAATCTTCAGCAAAATATACAGCTAGCAAATAATCCCACATCGTCGATCAAATACCTAGACGCAAATAATAATACTTGTATAAGTATACGGATTATTTGTTAAGTTAAAATGTTTGTAACATTTTAGTTGTTGTTGACGTTTGTGTTAGAATAATCGTTAAGTTTAGGTATGTATTTATATACATATTAGTTGAATATATATATTCTAATATATATATTAATTGTCGTCATTGTTTAAGTTCATAAGTACATAGGTATATTTATAATTGTCGCGTAAATATACGTACATAAATGTAGTTGTCGTTGTTGTCGGTTATGTTTTAAAAACATAAATATATTAGTTATCAAATAACTTTGTTATATCGAATGTATAAGTCGTTTGTTAATAGTCGCGAATAAAACCTTGTTGTCGTTTAGGTTTTGAAAACGTAACTCGTTTGTTGTAAAAATATAACTTGTTTTTGGTTTATCGTATATATATATCTATATAAATACACTTGTAAAAGTTTCGTATTTATTAAAATATATAAGTCGTCGTTATGTATATAAATCTTCCATTTATATAGTTGGTATTTACTAAGTTAAATCGTCCCATTTATACTTCTCGTTAAATATATATATATATAAGTTGTCCGTATAGAATTATGTCGTGGATATAAATTTGTCTCAAAGTCGTGTCCGTATAAAGTACTAAGTCTCGTTGTCGCAATAATATTCAAGTAGTAAGTCTCGGTTTGTATAACATTTATTAGTTTTGTCCGCGTTATAAAAGTCGAAAACTGTTTTCTGTTTAAAAAAGGGGAAACCGCCGGCCACGGCTTGAAGCCGCCGGCCTCTTCCAGGTTAGGTTTTAGCCGCCGGTCAAGGCCTGAAGCCGCCGGTCTCGGCTTGGGTTTCAGGTTCTGGTTCGTCTCTGTTATAACAAATACATACGGGTTTTTATATATAACCGATTTTTAACATGATCAAACCCCATAATATGTTATATAAACCTAATATAACATGTTTTAACAAGTTTATAACAACAACCATCAACCAAAATCATAAATTTGAGAAATTTATATAAATGAAGAAAATGGAAATAAATCCTCACAATGATGTTTAGAAGATGATGATGATGATTTCTGAGATGTTGATGATGATTACGAACGGTTGATGATGATAATGAGATGATTACGAAACCATTTTGTTGTGTGTATGTTTGATGTGGGTGTTTAAAGATGAAGATGGTGAAGTGAAGGTGAAATTGGTGTTGCTTTCTTCTTGCTGATGTTACTCCCTCTGCTGTTCTTCCAAACGCCACAAACCACATAGCAAAAATGTGTGAAGTGTGTGTGTGTGAATTATTGTAGTTAGGTGATCCAAATGTGAGAGAAGGAGTATATATCAGTTTTAAAAATCAAGAGAGGTATGGAGGGAGTGGCAAATTTGTCGCCAGATATTTTAAAATGTGTAACATTGGTAGTTTTTAGCCCGTTAATTTCGTGTATGGGTATAATTTGTGGTACTTTAGTTATAATAAAATTTCGCGTTATGTTTCTCTAAATCTCAGATTTAGAAATTTGAAATCGAAATGTGAAATACTTTGTTACAAGTATCATTAAAATTGTTTACAGTAAAAGTACTGTATAGTTAAAACGCGTGCCAGATTTCTGTTAAATTTAGAAATCATATTTTGAGGTAATGTTCTACACATTAAAACTTTTATTATTTGAAACCTCTAAGCGCGTTTTAAAATTGTTTCTGTTCGTATTACGCGTAACAAAAATCGTCTACATTTTTCGTTTTCTTTTCGTTGTAATACTTTTATATAATAATTTCAATATAAAAATTACTCAAAAGTATTTTCGAAGTTCATTTCGGAACTTAATTATTCGCGATTAATACGTTTATTATAAAACGTATAATTTGTTATATTATATCAATAATATAATTATATAATAGTTGTAATTAATAATTTTCGAATTATTAATTATTTTGTATCACCAATGTTATTACATTCTATTCGTAGAGTTTGATATATTCATTACGCACGTAATTATATATATACACATATAACTACTATCAAATATATCACGTATCACATAGTAAGTTTATCAAAAACTTAACACATAAATTGTTTTGAATTCACTAGTCAGGGAATTACTCTAGGTAATGCATGAAATTAGGTTAAGTAAATACCCTAATTGGAGGATTGTCACAGGGTTTCCAGAGAACACACCCACAAAGTTCAAACCTGAAAATTAAAAAAAACAAGAAAACAAAACAAAATAATAAAATAACGGGTTGTCTCCCAAAAGCGCTTTTGTTTATCACGTCGGTAAGCTCGACCTCTTACTTCATAACTTAATTCAAATCCATCTCCAAATCACGCTTGAGATCCCTTACATCACCATAGTATTTCTTCACTCGATTTCCATTAACTTTGAAAGTTTTTCCAGAATATCCTTGCAAATCAACAGCACCAAAAGGATAAACTTTGTCAACAACAAAGGGACCAGTCCAACGTGTCTTTAACTTACCTGGAAATAGATGTAACCTAGAACTATACAATAGAACTTTATCACCCTTCTCAAATGTATGATTCGGCTTAAGACGAGCATCATGCCATTTCTTCGTTCGTTCCTTGAACAGTCTCGAATTATCATAGGCATTTATTCTTAATTCATCCAACTCGTTCAGTTGTGTCATTCTCTCTTTTCCAGCTAACTGCTCATCAAGATTGCACTGCTTTAGAGCCCAATACGCTTTATGTTCCAACTCAAAAGGCAAATGACAAGCCTTCCCATAAACAAGACGATAAGGTGTCGTTCCAATTGATGACTTAAAAGCTGTTCGTGCTGCCCATAATGCATCATCTAACTTATACGACCAATTCTTAGGGTTTCCTTCAACTGAGCGTTCCAAAATACGTTTCAATCCCCTATTGGTTACTTTCACTTGACCACTTGTCTGTGGATGATAAGCAGTCGAAAACTTGTGGTTTACTCCATACTTTCGCATGACTTTCTCTAATTGAACATTTATGAAATGCGTCCCTCGATCACTTATTAAAGCTTTCGGTGCTCCAAAGCGTGAAAATATCTGCTTAAGAAAATTTGCCACAACCCTAGCATCATTTGTGGGTAATGCTTTTGCTTCGGCCCACTTAGAAACATAATCCACAGCCACAATGATATATTTATTTCCATTGCTAGGTGGAAACAGGCCCATAAAGTCTATTCCTCAGACATCAAAAATCTCACTTACCATTATTGGACTTTGCAGCATTTCATCTCTCTTAGAGATTCTCCCTGTACGTTGGCAAGCATCACACTCCTTCACATACTTGAATGCATCTTTATAAACGGTTGGCCAGTAAAAACCTGCTTCAACTACCTTTCTTGCAGTATAATTGGGACCATGATGTCCTCCAGCCGGACCATCATGACAATGCTCTAAAATGATGTCGCATTCCTCTCCAGCTACACACCTTCGAACAATTCCATCAGCACAATGTCTGAACAAGTACGGATCTTCCCAAAAGTAATATCGTAAAGATGAGAAAAATCTCTTTCTTTGGTTGAAATCCAATCCAGACGGAAGAGTGTTTGTAACTAGGAAGTTTGCAATATCTGCGAACCATGGAAATTCATTCAAAATTGCTTTTAGCAAGCTTTCATCAGGAAATTTATCCTGAATCTCCGATTCATCTAACTTATCCAGCTCTGGATTTTCTAATCGTGACAAGTGGTCAGCAGCCAAATTTTCAGCTCCCTTCTTATCTCGAATCTCAATATCAAACTCTTGCAACAACAAAATCCATCGCAACAACCTCGGTTTTGCATCTTGTTTATTAAACAGATACTGTAATGCTGAATGGTCGGTAAAGACGACCGTCTTTGATAAAACCAAGTAAGAGCGAAATTTATCGAACGCAAAAACAATAGCAAGAAGTTCCTTCTCAGTCGTAGTGTAATTTTCTTGCGTGCTCGTTAAAGTCTTGCTTGCATAATAGATTGGTTGAAACTTCTTATCAACCCTCTGTCCTAAAACTGCTCCAACAGCATAATCACTGGCATCACACATTAACTCAAATGGGAGGTCCCAATTTGGACTAATCATAATTGGCGCGGATACCAACTTTTCCTTCAACAGATTGAACGCATCTTGGCATTCCCTTGAAAACTCGAACTTAGCCTCTTTTTCCAACAACTTGTTCATCGGACGTGCTATCTTTGAGAAATTGTCGTGATCCCGATCAGTCACGGTCGTCAACGCAACGGAATGAGGACACGACAGTGGAGTTGTAAATTTATAAGAGCTGGGGACCTAAGTTTTACTACGGCTGTATAGCAGCAGTCTGACCTAGGGTCGTTCTTCAAGCTAATCGTATTGTGAAACGGGAGTATCAAGACAAGTCGTTTATTTTAGTGATGGGATTTTTTAAAACAGAGTTTGAGTGGGTTTTTTTGTTACTTAGGTCCGTATTTTAAAGCAATTAAATAAAAAGTAAATAAAATAGAAATAGGGATGAAATCAGTATGGAGGATATGTGTCTGTTATGACTTCGTTAGCTTATGCGGGGGTGATGCTAGGGTTTTGATATGAAAACGTCTTTTAAAGGTTTGTGTCTTATCTAAGCTTAATTGTTCGTAGTGTAAACACTAGTACCCTACTGATTGGGGAAACCAATCAGTATGTCACTGAATACTAGGCCAAATTGAGTCTGATCGGAGGAGGATGCTCAACTCTTCAACGTTATCCAGTGATGGAGTAACGACCCTTCTTGGAATGTTAGTTCCTGGGTGCATGAGATAGAGTAACATACCCACTAAGGTTCCGACATTTCTTAACACTACGAGGACAACAAAGTCAAACAAGGCATTTAAGATTAAGACTTGGTTTGGTGACTATTAACTTTATATTAATGGTTATATTTTAGTCTAGAGCTTTCATTACGGTGTACCATGTGATTATGCATTTCCACAGTTTTCCAGACCCAAGATGTACTAACGGTGTACAATGCATCTAAGTATTTCCACAGTGTTCCTGATCTTTAGGTGTACTAACGGTGTACAGTGCGATCAAACATTTCCACAACTTTGAAGTCAAACCAGGATGTGACACAGTCTTCAACCACCGACATTTCCTTAGCTCCTACATATTTGTACTTCACCAAATGTTTCCAACGTTACATGAAGTACAGTGCCGTTTACCGTGGTCTTTCCGGGGTCACATACTTTATGGTCACTCTAAACTAGTTTAAACTACGTTTGTATTAAAGCCCAACCATCAATGATATAAACCAGCCCTCACTATTTCCCAATAAATCCCTGATTGATTCACGGTGTACTATACGAAAGGTTTTAAACAGTATTTCCACAGCTACGCAATTCAGACCATGTTTAAAGTTTCAGAAAACATAGATAGGTAGTGACCGTTTGATCAAGGTTCGCGACTCCTTGTCATAAAGGTTCTAACCACGCTTAATTGGAGGAAAGGCGATTTGGTTTAGAAATTCATAAATACAAGATTAACATATCACCGGTTTTCATTTATATAATATAACTGGAAACATTATTTCCACAACGGATTGTGCCCATTGTAACACCCCCAAAATTCACTGTTTTGCGGAAGCATAGTTTGGGGTGTTACTAATCAAATATCACAGCACAAAGATAAAGAAAACGACATCTATATGCAACGTTTGTAAATTAGTTACATTCCATAGATATAATGTTTGAAAACTTAGTGTTTTCGTATACAAAATGTAGTTTCCCCTAGAGTCCACGCGTATAGCGGGAGATTCTATTACATAATCGTAATATACAAAAGATAATGCTAAGAATCTCCGTTAATGCAGTTGTTTTGAAATCATGCGACTCTAGCTAAAATCCTGGAGTAATCCTACTCCATCCGGGTACATGAGAAAACATGCTAAAAAGTGTCAACCAAAAGGTTGGTGAATCTCACAGGTTTGTAAGTAATATCAGCTTTGAACACGAGATTTCATTAGTAATGTCTGTAGGCGTAAAATCAGCAATTGCAATCCAGCAATCGTAAAACCAGTATTTGCAATCCAGCAATTGTAATTAAATAAGTTTATACCGTTGCCATGAGGCTCATAATCGAAGCTTAACCCGTAAGTAATAAGTTTGCTCCCGTGACATGCTCGTAATTGAGCAAGCATCAGTAACGAATAATTTGTCACCCGTTTCTACGTGTAAATCAGTACATGGCAGCGCTACTGCCCCGGGTGGGGAGGGTCATTTCCCTAATGGATCCATTAACTAGTGTTCGCGCTTAAGTCCATAACTAACAATATATGATGGAGAGACTTCTGTAAATAGTAACAACTCATGCAATTCCGTTTGGTATAGTAAACAGTTTAGTATTTGTGTTCAAGAAAAAGTAGTAGCATGTATCTCCCCCAATAAGATAAAACAGTAAAAGTGGGGCCGTAAGACTCACCTGAGTCGAGTAGTAAGCAGTAGCAAATGGTAGGTAGTATGTAGGTTCTCCGAACCCGTAACCTTTAAATGCCTAAACATATAAAGTTAAGTAAGTAGATGTCTCGCAAGACCATCTAGGCTAGTTGTCTACACAACTCGTCATGTCCAAAGTTGGTTCGTTATCGTTTGTTTTCAGAAAACATGGTTGGCCCATTGGTGACGGTTTGTATTAGTAATAGTCAAAGTATTATCATTTCGTTTGAAACATTTTGTACTGAAACGACGGGGGTCCGGGGGCAGCGCCCCTGGTTGCGGGGTTCCAAGGGGTGGCAACCCCTTGGCGGGGTCCAAGGGGTAGAGCCCCTGGTCGGGGTCGAGCTGCCGAGTCAGCTCGGAGGGAAAAATGCACATTTTCTACATAGTTTTAGTGAAAATCTCTTTAAAAATTCTGATTTCTGCGACGTTGGGTGCGACGTCGCAGGTAAGGATTGCGACGTTGAGCACGACGTCGCTAAGTGTGACATTCGCAAATTAATGCGACGTAAAGGCTGGCGTCGCTATATGCGACGTTGAGTACTTGTGCGACGTAGGGGTCGATGTCGCTAAGTGCGACGTTGGTCACTTAATGCGACGTTGGTACCGACGTCGCTATGTGCGACGTTGTGAGGTGTATTGCGACGTTTTGAGCTACGTCGCAAATAGCCCAGCGTCTCTGCGACGTTGCGGTCTGTTCGGAAAATGGTGGCCGGAAAATCGGTCGAAAAACTTCCGTTAGGTCCAAATCTTTTACCCAACCCATTTTTGAACATTTTGAGCATATATAAACCATAAAAACGTAAAAATGAGTAAAAACGGAGAGTTTCGGGTTTTGTCGGAAACTTACAAAATGGCGAAATGAAAATCCGGAAAGATGAAGTTGTAGATCGTAACGCGGTGGTTCTTTTATTCCAAAGGAGTGGTATGATTCGGCGTCGTTTCGTGATGTTATTTTGTGATTTTGTAAGGTGGTGGTTTTTGTTTGTTGAGAGAGAAATGAGAGAAAGATGGTGAGAAGAGAGAGAGAGTGAGATGAGAAATGAGGAAAGAGTGGGGGATGGTGGGGGTTTTGTCTCCCATTTCATTCCCCGCGGTTGCGCTCCGTGTCCTAATCGTTTAAATCATTTGTTTTAATATTTAACCAAACGTTTACATTTTTAGAATGTAACTGGAGTATTTAAATAAAAATACCTTGAAATTAATAATAAAAACATTTGTCGAAGTATTTAAATTATTATTTTGCGTTTAGTACGTTTTTGTCGCATTATTTAAATGTCGTCGCGATAATATAAATAATGTTCGTTCAGTTGCGTATTTTATATAACAAGATACGTTCTTATTATTTAAGTAAATTTCTGTCACCAACGTCCAAATAACTGCGTCGGACTTCGTCCGGTTAATTCGTACAATTTATCCAAATCGCGTAAGTACACACATATATATATAATTCACCATATATATATACAAATAGAGTCTGCAATTAGTCCTATTACATACTAATTACAACTAGTTACAATTAATTAGGCATAAATAATTATCCTAATTTAGCAGGTGTTACACCCATGACTTACATAGCTTCCACGTTCCGTACTACACACATAAGTGATGATTCCAGCGCTATACAAATGAAAGCCGTATAACGTTACCTCCGTTATTTCATAATATTATCCAATTATATGTTTAAAGCAGCATCACCCCACACATATATAAACTAACTACATCATAACAAACACACAAGGAAACTACTCACTACGCATAACAACAGATCCTAATTCTAGCATAATTACAATAGCAATTATCATTATAATAGATAAGGAAAGAAGCAACCGTTAATAAAGCGTAGATTGAATAAGCGTTTAGAGAGAGAGTACAAGCAGAACTTCCGCAATATCCTTGACAATATTACAATAAAAGCCCCTGGACTATTCCCTACGCTATTACAAAAGTAGCCCCTCCGTTAGTTTCAGTTAAATATTAACTGAGAACTAACTGGATCAAACCCTAATTTCTTGAGAGAGAAAGAAAGAAAGAGAGTTTAGAGAGAGAGAGAGTGTGTGAGAGAGAAAGTGGAAATGGAGAAATGAATGGAATGTTGAAGTGTGTGGAATGATGGAGGGGTGGCCTCCTATTTATAGGCAAAGCTTGAAATCAGCCGTACAACTCGCGAAGCACGCACGTACAAGCAAACGAAGCACAAACGGGCAGCATATGGGGTACACAGGGCCGTATACGGCCTTCATAGGGCCGTATACGGTGTGTTATGGGCCGTATACGGTCTATGAAGGGCCGTATACGGTGGCCAAGGCCGTATACGGCTTCCGTCTGATTTCGTTCGTTGCTTAAAACGCGCGTATCTCCTTCGTTATGCGTCCGTTTGACCTGATTCTTTCGCCTGTGTCTTCGTAATTCCGTTACGCTTCTAATGGTGCCAATATCACTGAAATTGGATCTGTAAAACTTTAGCATAGCCGAAATCACTTTATAGGAGTTTGTAATCGTCCAGTCTTTTCCGTCCTTTGTCCGATTTGCATGATTCTTGATTTTCTCGTCTCGATTTTACCTATTACATCATATCATAAGGTTAGAATATGTTTATCATAGGATAAATGAGGGTGCGAGAGTTGGTTGCTGCTTATTTGCTCCGTTTTGTTCGTTATTCGGATGTTTTTACTGATTTTTGTAGCAACGTCTATATTTTGAGCACTTTAGTGAATTTTAGTAAATAATGATTGTTTTGGAATGTTTTCACTAAAGATGTGCCCAAAAAGTGTGGAATAATGGCCTTGAAAACATGACTTTTTGCGTCACATCAAGTTATCCCACACTTAGACGTTACTTGTCATCAGGCAACACTCAGTTTCTGAAAACATTTTAAAACAATTTTTAGAGCGAGCTTCAACATTTTTAAGAGTTACCACTGTCAAATGTAAATAAGATAGTTTCAGGAATACAGGGAAAGATAAGATGATCCTTCCTTAAACAAGAAAAGATTCTCTTAGGCATACATCCAAATCTCATGATCTTGGAGTACACATGACTAGGCGATCTCACTAAAGGTGGTCACTCAATTCACTCAAAGTGTATCAGGTTTCCTATCAGTCTAGAACAAAAGAAATCGCTCAAATAGCCAGTCATGCAGCACTCATCGTCATAGGCTTGGTCGAGAATCGGATCTCTACCACTTAGGTGAGGACGGTGCTAATTATCTCAAGACATTCATGAGGGTTGTAGCGTTTGGTGAGGGGTAAAGGGTATAGATAGTGGTATTTTTGGGTTGTAAGGGTTGCTTATCTTAAAACAACTGAGATCATGAACAACTTTATTTCAGAACGGAGAGAGAGGTAGCTTTTGGTCTTCTATCAGAATCTTGATGATACTTCAAAGGACTTTAAGCTTTATTCTTGCGGAACTATTTTTCTTTCTTTTCTTCTTTTTCTTCTTTTTATTTTCTTTTTCTGCTTTTGTATTTTTCTATTTTTCTTTTCTTCTTCAGAATTTCTTTGCCAGAGAATTTCCAAGGATATTTTTCTTCTTTGATTCTTTCAGAAATCCCTTATCTTGAACGTTTCGAGTCTTTTCGCGGTGTCAATTTTTCACACCAAGGATTCTTCAATCTTTTTGAGAGCACGAAAGGGGTAGGATAAGACATTCTAAAAGATGTTCTTCATAACCTCAGAAATTCTAAGATAAGTTTGGGAGTATTTTGGGAAGTAGGGTTTATTGGGGGGTTTTTTTTTTTTTTTTATGAAACGAAAGGTTTAGGCTCAACAGGGTTTACTAGGCGGATCATCGATACTAAAAGTGAGTATCGGAAGGGTTTTGGGCTTGAAGAGATATGTGAAAAGGGGTTTAAATCCTAGGGAATGTCAAGGTCATCTAATTGCACCTATGCCGCGTACGGTACACACCAATGTGGTCTTGAAGCGTATGTCAAGAGCAAGTTCTAATTCAGAGATGCATGCATCGGCACACGCAAGAAATGATTAGTGAAGCATTAAAGATGAATGCTATTAGGCTCAAGATACCTCACTGCAAATAGGGTTGTATGTGCTTCGTCATGCTTCCATCAGATTATTATTTCTTGTTTAAGCAATTTTTACCTTATTTTCCCTAGACTCCGAAATATATTACTCACATATGAAAATAGCTCCTCTCAAAAGATATTTTGGCTCAAAATTAGCAGAGTTAATCAATAGATTTAGCTCATACTTTCAATTTTCTTAAAAATTTTGAAAAATTTGAGGAACATTTTTTGAGTTTACTATTTTCGGACATTTAAAATCAAAGAAAACTAACCAAGGTATTCTATACCTGCTATCCCACACTTAGAGGAACATTGTCCCTAATGTTCTCTTTAGTTGAGATTTACTGGAAGTAAAATCCCACACTTAGAGTTTGAACATGTAAGAAAATGTTTCTCAAGTGTTTGTTTTGGGCTGGAATCCCACACTTAGTGATAAGCTTAGGATAGAGTATAGACTTCTTTCACAAACTAACAAAGCAAATAATATACAGAATCATAAACAAAAGAGAGTAAAGGTTAAGACACTCCCCAGATAGCGAGCAACAAAGAAGCTGAGAATCTGAATTTGCTGAAAAGAGGTGTTGCCAAGATCTTTTTCTGCATTCATGAAGAGCGGCACAGCTTCAAGCGTCTTGCTATTTGGTTTCTTTTCCATCCATTATTCCCTTTGTGAATCAATCTCGTAAGTGTGAACACGTTGGTCGTACCAGTTTACAAACTCAAGGTATTTGCAAATGAAAAGATAAATCATCGTCTCAGAACTTTGAAAAGATATTTTCTACTACAAATCATTTTTATAAAACATGTGTTTTTAAACGAGTTTGAGCATAATGCATAAAAGTAGTATGCAAGTACCTCAAATGCTCGAAACACATGAATTATCATTTTTCAAATTGATTTCCTTATTTCTGAGACGAGTGGTTTATTTGCAAATGAGTTGAAATATCAGAAAGTGTTTTGGTGACGACCAAGTGTGAAGGATAGTCAGAGATATATCTTCACTTATTGACACTGTTCTCTCTACACGTCTTATTACACGGGTTGCCTCCCGAGAAGCGCTGCTTTTAGAGTCGAGAGCTCGACTTTGCCTTCCTTCAGATTTAGTTGGTGCTGGAACCACCAGGACCGGAAGTGCGCAGAAGTGGAATCCTGGGGTTACGTGGGTATATCCTCATAAAATGGCGAGCGATGATGTCGACGATGTTTGGGATCTCAGATGAAAATATGGGGAAGCTCTGCAGATGCTGCTCTATAATCTTTTTTATGTGTAGCAGGTCCCAAGTAATCTCCTTTACTGTGCTGGAGATGATTCCGCGGGAATTTACAAAAGAGAATCCATCAGCTTTAATCATCTCTCGTTCGGGATGGTATTGTCTGAGTGAGTCCATAAATCCAAAGAACTGCAGGTGTAAGGTCTCGTGATCTGCAATACTGGAGTTTACTCCAAGTTCTCGGATAGATTCATGAATACCCTGGATGAGATTGGTCTGGTAGTGGGAAAACGTGAGGTCGGAGTTCTTAAAGGTATTGTTCATCATGTCGTAAACCTCACGTAATCCGTAATTGAATATTTGGTTGTGCTCTTCATCAGGTACTTCAGCGAAGATTTCCTTGATTCGATTAGTGAGGAAGTTCGCGATGTTAACCATCGATCCTTCTGGTATAGAAGAAGAGATGACACGCGTCCTCTCGTCAAAACTCTCGTACTTGAGATCTTCGGCAATCTTGTGAGCGTGGTACTCGATGGTGCAGTCAATGTAGAACCTATGAGGAGAGGTCTCGTCAATATGATCATTCCTAGCCATAGAATCTAGAAGTCCCCTAAGATCATTCATCAACCAGATGTCTATGTCTGGGTCAGGATTCCCAGTAGCATTGTACATATTGCTGCGATAAGAATTTAAGAACTCGTGTTGTTCTGCAGAATATGGAAATGCGGATCTGAACAGTGTGTCATAGATCTTCCTGTACATGCGTCTTTGGTCTTCAAAGAACTCAAGCTCCTCAGGTGTTGGTCCAGCAGTGTGGTGCTCTCGTAGCAACTGAGCAGCGAGGTCTTCGGCAAAGGCATTTAGGCGGTTGTGGAAGAATCTGTAATCTTGGGAATTCTCGGCTTTGTTGACCTCAGATTCGGCTATGATTTCCTCAATTAGGTTCCTTTGGTGTGGGGTGTAATCATTGGTGGAGTTAATGATAATGCTTGTCATCATAGGTATGTCGTTTTCGAATTCTTAAATAGCACTAATCATTTCCTCATGGTTGGAGATAGTCGGAATTTGAGGAGAAGCGGGAACAGTCGAAGATGCAAGAAGTCGGACAGACCGAATATCTATTGGGATATCAGTATAGATGATGTCATCGTCATCACTCTCCTCAGCTGGAGTATCCCTAGCCTGGAAATCAGGGAACTCAACAGTATCGGATGGTGGAAGGGAGTCATCAGTAATCTGAGATATCGGCTGAGAGGAATCCATCTCGATGTCTTTTTCCTCCTGAGAATCAGAATTACGGCTAGATCCGGACATGCTTCCCTTCTCGAACTGACTTCGAGGTGCAGATGCGTCAAAGGTTTGAATCCTTTGGGGAAGTCGGGATGCTTTATATGCTGCAATCTTTCTCAAGAGTTTGTCTCGAAGCTCCGGGTGTTGTGCGGATAAAGCTATAGTCTTCTCAATATTCAGCAGAGCGTCAAGTCGGGGAGACACGAGAGGTTTGGTGGGATCAATAGCTGATGCAATGAGTTTCTCCATGGTGAGACCAAATTCTGCATCGTGAGAGTAATCAGTCGGTGGATCTTTATCTAATTCATCTTGTGACAGAGGGATGAAGTTCTCGAGGTTCTCGATTTGCATAATCTCTGCTGTCGGTAAATATGAGTCAGGAAGGTATTGATGAGGTGGTGTGGACTGATATACTTCCTCGGGCTCTGATTCTTCCTGTTCTTCCTCGGATTCTTCCATTTCTTCTGTTTCCGTTTCTTCCATCTCTTCTTCCTCTGGTTCTGTTTCAGGTTGTTCCTCTTCTTCTTCATCATGTTCTGAATCTTCCTCCTCTTCTATTTCTTCCTCTGGTTCAGATTCTTCCATTTCCTCGTTTTCTGATTCTGACTCTTCAGTAGCTGAGATAAGACAAGTATGCTCATATGGCCTGTATGGTTCTGGCTCTGAATCAGAAGTGTCATCATCCGAAGTGACTCTGCCCATGGATATTGCGTATATCTCTACATGCTCCATTATTGAACAGTCGGTCTGATCAATCTTGTATGATATTGTTTGTCCATGTGCTCGTAGACTGATAACCTGAGAATATACGTCAATAATAGCACGTGCAGTATTCATGAATGGCCTACCTAGGATAATGGGTATGTTAATGTCTTCCTGTATATCCATCACTACAAAGTCAGTGGGGAAATAAAACCTGTCAACTTTTACCATGACGTTCTCAGCAACGCCTTTCGGGTATCGGACTGATTGATTGGCAAGCTGGACGCTCATTTTAGTGGGCTGGAGAGGTCCTAATTCTAATCTGGAGTAGAGCGAGTAAGGCATCAGATTGATACTAGCTCCAAGATCGGCCAAGGAGCGTATTGTGCCTGAGTGATAGATGGAACAGGGTAAGGTGAATCGTCCCGTGTCTCCTAGCTTTTCCGGTAAGGCATTTTGGATGACGGCTGAACACTCGGCGTTCAGGGAGACTTTAGGAGTGGAAGGAATCTTGTCCTTGGTTGCCAGCATTCGTCGGATGTACTTCGTACTAGAAGGGATTCTAGACACGGTGTCTAAGAATTTTCCATCAAGTTTGAATGACTTGGCATTGTACTTCTTGTGCAGGCGGTTAGGGAAAGGAATCTCAACCTCACGATTCGGCGTGGGCATTGATTTGGTCTCAACTGTCTGCGGGACAGGAGAATGTTCCCTTGGAGAAGCAGTCATAGAAGGAGTTGGTTTATCAGAGTTTAAGGTCTTGGCTTCCTCGACGTGGGGGTTCTGAATAGTATTGCTTGGTAAGGTCCCCTGCGGTCGGGTATCGAGACGTTGGGCTAACTGACCGATCTGGTTCTCAAGGCTTTTCAGGACCGAGAGTTGATTTTGAAGGAATAGATCAGTTTGGTCTTGTCGAGCCGTAGTCTTTTGGTTGAAAGCGGTCTGACCTTGGATGAATTTGTTGAGGTTGTCATCGGTACTCGTGACTGGAATGATGGTCTTTGCAGGTTCAGCAGGCTGGGTATCCTCAGTGGCGGTTAATGGAAGTGGTTGATTGTATGGAAGTTGTGGTTGTTGGGGGTACGTCGGATATCGTGGCTGAAACCTGGGCTGGAAAGGGGGTTGGTTGTTCCGTGGAGGATATTGGTTTCCTCGGGTTCGTGGTGGTGAAGTTCTAGCGAAACCGGGCGGATTTTGAGGTCTGACAGGAAACTGGGCATAGTAGACTGAACCGTCAGTAGGATCTTCGTACTCAACCTCGTATTCTAAAGCGGGATGGTTGGTACAGTTCTGGCAAGCCTGAACTTGGTGGATCTGCTGTGGTTGTTTCTTCAGATCTGCTATTTGTTTTGTCAGAGTCTCAATTTGATCGCTCAGAGACTTAATGGCTTCAGTTTGGCGGGTGTTGTTTGCGGAGAGGGGTAATGATGAGGATTGCTCATCAGACTTCCAATCGTGGTGATGCATCGTCATATCCTCAATCAAGCTCCATGCTTCATCATCAGTAAGTTTCATGAAGTTTCCTTGAGCTGCTGCGTCAAGATTGATGCGATGGTTAGGATCAAGACCTCGGTAGAAGGTGCACACCTTGTCAGTCTTTGTCATTTGGTGGTTTGGACATTTCCTCAGTAAACTCTTGAATCGCTCCCATGCTGAGTAGATAGATTCATCGTGGGCTTGTTGGAAGTTTGCGATGTCATTCTTTGCCTGAGTTTGTTTGGACGGGGGAAAGTATCTAGCGAGAAACTTATTACCCATGTCGGTCCATGAGGTGATTGAGCCGGTCTCAAGTCCCTCAAACCAGGTAGAAGCATGTAAAGCGAGAGAATAGGGGAACAAGTATAAGCGGATGATATCCTGCTCAACCCCATTCTGCTTATAGGAGTTTGAAACCTGAATGAATTTGTCAATATGAGCGTTGGGATCATCACGGGGTAGACCGTGGAATTGGCAGTTATCTTTTATGAGTTGTACGATGTGGTGTTTAAGCTCAAAAGAAGCTCTGTCAATCACTGGATAGCTAATCGGTCCTCCTCGTCCTTCGATGGATGGTTTTGTGTTGTCGGCGAGAGTAACACGAGCGGCCATTTGTGGAAAACGGGAACGTCTTTCTTTGCGGATGGTACGGATAATCGACTCAGGATCGGGTACGAAAATGAGAAATTCAGATCCGGATGATCTGGTCGAATACCGTTGTGGGATATGGGAAGATATTGTCGGTTGGAACAAGGAAAGGAAAATAAGAATGGGAAAGAAGTATCACTAAATAGAAAACTCGTCTGGATGCTTCAGAGTCTTACGATTAACTCCACGGCAGCGGCACCAAAAACTTGTCGTGATCCCGATCAGTCACGGTCGTCAACGCAACGGAAGGAGGACACGGCAGTGGAGTTTTAAATTTATAAGAGCTGGGACCTAAGTTTTACTACGGCTGTATAGCAGCAGTATGAACTAGGGTCGTTCTTCAAGCTAATCGTATTGTGAAATGGGAGTATCAAGACAAGTCGTTTATTTTAGTGATGGGATTTTTTAAAACAGAGTTTGAGTGGGTTTTTTTGTTACTTAGGTCCGTATTTTAAAGCAATTAAATAAAAAGTAAATAAAATAGAAATAGGGATGAAATCAGTATGGAGGATATGTGTCTGTTATGACTTCGTTAGCTTATGCGGGGGTGATGCTAGGGTTATGATATGAAAACGTCTTTTAAAGGTTTGTGTCTTATCTAAGCTTAATTGTTCGTAGTGTAAACACTAGTACCCTACTGATTGGGGAAACCAATCAGTATGTCACTGAATACTAGGCCAAATTGAGTCTGATCGGAGGAGGATGCTCAATTCTTCAACGTTATCCAGTGATGGAGTAACGACCCTTCTTGGAATGTTAGTTCCTGGGTGCATGAGGTAGAGTAACATACCCACTAAGGTTCCGACCTTTCTTAACACTACGAGGACAACAAAGTCAAACAAGGCATTTAAGATTAAGACTTGGTTTGGTGACTATTAACTTTATATTAATGGTTATATTTTAGTCTAGAGCTTTCATTACGGTGTACCATGTGATTATGCATTTCCACAGTTTTCCAGACCCAAGATGTACTAACGGTGTATAGTGCATCATTTCCACAGTGTTCCTGATCTTTAGGTGTACTAACGGTGTACAGTGCGATCAAACATTTCCACAGCTTTGAAGTCAAACCAGGATGTGACACAGTCTTCAACCACCGACATTTCCTTAGCTCCTACGTATTTGTACTTCACCAAAGGTGTTTCCAACGTTACACGAAGTACAGTGCCGTTTACCGTGGTCTTTTCGGGGTCACATACTTTATGGTCACTCTAAACTAGTTTAAACTACGTTTGTATTAAAGCCCAACCATCAATGATATAAACCAGCCCTCACTATTTCCCAATAAATCCCTGATTGATTCACGGTGTACTATACGAAAGGTTTTAAACAGTATTTCCACAGCTACGCAATTCAGACCATGTTTAAAGTTTCAGAAAACATAGATAGGTAGTGACCGTTTGATCAAGGTTCGCGACTCCTTGTCATAAAGGTTCTAACCACGCTTAATTGGAGGAAAGGCGATTTGGTTTAGAAATTCATAAATACAAGATTAACAGATCACCGGTTTTCATTTATATAATATAACTGGAAACATTATTTCCACAACGGATTGTGCCCATGACTTACATAGCTTCCACGTTCCGTACTACACACATAAGTGATGATTCCAGCGCTATACAAATGAAAGCCGTATAACGTTACCTCCGTTATTTCATAATATTATCCAATTATATGTTTAAAGCAGCATCACCCCACACATATATAAACTAACTACATCATAACAAACACACAAGGAAACTACTCACTACGCATAACAACAGATCCTAATTCTAGCATAATTACAATAGCAATTATCATTATAATAGATAAGGAAAGAAGCAACCATTAATAAAGCGTAGATTGAATAAGCGTTTAGAGAGAGAGTACAAGCAGAACTTCCGCAATATCCTTGACAATATTACAATAAAAGCCCCTGGACTATTCCCTACGCTATTACAAAAGTAGCCCCTCCGTTAGTTTCAGTTAAATATTAACTGAGAACTAACTGGATCAAACCCTAATTTCTTGAGAGAGAAAGAAAGAAAGAGAGTTTAGAGAGAGAGAGAGTGTGTGAGAGAGAAAGTGGAAATGGAGAAATGAATGGAATGTTGAAGTGTGTGGAATGATGGAGGGGTGGCCTCCTATTTATAGGCAAAGCTTGAAATCAGCCGTACAACTCGCGAAGCACGCACGTACAAGCAAACGAAGCACAAACGGGCAGCATATGGGGTACACAGGGCCGTATACGGCCTTCATAGGGCCGTATACGGTGTGTTATGGGCCGTATACGGTCTATGAAGGGCCGTATACGGTGGCCAAGGCCGTATACGGCTTCCGTCTGATTTCGTTCGTTGCTTAAAACGCGCGTATCTCCTTCGTTATGCGTCCGTTTGACCTGATTCTTTCGCCTGTGTCTTCGTAATTCCGTTACGCTTCTAATGGTGCCAATCTCACTGAAATTGGATGTGTAAAACTTTAGCTTAGCCGAAATCACTTTATAGGAGTTTGTAATCGTCCAGTCTTTTCCGTCCTTTGTCCGATTTGCATGATTCTTGATTTTCTCGTCTCGATTTTACCTATTACATCATATCATAAGGTTAGAATATGTTTATCATAGGATAAATGAGGGTGCGAGAGTTGGTTGCTGCTTATTTGCTCCGTTTTGTTCGTTATTCGGATGTTTTTACTGATTTTTGTAGCAACGTCTATATTTTGAGCACTTTAGTGAATTTTAGTAAATAATGATTGTTTTGGAATGTTTTCACTAAAGATGTGCCCAAAAAGTGTGGAATAATGGCCTTTAAAACATGACTTTTTGCGTCACATCAAGTTATCCCACACTTAGACGTTGCTAATCGTATTGTGAAACGGGAGTATCAAGACAAGTCGTTTATTTTAGTGATGGGATTTCTTAAAACAGAGTTTGAGTGGGTTTTTTTGTTACTTAGGTCCGTATTTTAAAGCAATTAAATAAAAAGTAAATAAAATAGAAATAGGGATGAAATCAGTATGGAGGATATGTGTCTGTTATGACTTCGTTAGCTTATGCGGGGGTGATGCTAGGGTTTTGATATGAAAACGTCTTTTAAAGGTTTGTGTCTTATCTAAGCTTAATTGTTCGTAGTGTAAACACTAGTACCCTACTGATTGGGGAAACCAATAAGTATGTCACTGAATACTAGGCCAAATTGAGTCTGATCGGAGGAGGATGCTCAACTCTTCAACGTTATCCAGTGATGGAGTAACGACCCTTCTTGGAATGTTAGTTCCTGGGTGCATAAGATAGAGTAACATACCCACTAAGGTTCCGACCTTTCTTAACACTACGAGGACAACAAAGTCAAACAAGGCATTTAAGATTAAGACTTGGTTTGGTGACTATTAACTTTATATTAATGGTTATATTTTAGTCTAGAGCTTTCATTACGGTGTACCATGTGATTATGCATTTCCACAGTTTTCCAGACCCAAGATGTACTAACGGTGTACAGTGCATCTAAGCATTTCCACAGTGTTCCTGATCTTTAGGTGTACTAACGGTGTACAGTGCGATCAAACATTTCCACAGCTTTGAAGTCAAACCAGGATGTGACACAGTCTTCAACCACCGACATTTCCTTAGCTCCTACGTATTTGTACTTCACCAAAGGTGTTTCCAACGTTACACGAAGTACAGTGCCGTTTACCGTGGTCTTTCCGGGGTCACATACTTTATGGTCACTCTAAACTAGTTTAAACTACGTTTGTATTAAAGCCCAACCATCAATGATATAAACCAGCCCTCACTATTTCCCAATAAATCCCTGATTGATTCACGGTGTACTATACGAAAGGTTTTAAACAGTATTTCCACAGCTACGCAATTCAGACCATGTTTAAAGTTTCAGAAAACATAGATAGGAAGTGACAGTTTGATCAAGGTTCGCGACTCCTTGTCATAAAGGTTCTAACCACGCTTAATTGGAGGAAAGGCGATTTGGTTTAGAAATTCATAAATACAAGATTAACAGATCACCGGTTTTCATTTATATAATATAACTGGAAACATTATTTCCACAACGGATTGTGCCCATGACTTACATAGCTTCCACGTTCCGTACTACACACATAAGTGATGATTCCAGCGCTATACAAATGAAAGCCGTATAACGTTACCTCCGTTATTTCATAATATTATCCAATTATATGTTTAAAGCAGCATCACCCCACACATATATAAACTAACTACATCATAACAAACACACAAGGAAACTACTCACTACGCATAACAACAGATCCTAATTCTAGCATAATTACAATAGCAATTATCATTATAATAGATAAGGAAAGAAGCAACCGTTAATAAAGCGTAGATTGAATAAGCGTTTAGAGAGAGAGTACAAGCAGAACTTCCGCAATATCCTTGACAATATTACAATAAAAGCCCCTGGACTATTCCCTACGCTATTACAAAAGTAGCCCCTCCGTTAGTTTCAGTTAAATATTAACTGAGAACTAACTGGATCAAACCCTAATTTCTTGAGAGAGAAAGAAAGAAAGAGAGTTTAGAGAGAGAGATAGTGTGTGAGAGAGAAAGTGGAAATGGAGAAATGAATGGAATGTTGAAGTGTGTGGAATGATGGAGGGGTGGCCTCCTATTTATAGGCAAAGCTTGAAATCAGCCGTACAACTCGCGAAGCACGCACGTACAAGCAAACGAAGCACAAACGGGCAGCATATGGGGTACACAGGGCCGTATACGGCCTTCATAGGGCCGTATACGGTGTGTTATGGGCCGTATACGGTCTATGAAGGGCCGTATACGGTGGCCAAGGCCGTATACGGCTTCCGTCTGATTTCGTTCGTTGCTTAAAACGCTCGTATCTCCTTCGTTATGCGTCCGTTTGACCCGATTCTTTCGCCTGTGTCTTCGTAATTCCGTTACGCTTCTAATGGTGCCAATCTCACTGAAATTGGATGGGTAAAACTTTAGCTTGGCCGAAATCACTTTATAGGAGTTTGTAATCGTCCAGTCTTTTCCGTCCTTTGTCCGATTTGCATGATTCTTGATTTTCTCGTCTCGATTTTACCTATTACATCATATCATAAGGTTAGAATATGTTTATCATAGGATAAATGAGGGTGCGAGAGTTGGTTGCTGCTTATTTGCTCCGTTTTGTTCGTTATTCGGATGTTTTTACTGATTTTTGTAGCAACGTCTATATTTTGAGCACTTTAGTGAATTTTAGTAAATAATGATTGTTTTGGAATGTTTTCACTAAAGATGTGCCCAAAAAGTGTGGAATAATGGCCTTTAAAACATGACTTTTTGCGTCACATCAAGTTATCCCACAATTAGACGTTGCTAATCGTATTGTGAAACGGGAGTATCAAGACAAGTCGTTTATTTTAGTGATGGGATTTCTTAAAACAGAGTTTGAGTGGGTTTTTTTGTTACTTAGGTCCGTATTTTAAAGCAATTAAATAAAAAGTAAATAAAATAGAAATAGGGATGAAATCAGTATGGAGGATATGTGTCTGTTATGACTTCGTTAGCTTATGCGGGGGTGATGCTAGGGTTTTGATATGAAAACGTCTTTTAAAGGTTTGTGTCTTATCTAAGCTTAATTGTTCGTAGTGTAAACACTAGTACCCTACTGATTGGGGAAACCAATCAGTATGTCACTGAATACTAGGCCAAATTGAGTCTGATCGGAGGAGGATGCTCAACTCTTCAACGTTATCCAGTGATGGAGTAACGACCCTTCTTGGAATGTTAGTTCCTGGGTGCATGAGATAGAGTAACATACCTACTAAGGTTCCGACCTTTCTTAACACTACGAGGACAACAAAGTCAAACAAGGCATTTAAGATTAAGACTTGGTTTGGTGACTATTAACTTTATATTAATGGTTATATTTTAGTCTAGAGCTTTCATTACGGTGTACCATGTGATTATGCATTTCCACAGTTTTCCAGACCCAAGATGTACTAACGGTGTACAGTGCATCTAAGCATTTCCACAGTGTTCCTGATCTTTAGGTGTACTAACGGTGTACAGTGCGATCAAACATTTCCACAGCTTTGAAGTCAAACCAGGATGTGACACAGTCTTCAACCACCGACATTTCCTTAGCTCCTACGTATTTGTACTTCACCAAAGGTGTTTCCAACGTTACACGAATTACAGTGCCGTTTACCGTGGTCTTTCCGGGGTCACATACTTTATGGTCACTCTAAACTAGTTTAAACTACGTTTGTATTAAAGCCCAACCATCAATGATATAAACCAGCCCTCACTATTTCCCAATAAATCCCTGATTGATTCACGGTGTACTATACGAAAGGTTTTAAACAGTATTTCCACAGCTACGCAATTCAGACCATGTTTAAAGTTTCAGAAAACATAGATAGGTAGTGACCGTTTGATCAAGGTTCGCGACTCCTTGTCATAAAGGTTCTAACCACGCTTAATTGGAGGAAAGGCGATTTGGTTTAGAAATTCATAAATACAAGATTAACAGATCACCGGTTTTCATTTATATAATATAACTGGAAACATTATTTCCATAACGGATTGTGCCCATGACTTACATAGCTTCCACGTTCCGTACTACACACATAAGTGATGATTCCAGCACTTTACAAATGAAAGCCGTATAACGTTACCTCCGTTATTTCATAATATTATCCAATTATATGTTTAAAGCAGCATCACCCCACACATATATAAACTAACTACATCATAACAAACACACAAGGAAACTACTCACTACGCATAACAACAGATCCTAATTCTAGCATAATTACAATAGCAATTATCATTATAATAGATAAGGAAAGAAGCAACCGTTAATAAAGCGTATATTGAATAAGCGTTTAGAGAGAGAGTACAAGCAGAACTTCCGCAATATCCTTGACAATATTACAATAAAAGCCCCTGGACTATTCCCTACGCTATTACAAAAGTAGCCCCTCCGTTAGTTTCAGTTAAATATTAACTGAGAACTAACTGGATCAAACCCTAATTTCTTGAGAGAGAAAGAAAGAAAAAGAGTTTAGAGAGAGAGAGAGTGTGTGAGAGAGAAAGTGGAAATGGAGAAATGAATGGAATGTTGAAGTGTGTGGAATGATGGAGGGGTGGCCTCCTATTTATAGGCAAAGCTTGAAATCAGCCGTACAACTCGCGAAGCACGCACGTACAAGCAAACGAAGCACAAACGGGCAGCATATGGGGTACACAGGGCCGTATACGGCCTTCATAGGGCCGTATACGGTGTGTTATGGGCCGTATACGGTCTATGAAGGGCCGTATACGGTGGCCAAGGCCGTATACGGCTTCCGTCTGATTTCGTTCGTTGCTTAAAACGCGCGTATCTCCTTCGTTATGCGTCCGTTTGACCTGATTCTTTCGCCTGTGTCTTCGTAATTCCGTTACGCTTCTAATGGTGCCAATCTCACTGAAATTGGATGTGTAAAACTTTAGCATAGCCGAAATCACTTTATAGGAGTTTGTAATCGTCCAGTCTTTTCCGTCCTTTGTCCGATTTGCATGATTCTTGATTTTCTCGTCTCGATTTTACCTATTACATCATATCATAAGGTTAGAATATGTTTATCATAGGATAAATGAGGGTGCGAGAGTTGGTTGCTGCTTATTTGCTCCGTTTTGTTCGTTATTCGGATGTTTTTACTGATTTTTGTAGCAACGTCTATATTTTGAGCACTTTAGTGAATTTTAGTAAATAATGATTGTTTTGGAATGTTTTCACTAAAGATGTGCCCAAAAAGTGTGGAATAATGGCCTTTAAAACATGACTTTTTGCGTCACATCAAGTTATCCCACAATTAGACGTTGCTAATCGTATTGTGAAACGGGAGTATCAAGACAAGTCGTTTATTTTAGTGATGGGATTTCTTAAAACAGAGTTTGAGTGGGTTTTTTTGTTACTTAGGTCCGTATTTTAAAGCAATTAAATAAAAAGTAAATAAAATAGAAATAGGGATGAAATCAGTATGGAGGATATGTGTCTGTTATGACTTCGTTAGCTTATGCGGGGGTGATGCTAGGGTTTTGATATGAAAACGTCTTTTAAAGGTTTGTGTCTTATCTAAGCTTAATTGTTCGTAGTGTAAACACTAGTACCCTACTGATTGGGGAAACCAATCAGTATGTCACTGAATACTAGGCCAAATTGAGTCTGATCGGAGGAGGATGCTCAACTCTTCAACGTTATCCAGTGATGGAGTAACGACCCTTCTTGGAATGTTAGTTCCTGGGTGCATGAGATAGAGTAACATACCCACTAAGGTTCCGACCTTTCTTAACACTACGAGGACAACAAAGTCAAACAAGGCATTTAAGATTAAGACTTGGTTTGGTGACTATTAACTTTATATTAATGGTTATATTTTAGTCTAGAGCTTTCATTACGGTGTACCATGTGATTATGCATTTCCACAGTTTTCCAGACCCAAGATGTACTAACGGTGTACAGTGCATCTAAGCATTTCCACAGTGTTCCTGATCTTTAGGTGTACTAACGGTGTACAGTGCGATCAAACATTTCCACAGCTTTGAAGTCAAACCAGGATGTGACACAGTCTTCAACCACCGACATTTCCTTAGCTCCTACGTATTTGTACTTCACCAAAGGTGTTTCCAACGTTACACGAAGTACAGTGCCGTTTACCGTGGTCTTTCCGGGGTCACATACTTTATGGTCACTCTAAACTAGTTTAAACTACGTTTGTATTAAAGCCCAACCATCAATGATATAAACCAGCCCTCACTATTTCCCAATAAATCCCTGATTGATTCACGGTGTACTATACGAAAGGTTTTAAACAGTATTTCCACAGCTACGCAATTCAGACCATGTTTAAAGTTTCAGAAAACATAGATAGGTAGTGACCGTTTGATCAAGGTTCGCGACTCCTTGTCATAAAGGTTCTAACCACGCTTAATTGGAGGAAAGGCGATTTGGTTTAGAAATTCATAAATACAAGATTAATAGATCATCGGTTTTCATTTATATAATATAACTGGAAACATTATTTCCACAACGGATTGTGCCCATGACTTACATAGCTTCCACGTTCCGTACTACACACATAAGTGATGATTCCAGCGCTATACAAATGAAAGCCGTATAACGTTACCTCCGTTATTTCATAATATTATCCAATTATATGTTTAAAGCAGCATCACCCCACACATATATAAACTAACTACATCATAACAAACACACAAGGAAACTACTCACTACGCATAACAACAGATCCTAATTCTAGCATAATTACAATAGCAATTATCATTATAATAGATAAGGAAAGAAGCAACCGTTAATAAAGCGTAGATTGAATAAGCGTTTAGAGAGAGAGTACAAGCAGAACTTCCGCAATATCCTTGACAATATTACAATAAAAGCCCCTGGACTATTCCCTACGCTATTACAAAAGTAGCCCCTCCGTTAGTTTCAGTTAAATATTAACTGAGAACTAACTGGATCAAACCCTAATTTCTTGAGAGAGAAAGAAAGAAAGAGAGTTTAGAGAGAGAGAGAGTGTGTGAGAGAGAAAGTGGAAATGGAGAAATGAATGGAATGTTGAAGTGTGTGGAATGATGGAGGGGTGGCCTCCTATTTATAGGCAAAGCTTGAAATCAGCCGTACAACTCGCGAAGCACGCACGTACAAGCAAACGAAGCACAAACGGGCAGCATATGGGGTACACAGGGCCGTATACGGCCTTCATAGGGCCGTATACGGTGTGTTATGGGCCGTATACGGTCTATGAAGGGCCGTATACGGTGGCCAAGGCCGTATACGGCTTCCGTCTGATTTCGTTCGTTGCTTAAAACGCGCGTATCTCCTTCGTTATGCGTCCGTTTGACCTGATTCTTTCGCCTGTGTCTTCGTAATTCCGTTACGCTTCTAATGGTGCCAATCTCACTGAAATTGGATGTGTAAAACTTTAGCATAGCCGAAATCACTTTATAGGAGTTTGTAATCGTCCAGTCTTTTCCGTCCTTTGTCTGATTTGCATGATTCTTGATTTTCTCGTCTCGATTTTACCTATTACATCATATCATAAGGTTAGAATATGTTTATCATAGGATAAATGAGGGTGCGAGAGTTGGTTGCTGCTTATTTGCTCCGTTTTGTTCGTTATTCGGATGTTTTTACTGATTTTTGTAGCAACGTCTATATTTTGAGCACTTTAGTGAATTTTAGTAAATAATGATTGTTTTGGAATGTTTTCACTAAAGATGTGCCCAAAAAGTGTGGAATAATGGCCTTGAAAACATGACTTTTTGCGTCACATCAGAAATCCTTGATGAATCTTCTATAAAACCCAGCATGTCCTAGAAAACTCCTTATCCCTTTAATATTTGTTGAATTAGGTAGCTTTGCTATGGCCTCGATTTTGGCTTGATCTACTTCAATACCAACACTTGAAATTTTATGTCCTAAAACAATTCCTTCACGTACCATGAAATGGCATTTTTCCCAGTTCAAAACAAGATTTGAACTCTCACACCTCTGCAACATCTTTTTCAGATTTGCCAGATACTTATCAAAAGAATCACCGTACACGGAAAAGTCATCCATGAATATTTCCATGCTATCTTCCACCATGTCGCAACCCCAGATTATGATGCGGAAGCGATTCGGGTCGGGGCGCGACTAATCAAATATCAACAGCACATAAGATATAATGAACGACTCTATATGCGTCGTTTACAATACATTGATATTATAAAAGTCTTACACTGTTGTAATAGTTTACAAAAGCTCGAATTGATGTAAGAGATTCTATGTCATAACTAATTTATACAAAACATAGTAATGCTTGATAATCTCCTGATGTTTGCATGAGATTCGAACTAATGGGCATCATGAGTGAGCAGACCTACTGCTGCTGCGAACCTGAGAATACATGCTATAATGATCAGCTAAAAGCTGGTGAGCTCACAGGTTTAATGATAAAGTGTAATGTATGAACCGCAAGATTTAAGTATAATGATTTGCAATTAAGCAAATAAGTAAATGATAAATGATGTATATAACTGTCATGAGCACATAGTCTGAGCTTAACTGAGGTGTCAGGATCACAATTAAGTGCCTGAGCGAGGGTGCCTCTATGCGTATGCCTAATCAACACACGTATGAACAAATGATAATGCGTCCGTTTTGACCAGTCAGTGCTTGCTGACCCGGACGGGGATTGTCAGTCCCATATGGTACCATACACTAACATTCACGCTACAAAGTATTACCAAACTATGCTAATGAGGACTTATGATGATTAGATGATTAACTCATGCAGAATATAGCGATATTTGATACTTGCGTTCACATGTAAAACAAAACAAGCATGTATTCTCACCCCTAGAGTAAAAACAGTAAAATAGGGGCTATGAGACTCACCTGAGTCTGATGAGATGCTATCTGTAACAACCGGCAAATTAGGACTAGAATTAGTGCCTAATTCTTTGTAAATACATGTAATTAGTTCTGTGATAGGCTAATTTATGTATCGGATTATATGTTGGTAAATATATGCAACTTTGCGATTTGGCTTAAATCGTACGCAACTTAAATAGAATGAAATTCTATTCGGTTAATACGGACGTTGGTGAACAAATGTTTATAAACTAAAATAACGCAATTATGACCGAAATACTATTTTATAATAGTTTGTAACTGCCTTGTACTACTCGATTAAAACGTACACGATTTAAAAACAAAAGTAATTAAACTTAAGTTAAACTATTAAAGATTTAAGGAAATAATTTAAATAAATTATTTAACAAGAGTTGTGATTTTATAAATATAATTGAACGCGTAAAATAAATATTTAACGCTTAAACGACGGAGAAAACGAACACCGCACGGAGGACGGGGACCGAAAAGTGGAGGTAAAAACCCCCACCTCTCTTCTCCTCCTCTCATTCTCACCATCTCCTTTTCTCTCTCTTCTTTTCTTTCTCCCTAATCACCAACCACACCCCCACCCCAAAATACTCACAAAATCAACAAATAACACCGTCAAAACTCGCCGAAACATACCACTCGTTTGGAGAAAAGTGACCACGACAACACGATCTACATTCCTATCTTTTCGGATTTTCAATCCGACACTTTGTAAGTTTCCGACAAATCCCGACATCTCTCGTTTTCGATCATTTTTACTAGTTTATGGTTTAAATAGGCTTATTATGTTCATATAAGGGTTGGGTAAAAGATTTGGACCCAACGGAAACCGGGAAACTCGTTTTCGACAAAAATTCCGGCCATCAGACCGCTACGTCGCACCTGGCCAGGGGCCTCTGCGACGTCGCGGCCTACGTCGCACAAAAATCCCAACGTCGCACTAGCGACGCAGCCCCTTACGTCGCATTAACTTGCGGACGTCGCAAGTAGCGACGTAGACTTTAACGTCGCAAACCGAACCAACGTCGCATTAGCGACGCCGCCCCCTACGTCGCATTGATTTGCGAAGGTCGCATCATGCGACGTACATGCCCACGTCGCACTCTACGTCGCTAGCGACGTCGCATGCTACGTCGCACAAACCAGAACTTTGAAAACTCACATTTTCACTAAGTGTCGAACTTTTACAACCTCAAATCCTTATACGATACGACCTAACAAACATAATAAAACATACTTTCCTATTACAATTACTCTAAATTGCGTTATAAATGACAAACTTTAATTATAACAAATCACCAACGGGCCGTATACTTTGATACGAACGCGAACAAACCAACATTTAAACACAACGGGTTGTATGAACAACTAGCCTAGATGGTCTTGCGAGACATCTACTCACTTAACCTTACGTGTTTAGGCACTAGAAGGTTACGGGTTCGGAGAACCTACTTGATTTACTACTACTTGCTATTTACCACTGCTCGACTCAGGTGAGTCTTACAGCCCCACTTTTACTGTTTTATACTTTGGGGTGAGATACTTAGCAACTGTTTTACGTATGAACACAATGTACTGAACTGAAAACATTACTGTTTACAAACAAACGCATGAGTTACTTTTATCCACTGAAAGCCTCCTAATCGTAAGTTGTTAGTTATGGACTTAAGCGCGATTACTAATAGATGGATCCATTTGGGACTGACAATCCCTGTCTGGGGTGGTAGCGCCACCACGTACTGATTTACACGTAGAAACAGACATATTAGTATTTGTTACATATGAGTGTGCGGATAGCACTCACGGGGGTACGTGATATATTCACACTACACGGTTAAGCTTCAACTTATGAGCTCATGGCACTGTACTGATTAACTGATTTACTTACTTTGCTTGATAGCAATACGGGTACATACTTGTGGTTCATAACACCTACTTATTACTAAACCTGTGAGATTCACCAACCTTTTTGGTTGACACTTTTTAGCTTTGTATCTCAGGTACACTTACGGAGTAGGATTACTCCAGGATTACTAGCTAGAGTCGCATGATTTACAAACTGCATTTAACGGAGATCCTTTGGCATTATCTTTTGTAACTATGGTGATGTAATAGAATCTCCCGCTATACGCGTGGGCTCTAGGGAATTACATTTTGTATACGAAAACCTACGGTTTTCAAACGATTATTAATTATGAAATGTAACTATTTTACAAACGTCTCATTTAGAGGTCGTTTACTATTAATCTTGTGCTTTGTATATTGATTAGTAACACCCAATGTATGCTTCCGCAAATCATTAAATTTGGGGGTGTTACAGATTGGTATCAGAGCCTAAGGTTGTAGTGAACTAGGTTGCATTTAGTGAGCCTAGACTATGACCATTAGGCAGTATCCCTTATTAGGTATAACCGGTTCAGTGATTACATCATACGAGTTTAATTTAACATAGCCTGATCAACTATGTACAATTAAGCAAAGACGATGTAAGATCTGAAAGGGGTTATGACTGAACAGGGTACAATAGAAGACTCTGACTTCGAGAGAACCGAGACTTAAACATGTTTATGCTAGACACTCAATAGACTATATTATATAGGGACTATATGAATATAGGCCTCAATCTTACTAACGCTTTGTCTCAGAAATGGCAAACATCCCATCCGATCTATCTCGTTCTCAATCTGGGTCGCAGAACCCAAGGGTAGCAAGGAGGAACAACAGGTTGCCTCGAGCTGGCCCGTACTCTACTCACTTCACCTTGCCGGCCTTAGCTGCTAGGGTGAACCAACACGAGCAACGACTTCACACCATGGATGTCGTGTTGCAAGAAACCAACGAAAACTGGAGACTTACATCACTTGAGCGCATCGAACAAGTCTCTGAGGATCACGAAACCACCGTTAATAATGTGGACGTTCTTTTCAACAAAGTGGTGGAGATAAGCGTGGAAACCGCTCTTTTGAAACACAGACTTGATGAGTGTGAACAACGCTCACGGGAAACGGAAGAATCTAACCGCGGATTGGTACAGCGACTAGCATTAGCTGAAGACAATGCTCGACAAGCCAGCAGACTTGCTAATACTGTGGATCGTCTCATCGAAATGATGGAGCAGATTAACCTACGTTAAGACTAGCATAGTCTTCATTTTGTAAACTATCCTGTAATCTAGTAACTATCTAAGCGTTACTCTATGTTTCAGTCGGATGTAACAATTCCCGACATCTTTTGTAACACATCCGTAGGATGTAACCCTTGAACTCGTATCATCTATTAAATATTCCTTGCTGTTTCGACTCATATTAATTACCATAATCCTTTTCATATTGATGTTATGTATTACCAACTTTATACATGTACATCTGGAATAAATGCAATTTTCTTACAAAATCTCATGTATCTTCATTTCTTTTATTGAAGAATCATGCCGCCAAAGTCAAGACCTTACACTGATGCTCAGATCACGTCTCTCATAACCCAGGCTGTTACTGAAGCCTTGGCTCGGAATACTCCACCTAACTCCACAAGAAACAGCGATGCCGCTGAAACCTCTGCTGCTAAACCTTGTTCATACAAGGATTTTCAAAACTGCAAACCCTTGAGCTTCAAGGGAACCGAAGGAGCCATCGGACTTATCAGATGGTTCGAAAAGATGGAATCTGTTTTCCGCATCAGCAAGTGTGCGGAAGACGACAAGGTCAAATTCTCCACCTGCACCCTCGAAGATGGTGCCCTCTCGTGGTGGAATTCCTATACCCAGTCCGTGGGGATTGACACCGCTTATCTACTCCCTTGGGAGGATCTAAAGAAAATGCTCACGGATGAGTATTGCCCGTCCGAACAACTTCACAAGCTGGACGAAGAGTTCTGGAACTTAAAAGTGCAAGGAACTGATATCGTTGCATACACCACCAGATTCCAACAACTCACCGTCCTTCGCCCAGCTATGGCAGGTACTGGGCCTGACAAGATTAAGAAATACATCCGCGGCCTCCCGGAACCCGTCCGGGGAAACGTCGCCTCATCAAACCAAACCACCCTTCATGGTGCCATCCGGTTGGCCCATGAACTTCTAGCTTTGAATGAGGACCCAGAACTACCCACTCCATCCTCCAACAGCAATAAACGAAAATGGTCCGACAACCACAACAACCACCAAAACAAGAAACCTGAAACCATTAAAGCCTACACCTCCAGTTCTGATGATAAGGGGGCGTACAAGGGAACCAAGCCCTATTGCTCCAAGTGCCAACGACACCACCATGGTTCGTGTCCCTGTAGCAAGTGTAAGAGATTTGGACACTTGGCTAAGGACTGTAGATCAAACACCACTGACACCAACACCTCTGCACCAAAGACCTATTATGGGTGCAACGGTACGGGGCATTTCAAGAAAGACTGCCCGAAGCTGAACAACAACAACAACAGGAATAACAACAATGCTCGAGGAAGAGCTTTTGTGCTGAAATCTGGGGAAGCCCGTCAAGACCCGAACGTGGTCACGGGTACGTTTCTTCTCAACAACTTGACTGCCTCTGTATTATTTGATACTGGTGCTGATAAGAGCTTTATTTCCGATGAGTTTTATACACTTCTTGACACTGCACCTATTGCCTTAGATTCTAAGTACACAATAGAATTGGCAAACGGAAAACTTATTGAGGCCGACAGTGTGATACCTAATTGCACTTTGAACTTAGCTAACGAGCTCTTTTCCATTGACTTGATACCTGTTGAAATCGGCAGCTTTGACATCATCGTCGGTATGGATTGGTTGTCCAAGTATCGAGCCGAAATCGTTTGTTTTGAGAAAATTGTACGCATTCCTCTCGTCACCGGTGGAACTTTGAGCATACAAGGGGAGACCGGTGGGACGAGAATAAATATCATTTCTTGCATGAAAACCCGAAAATACTTGAGAAAAGGGTACCAGGCAATCCTCGCACACGTTTTGGAGAAAAAGTCGGTGGAGAAGCGACTTGAGGATGTGCCTATCGTTCGAGACTTCCCAGAAGTCTTTCCTGAAGACTTGCCTGGCCTACCGCCAATTAGACAAGTCGAATTCTCTATTGATCTTGTGCCCGGCGCAGCACCCATGGCACGAGCCCCTTACCGACTAGCCCCATCCGAACTTCAGGAGTTGTCTACTCAGTTACAGGAACTCCTGGACAAGGGATTTATTCGACCAAGTTCCTCACCTTGGGGAGCTCCGGTCCTGTTTGTGAAAAAGAAAGACGGTTCTTTCCGCATGTGCATCGACTACCGTGAACTCAACAAATTAACTGTCAAGAACCGTTACCCACTTCCTCGCATTGATGACCTGTTCGACCAACTTCAGGGGTCGAGTTTCTACTCAAAGATCGATCTACGGTCAGGTTATCATCAACTCCGAGTTCGTGACGATGACATCCCGAAAATTGCTTTCCGAACTCGCTACGGGCATTATGAATTCCAAATGATGCCATTCGGCTTAACCAACGCACCGGCTGTATTCATGGACCTTATGAATCGGGTGTGCAAACCTTACCTTGACAAGTTTGTTATCGTCTTTATCGATGACATCTTGATTTACTCGCGCACTGAACAAGAACACGCGCAACACCTGAAAACTATCCTAGAGCTGCTCAAACACGAAGAGTTATACGCCAAATTCTCTAAGTGTGAGTTCTGGATGCAAACCGTTCAATTCCTTGGACACGTCATTGACAATCAAGGGATTCATGTCGATCCTTCAAAAATCGAGGCTATCAAGTGTTGGCAAGCACCTACTACACCGACCGAGGTACGCCAATTCTTAGGACTCGCCGGATACTACAGGCGGTTCATTGAGAATTTTTAGAAAATAGCCCTACCTCTCACTGCACTGACTCAAAAAGAAAAGAAGTTCGATTGGACTGACAAACAGGAGTCAGCTTTCCAGCTACTAAAACAGAAACTCTGCAGTGCACCTATCTTATCTTTACCCGAAGGCAACGATGACTTCGTGGTATACTGTGATGCTTCACACCAAGGTCTTGGTTGCGTGTTGATGCAACGAGACAAGGTCATCGCTTACGCCTCTCGACAACTCAAGGTCCACGAAAAGAATTACACAACTCATGACCTAGAGTTGGGGGCTGTTGTATTCGCTCTAAAAATCTGGAGACACTACTTATACGGTACCAAGTGTACAATATTTACTGACCATAAAAGTCTCCAACTTATCTTCGATCAAAAGGATCTCAACATGAGGCAACGTCGATGGGTTGAGTTGCTTACTGATTACGATTGCGAAATTCGCTATCATCCAGGCAAGGCGAATGTTGTCGCCGATGCCTTAAGCCGAAAAGAACGAGTGAAACCACTTCGAGTTCGAGCTCTCGGTATGACCATTCACAACGACCTCATCAATCAAACTCTCACCGCTCAACTCGAAGCACTCAAACCAGAAAACTTGATAAACGAGGCCTTGCGAGGCACGGACAAACAATTTGAAACCAAACCTAACGGGGCCAAATACTTCTCGAATCGAATCCGGTTACCAAGTTTTGGGAACCTTCGAGACTTGGTGATGAATGAAGCTCACAAGTCAAAATACTCTATACACCCCGGTGCCGACAAAATGTATCACGGCATCAAGGAAATGTACTGGTGGCCCAACATGAAATCTGACATTGCAACCTATGTTGGCAAGTGTCTTACTTGTTCCAAAGTTAAAGCTGAGCACCAGAAACCCTCCGGTTTGCTACAACAACCCGAAATACCACAATAGAAATGGGAGCAGATCACCATGGATTTCATTACTAAACTCCCGAAAACTTCTAACGGTTGCGATACCATTTGGGTGATCGTTGACCGACTCACTAAATCTGCTCATTTCCTAGCCATCAAGGAAACTGATAAGATGGAACGCTTGACACGGATCTACCTGAAAGAGATCGTATCAAGACACGGCGTGCCCATCTCAATCATCTCCGACCGAGATGCTCGATTCACTTCTCGCTTCTGGCAGTCACTGCAAAAATCTCTTGGTACTCGTCTGGATATGAGTACGGCTTACCATCCTCAAACCGACGGTCAGAGCGAACGAACCATACAAACACTGGAAGACATGCTACGAGCCTGCGTAGTTGACTTCGGTAAAAACTGGGAAAATCACTTACCGTTGTGCGAGTTCTCGTACAACAACAGTTATCACACCAGCATAAAGGCTGCACCCTTCGAGGCACTGTACGGTCGTAAGTGCCGGTCACCTATCTGTTGGACTGAGGTGGGGGATACACAACTCACCGGTCCAGAAATCATACATGAAACAACTGAAAAGATCGTCGGCATACAAAACCGACTAAAAGCCGCTCGTGATCGTCAGAAAAGCTATGCTGACGTGAGACGCAAACACCTTGAGTTCCAAGTAGGGGACAAGGTACTTCTCAAAGTGGCACCGTGGAAAGGTGTCATTCGATTCGGAAAACGAGGCAAACTAAATCCTAGATACATCGGACCATTCGAAATCCTTGAAAGGATTGGCCCAGTGGCATACCGCCTGCAACTTCCTGCTGAGCTTAGCAGCTGTAACACCTGCATAATTAGGATAATTAATTATGCCTAATTGTTTGTAACTAGTTGTAATTAGTATGTAATAGGACTAATTACAGGCTCTATTTGTATATATATATAAGGTGATTTATATATATATGTGTGTACTTACGCGATTTGGATAAATCGTGCGAATTAACCGGACGGAGTCCGACACAGTTTACTTGGACGTTGGTGACAGAAATTTACTTAAATAATGAGAGCGTATTTTGTTATATAAAATACGCAACCGAACGAGCATTATTTATATATTATCGCGACAACATTTTAACTAACGCAACAAAACGTAATAAACGCGACTTAATAATTTAAATATCTCGACAAATGTTTTTATTATTATTAATTTCAAGGTATTTTATTTAAATACTCCAGTTACATTTTAAAACATAACTATTTGGTTAAATACTAAAAACGAACGATTAAACGATTAGGACACGGAGTAAACACTGGGTTTTGAGAAGTGTTTTCCCTCTTTTTCCTTTGGAGCCAGCCAACATCACCACCACCACCCATTCTCTTTCATTTTCACTAAACAAAAACACCCACCAAACTCTCTCAAACCCAAATTCTCTCAAAATCGAACCACACCGAATCGACAAACAAAATACATATTCGGAATCACCATCACGAGTGGAGCAAGAATATCAAAACCGTTTTCATCATCTCGTCCTCGAGCTAGCTCGATTTGCAAAAGTAAGAAATTTCTAAAAACTTAGATCTATTTATTTTGGTGTATTATTTCGGTGTTATAAGGTGTACACAACATAGATATAACCTAAACAACAAAGGAAACATGATTTCACGGCTTAAAAATGCGTTAGATTTGAGTTTTGATCGGAAAAATCGCGACAGCCGCAACTTTCTGGGCTGGTGTTCATCAATGCGACACAAGCTTTGTGTCGCATACTATGTCGCATAAACCATGTTGTGTCGTATTTTATGTCGTACTCTGTGTCGTACCTTTGTGTCGTAAACATTATACGACACAACCCTTATGTCGCTATTGATTTAGCATCGCAAGCTTTTGCGACACAATCACTGTGTCGCAGGGCTCTTGTGTCGCATTCCTATGCGACACAACCACTGTGTCGCATACCAAACTTTAGTGTCGCAGATTGTGTCGCAAAAACACAGAAAACCAAAACTTTAAAGTCAAATTTACTGTAGCAGTACTGTAGCAATTTACTGTAGCAAAGTCAACATTTTAGAAATTTTGCTACAAACCGTCACCAACGGGCCCAAACATGTTTTCCAACAAACGAACAATTACAAACATACGGACAAACATTGGCTATACTAGTTGTGTACAACTAAACGAAACGTCTCGTGAGACGCATACTTACATAACTTCATATGAATAGGCATTTGAAGGTTACGGGTTCGAAGAACCTACTTGCTATATTTACTACTTGCTATTTGCTACGGCATATTACCAGACTCAGGTGAGTCTTACGGCCCCACTTTTACTGTTTTATCTTATTGGGGGAGATACATGCTACTACTTTTCCTTGAACACAAGTACTAAACTGTTTACTATACCAAACGGAATTGCATGAGTTTACTTACAAACAGAAGTCTCTCCATCATATATCGTTAGTTATGGACTTAAGCGCGAACACTAGTTAATGGATCCATTAGGGAAATGACCCTCCCCACCCGGGGCAGTAGCGCTGCCACGTACTGATTTACACGTAGAAATGGGTGACTAATTATTCGTTACTGATGCTTGCTCATTTACGAGCATGTCACGGGAGCAAAATTATTACTTACGGGTTAAGCTTCGATTATGAGCCTCATGGCAACGGTATAAGCTTACTTATTTACATTTGCTGGACTGCAAATACTGATTTTACGATTGCTGGATTGCAATGGCTGATTTTTACGCCTACGGGCATTACTAATGAAATCTCGTGTTCAAAGCCGATATTACTTATAAACCTGTGAGATTCACCAACCTTTTGGTTGACACTTTTTAGCATGTTTTCTCAGGTACCCGGATGGAGTAGGATTACTCCAGGATTTTAGCTAGAGTGCATGATTTCAACACAACTGCATTAACGGAGATTCTTAGCATTATCTTTTGTACATTACGATTATGTAATAGAATCTCCCGCTATACGCGTGGACTCTAGGGGAAACTACATTTTTTATACGAAAACACTAAGTTTTCAAACATTATATCTATGGAATGTAACTAATTTACAAACGTTGCATATAGATGTCGTTTGCTTTATCTTTGTGCTGTGATATTTGATTAGTAACACCCCAAACTATGCTTCCGCAAAACAGTGAATTTCGGGGGTGTTACAGATTGGTATCAGAGCCTAAGGTTATAGTGAACTAGGTTGCATTTAGTGGGCCTAGACTATGACCGTTAGGCAGTATTCTCTTATTAGACATGACTGGTTCAGAAATTACAGCATACGACTTTAATTTAACATAGCCTGATCAACTATGTACAATTAAGGAAAGATGATGTAAGGTCTGAAATGATTATGTTGATCGGGGATACGTTAGTTGACTCTGACCACGAGAGAACCGGACCATTACTTGATACGTGCTAGACAATAGGCTGGATATGATATATGTATATATATTAGCCTCGTCTTACTTAAATTCTGCCACAGGAATGGCAAACACACCACCTAATCCATCACACTCTCACTCACATGGGTCACGGAACCCACGAGTAGCCAGGAGGAACACAAGGTCGCCTCGAAACAGCCCTTATCCTGTACATAACTCTCAGAACTCGGCACATCTCACGTTGCCAGTATTGGCTACCCAATTCCGCCTTCAGGAGCAAAGACTCGAAAGTCTTGAACGGGAACAACTCCGAATGACCTACCTGCTTCGCCAGGCACTTGATCACATATCCCAACTCCAGCGAGAACAAGAAGATACCAACCTCTCTGTAAGCATAATTCAGGATTCAATGACCGCCGAATTAGGTGCGGATGAACTTGTACGAAACCGACTAGAGGAATGTGAACAGCGTTCACAGGAGACTGAGGATCGCTCTCGTGTACTAGCACAACGACTGGCCTTAGTTGAAGACAATGCCAGGCAAACCAACAGGCTGGCAGAAACCGTGGACCGCCTTGTCGCGCTGATGGAACAAATTAATCTATATGAAGACTAGTATAGTCTTTGTCTTGTAATCTATCTCGTAATCTCATGACTATCTAGTGCTATTCTATAAACTAGTCGGATGTAACAATTCCCGACACCTTTTGTAATATCTCTGTAGGATGTAACCTTTGAACTCGCATTATCCATCAAATATTCCTTGATATTTCAACTCATAATAATTGTCATTTTTCCATGTTGATGTTATGTATTACTGCTTTTATACATGTACATCTGTGACAATTACAAATTTCTACAAAATCTCATGTATCTTCATTTCTTTTATTGAAGAATCATGCCGCCAAAGACAAGACCATACACCGATGCCCAGATTACCTCCCTTATAACCCAGGCTGTTACTGAAGCCTTGGCTCGGAATACTCCACCAAATTCCACGAGGAACAGCGATGCCGCTGAAACCTCTGCTGCTAAACCTTGTTCTTACAAGGACTTCCAGAACTGCAAACCTCTAAACTTTGCAGGTACCGAGGGAGCTATCGGTCTAGTACGCTGGATCGAGAAAGTTGAGTCTGTATTTCTTATCTGCAACTGTGCGGAGGGAGATAAGGTTAAGTTCTCCGTTAGTACTTTTACTGACACTGCACTCACCTGGTGGAACACTTATGCCCAGACTGTGAGTGTTGCTACTGCTTACCAACTCCCGTGGGAGGAGTTGAAGGAAATGTTGAGGGGCGAGTACTGTCCCAGGGATGAATTGAAACAACTGGAAATGGAATTCTGGAACCACAAGATGCAGGGTGATGATATCACCGGATACACCAACCGTTTCCATCAACTGGCACTTCTGTGCCCAACCATGGTCGAACTTGAGTACAAGAGGATCGAGAAATTCGTTGATGGACTTCCCGAGAGACTACAGGACCTGGTGACTTCATCCAAACCAGGTACTATTCAGAGCGCCATCCGTATGGCCCATGAACTAACGGCAAATTCTGTCCGCCGTGGCACAACTTCAACCCCATCTGCAAACAACAAACGCAAGTGGGAAGGTAACCCCAACTCACCCAACCAAACCTCCAACAAAAAGCCTGAGTACATTAAGGCTTATTCATCGGGGACTTCGGAAAAGAAAGGGTACAGCGGGAACAAGCCTTACTGTTCCAAATGCAGCCGCCATCATGACGGTTCTTGCCCTTGCTCCAACTGCAAACGGTTCGGGCATCTAGCCAAGGATTGCCGAACCAACATTTCTACCCCCAACACCAATGCACCAAAGGCCTGCTTTGGGTGCGGAAATTCAGGGCACTTCAAGAAAGATTGCCCAAAGCTGAAAAACAACAACAACCCTGCTCGCGGCAGATCATTCGTTATCAAGGCTGGGGAAGCCAGACAAGACCCGAATGTCGTGACGGGTACGTTTCTTCTCAACGACCTTACTGCTTCTGTGTTATTTGATACCGGTGCCGATAGAAGCTTCATTTCTGAGAAATTTAGCCCTTTACTTGATATAACTCCCACTGCCTTAGATACTAAATACATTGTTGAATTAGCTAATGGCAAACTGATTGAGACTGATAGCATCATACACAACTGTACACTTAACCTCACGAACGAAACGTTTCCCATTGATTTAATCCCTGTCGAGATCGGCAGCTTCGATATTATTGTCGGTATGGATTGGTTGTCCAAGCACCGAGCTGAAATCATCTGTCATGACAAACTCGTTCGCATACCTCTTGTCTCCGGTGGAACCTTAGTCCTACAAGGGGAGACCGGTAGACGGAATCTGAATATTGTCTCCTGTCTGAAAACTAGAAAATATCTACGAAAAGGGTATCAAGCCATCCTCGCACATGTAACGGAGAAGAAGTCGGAGGAGAAGCGACTTGAGGATGTTCCGATCGTGCGGGATTTCCCGGAATTCTTTCCTGAAGACTTGCCCGGACTTCCGCCACCTAGACAAGTTGAATTTCAAAACGAACTTGTGCCCGGAGCTGCACCCGTGGCACGAGCCCCTTACCGTTTAGCACAATCCGAAATGCAGGAGTTGTCTAAGCAACTGCAGGAACTCCTGGACAAAGGATTCATTCGACCAAGTTCCTCGCCTTGGGGAGCTCCAGTCTTATTCGTGAAAAAGAAAGATGGATCTTTCCGCATGTGTATCGACTACCGAGAGCTGAATAAGCTAACCATAAAGAATCGGTACCCACTTCCTAGAATCGATGACCTGTTTGACCAACTCCAGGGATCGAGTGTTTACTCAAAGATTGATCTACGGTCGGGTTATCATCAACTCCGAGTCCGTGACAATGATATCCCAAAGACAGCTTTCCGCACTCGTTATGGGCATTACGAATTCCAAGTGATGCCATTCGGGTTGACCAACGCACCGGCCGTATTCATGGACCTTATGAATCGGGTGTGCAAACCATATCTTGACAAATTCGTCATTGTGTTCATCGATGATATCTTGATTTACTCTCGCAACGAGCAGGAACATGCTCAACATCTGAAAACCATTCTAAGACTCCTGAAACACGAAGAGTTATATGCCAAATTCTCTAAGTGTGAGTTCTGGATTCGAACCGTTCAATTCCTCAGGCACGTGATTGACAGCCAAGGAATTCATGTTGATCCCACCAAGATTGAAGCAATCAAGGGCTGGGAGTCACCGACCACTCCAACCGAAGTGAGGCAATTCTTAGGTCTTGCTGGTTACTACCGCCGATTCATCGAAAACTTTTCAAGAATAGCTGTTCCCCTAACCACACTGACTCAGAAAGATAAGAAGTTCGATTGGACTGATAAACAAGAGTCAGCCTTCCAGCTATTGAAAAACAAACTTTGCAGTGCACCAATCTTGTCCTTACCCGAGGGCACCGACGATTTCGTAGTTTACTGCGACGCCTCACACCAAGGACTTGGTTGTGTGTTGATGCAACGGGAAAAAGTCATTGCCTATGCCTCAAGACAACTAAAAATCCACGAGAAAAACTATACGACCCACGACCTCGAGTTAGGTGCTGTGGTCTTCGCATTGAAAATCTGGAGACATTATCTCTACGGTACGAAAAGCACCATCTTTACCGATCACAAAAGTCTCCAACACATATTCGATCAGAAAGATCTAAACATGAGACAACGTCGCTGGGTTGAGTTACTTAGTGACTACGACTGCGAGATCAAATACCATCCGGGCAAAGCTAACGTAGTTGCCGATGCCTTAAGCCGAAAAGAACGAGTGAAACTCCTTCGAGTCCGAGCACTTTCTATGACAATTCTTAACGAGCTCCCTGCTCAAATCCTTACCGCTCAACTTGAAGCACTCAACGATGAAAACTTGAAAAATGAAGCCTTGCGAGGCTTGGATAAACAATTCGAAATCAAATCCGATGGAACTCGATACTTCTCTAACCGGGTGTGGTTACCCAAATTCGGAAACTTGCGAGATTTGGTGATGGCTGAAGCTCACAAATCTCGATACTCTATACATCCTGGTTCTGATAAGATGTATCATGACGTCAAAGGGTTGTATTGGTGGCCTAACATGAAAGCTGATATTGCCTTGTACGTCAGTAAATGCCTAACCTGTTCCAAAGTCAAGGCCGAACACCAAAGACCCTCGGGGTTGCTTCAACAACCTGAAATTCCTCAATGGAAATGGGAACAGATTTCCATGGACTTCATCACCAAACTACCGAAAACTCCGAGTGGTTGCGATACCATTTGGGTGATCGTGGACCGTCTCACGAAATCTGCTCATTTTCTGGCCATCAAGGAAACCGACAAGATGGAGCGTCTGACTCGCATCTATGTCAAAGAAATCATCTCGCGACACGGTGTACCTATCTCGATCATCTCGGATAGGGACAGCCGTTTTACTTCTAACTTTTGGCAATCGCTACAGAAATCTCTTGGTACTCGTCTGGATATGAGTACTGCTTATCACCCGCAAACAGATGGCCAAAGCGAGCGAACTATTCAAACACTGGAGGATATGTTACGAGCCTGCGTAGTTGACTTCGGTACTTCTTGGGAAAATCACTTACCGTTGTGCGAATTCTCGTACAATAACAGTTACCATACCAGCATAAAGGCTGCACCCTTCGAGGCACTTTACGGGCGTAAGTGCCGATCACCTATCTGTTGGACTGAGTTAGGAGATTCCCAACTCACGGGTCCAGATATTATTCAGGAAACTACTGAGAAAATCATCGGTATCCAAAACCGGCTGAAAGCCGCACGTGATCGTCAGAAAAGCTATGCTGACGTGAGACGCAAACACCTTGAGTTCCAGGTAGGGGACAAGGTACTTCTCAAAGTGGCACCGTGGAAGGGTGTCATTCGATTCGGAAAGCGAGGCAAACTAAATCCTAGATACATCGGACCATTCGAAATCCTGGAAAGGATTGGTCCAGTGGCATACCGCCTGCAACTTCCTGCTGAACTTAGCAGCGTACACAACACATTCCACATTTCTAACTTGAAGAAATGTCTGTCTGACGAGACACTGATTATACCGCTCGACGAAATCCAAATCGATGATAAACTTCATTTTGTCGAGGAACCTATGGAAATCATGGACCGTGAGGTCAAACGATTGAAACAGAGTCGTATTCCCATCGTAAAGGTCAGGTGGAATTCTAGGCGCGGCCCTGAGTTCACCTGGGAACGGGAAGACCCAATGCGACAGAAATACCCACATCTCTTCCCAGATAACGCACCGTCCGTGCACTCAAGCTAATTTCGGGACGAAATTTCTTTAACAAGGGGAGAATGTAACACCTGCATAATTAGGATAATTAATTATGCCTAATTGTTTGTAACTAGTTGTAATTAGTATGTAATAGGACTAATTACAGGCTCTATTTGTATATATATATAAGGTGATTTATATATATATGTGTGTACTTACGCGATTTGGATAAATCGTGCGAATTAACCGGACGGAGTCCGACACAGTTTACTTGGACGTTGGTGACAGAAATTTACTTAAATAATGAGAGCGTATTTTGTTATATAAAATACGCAACCGAACGAGCATTATTTATATATTATCGCGACAACATTTTAACTAACGCAACAAAACGTAATAAACACGACTTAATAATTTAAATATCTCGACAAATGTTTTTATTATTATTAATTTCAAGGTATTTTATTTAAATACTCCAGTTACATTTTAAAACATAACTATTTGGTTAAATACTAAAAACGAACGATTAAACGATTAGGACACGGAGTAAACACTGGGTTTTGAGAAGTGTTTTCCCTCTTTTTCCTTTGGAGCCAGCCAACATCACCACCACCACCCATTCTCTTTCATTTTCACTAAACAAAAACACCCACCAAACTCTCTCAAACCCAAATTCTCTCAAAATCGAACCACACCGAATCGACAAACAAAATACATATTCGGAATCACCATCACGAGTGGAGCAAGAATATCAAAACCGTTTTCATCATCTCGTCCTCGAGCTAGCTCGATTTGCAAAAGTAAGAAATTTCTAAAAACTTAGATCTATTTATTTTGGTGTATTATTTTGGTGTTATAAGGTGTACACAACATAGATATAACCTAAACAACAAAGGAAACATGATTTCACGGCTTAAAAATGCGTTAGATTTGAGTTTTGATCGGAAAAATCGCGACAGCCGCAACTTTCTGGGCTGGTGTTCATCAATGCGACACAAGCCTTGTGTCGCATACTATGTCGCATAAACCATGTTGTGTCGTATTTTATGTCGTACTCTGTGTCGTACCTTTGTGTCGTAAACATTATACGACACAACCCTTATGTCGCTATTGATTTAGCATCGCAAGCTTTTGCGACACAATCACTGTGTCGCAGGGCTCTTGTGTCGCATTCCTATGCGACACAACCACTGTGTCGCAGATTGTGTCGCAAAAACACAGAAAACCAAAACTTTAAAGTCAAATTTTACTGTAGCAGTACTATAGCAATTTACTGTAGCAAAGTCAACATTTTAGAAATTTTGCTACAAACCGTCACCAACGGGCCCAAACATGTTTTCCAACAAACGAACAATTACAAACATACGGACAAACATTGGCTATACTAGTTGTGTACAACTAAACGAAACGTCTCGTGAGACGCATACTTACATAACTTCATATGAATAGGCATTTGAAGGTTACGGGTTCGAAGAACCTACTTGCTATATTTACTACTTGCTATTTGCTACGGCATATTACCAGACTCAGGTGAGTCTTACGGCCCCACTTTTACTGTTTTATCTTATTGGGGGAGATACATGCTACTACTTTTCCTTGAACACAAGTACTAAACTGTTTACTATACCAAACGGAATTGCATGAGTTTACTTACAAACAGAAGTCTCTCCATCATATATCGTTAGTTATGGACTTAAGCGCGAACACTAGTTAATGGATCCATTAGGGAAATGACCCTCCCCACCCGGGGCAGTAGCGCTGCCACGTACTGATTTACATGTAGAAACGGGTGACTAATTATTCGTTACTGATGCTTGCTCATTTACGAGCATGTCACGGGAGCAAAATTATTACTTACGGGTTAAGCTTCGATTATGAGCCTCATGGCAACGGTATAAACTTACTTATTTACATTTGCTGGACTGCAAATACTGATTTTACGATTGCTGGATTGCAATGGCTGATTTTTACGCCTACGGGCATTACTAATGAAATCTCGTGTTCAAAGCCGATATTACTTACAAACCTGTGAGATTCACCAACCTTTTGGTTGACACTTTTTAGCATGTTTTCTCAGGTACCCGGATGGAGTAGGATTACTCCAGGATTTTAGCTAGAGTCGCATGATTTCAACACAACTGCATTAACGGAGATTCTTAGCATTATCTTTTGTACATTACGATTATGTAATAGAATCTCCCGCTATACGCGTGGACTCTAGGGGAAACTACATTTTGTATACGAAAACACTAAGTTTTCAAACATTATATCTATGGAATGTAACTAATTTACAAACGTTGCATATAGATGTCGTTTGCTTTATCTTTGTGCTGTGATATTTGATTAGTAACACCCCAAACTATGTTTCCGCAAAACAGTGAATTTCGGGGGTGTTACAGCAGCGTTCACAACACATTCCACATTTCTAATCTGAAGAAATGTCTGTCTGACGAGACACTGATTATACCGCTCGACGAAATTCAAATCGATGATAAACTTCATTTCGTTGAGGAACCTATGGAAATCATGGACCGTGAGGTCAAACAACTAAAACAGAGTCGTATTCCCATCGTGAAAGTCAGGTGGAATTCTAGACGTGGTCCGGAATTTACCTGGGAAAGGGAAGACCAAATGCGACAGAAATATCCACATCTCTTCCCAGACAACGCACCGACCGTGCAATCGAACTAATTTCGGGACGAAATTCTTTTAACAAGGGGAGAATGTAACAACCGGCAAATTAGGACTAGAATTAGTGCCTAATTCTTTGTAAATACATGTAATTAGTTCTGTGATAGGCTAATTTATGTATCGGATTATATGTTGGTAAATATATGCAACTTTGCGATTTGGCTTAAATCGTACGCAACTTAAATAGAATGAAATTCTATTCGGTTAATACGGACGTTGGTGAACAAATGTTTATAAACTAAAATAACGCAATTATGACCGAAATACTATTTTATAATAGTTTGTAACTGCTTTGTACTACTCGATTAAAACGTACACGATTTAAAAACAAAAGTAATTAAACTTAAGTTAAACTATTAAAGATTTAAGGAAATAATTTAAATAAATTATTTAACAAGAGTTGTGATTTTATAAATATAATTGAACGCGTAAAATAAATATTTAACGCTTAAACGACGGAGAAAACGAACACCGCACGGAGGACGGGGACCGAAAAGTGGAGGTAAAAACCCCCACCTCTCTTCTCCTCCTCTCATTCTCACCATCTCCTTTTCTCTCTCTTCTTTTCTTTCTCCCTAATCACCAACCACACCCCCACCCCAAAATACTCACAAAATCAACAAATAACACCGTCAAAACTCGCCGAAACATACCACTCGTTTGGAGAAAAGTGACCACGACAACACGATCTACATTCCTATCTTTTCGGATTTTCAATCCGACACTTTGTAAGTTTCCGACAAATCCCGACATCTCTCGTTTTCGATCATTTTTACTAGTTTATGGTTTAAATAGGCTTATTATGTTCATATAAGGGTTGGGTAAAAGATTTGGACCCAACGGAAACCGGGAAACTCGTTTTCGACAAAAATTCCGGCCATCAGACCGCTACGTCGCACCTGGCCAGGGGCCTCTGCGACGTCGCGGCCTACGTCGCACAAAAATCCCAACGTCGCACTAGCGACGCAGCCCCTTACGTCGCATTAACTTGCGGACGTCGCAAGTAGCGACGTAGACTTTAACGTCGCAAACCGAACCAACGTCGCATTAGCGACGCCGCCCCCTACGTCGCATTGATTTGCGAAGGTCGCATCATGCGACATACATGCCCACGTCGCACTCTACGTCGCTAGTGACGTCGCATGCTACGTCGCACAAACCAGAACTTTGAAAACTCACATTTTCACTAAGTGTCGAACTTTTACAACCTCAAATCCTTATACGATACGACCTAACAAACATAATAAAACATACTTTCCTATTACAATTACTCTAAATTGCGTTATAAATGACAAACTTTAATTATAACAAATCACCAACGGGCCGTATACTTTGATACGAACGCGAACAAACCAACATTTAAACACAACGGGTTGTATGAACAACTAGCCTAGATGGTCTTGCGAGACATCTACTCACTTAACCTTACGTGTTTAGGCACTAGAAGGTTACGGGTTCGGAGAACCTACTTGATTTACTACTACTTGCTATTTACCACTGCTCGACTCAGGTGAGTCTTACAGCCCCACTTTTACTGTTTTATACTTTGGGGTGAGATACTTAGCAACTGTTTTACGTATGAACACAATGTACTGAACTGAAAACATTACTGTTTACAAACAAACGCATGAGTTACTTTTATCCACTGAAAGCCTCCTAATCGTAAGTTGTTAGTTATGGACTTAAGCGCGATTACTAATAGATGGATCCATTTGGGACTGACAATCCCTGTCTGGGGTGGTAGCGCCACCACGTACTGATTTACACGTAGAAACAGACATATTAGTATTTGTTACATATGAGTGTGCGGATAGCACTCACGGGGGTACGTGATATATTCACACTACACGGTTAAGCTTCAACTTATGAGCTCATGGCACTGTACTGATTAACTGATTTACTTACTTTGCTTGATAGCAATACGGGTACATACTTGTGGTTCATAACACCTACTTATTACTAAACCTGTGAGATTCACCAACCTTTTTGGTTGACACTTTTTAGCTTTGTATCTCAGGTACACTTACGGAGTAGGATTACTCCAGGATTACTAGCTAGAGTCGCATGATTTACAAACTGCATTTAACGGAGATCCTATGGCATTATCTTTTGTAACTATGGTGATGTAATAGAATCTCCCTCTATACGCGTGGGCTCTAGGGAATTACATTTTGTATACGAAAACCTACGGTTTTCAAACGATTATTAATTATGAAATGTAACTATTTTACAAACGTCTCATTTAGAGGTCGTTTACTATTAATCTTGTGCTTTGTATATTGATTAGTAACACCCAATGTATGCTTCCGCAAATCATTAAATTTGGGGGTGTTACACTATCAAGCACTAATGATGGTGTACAAGGGAAATGATGTCGTCTCCAACGATCGAAACCTGCTGGGCGTCCTAAACGCGCAAGGTTTTAATGATTAGATGTCTCAACAGAACATCTATGCTAGTTGTTCCCTCAACTAGTTATGTCCAAATACATTGGTTTGTTTGTTCGTGTTTTTGAAAATATGTACCGCCCGTTGGTGGTGATTTGTAATAATAATTCCCAAAGTATTATTATTATGTTTGTTTCGTTTATTGACTTGTAAAAGTATACATATTTGTTTAAGTGTTTCAACACATGTATCGTTATCCGTAAATATTGTAGCATCGTTTTTGTTCAAGTTTCATAGTAAAACACCTAAAACAATTGTTTCGAGCCAAAATCTAAAGTTTTACATTTCGTTTTACGTTTTTCGTACCGAGGCTCGTTTCGGTTGACTTGGTTAAACGTGTTCGGTTTGACCCGAAACTTTTACACAAGTCTTAAAATAGTTAATTAAGACTTATAAAGTTGTCGGTACGTTTTATGATCGGCCCGAAGTGTCGGTTTTATGTTTATGTCAAAAACAGTCCCAAAATGTATTTTTCGGTTTTGTCGGTTTGGTTCGCCACATGGTTTCCATAACTTCTGGTCCAAAATAAGGTCCACAATTTTTATCAACTGATTACCTATGTATCTAGTATCTAATATAAATTTTCTGAGGTTTGTAGTGTCCATTTACATGGGTAATTAATTCCGCGTCGTAACCGTACTCGGTTTTCGAAAACTTCCAGACCAGACTCAAAGATCAGTTCGTAGTTAAAAATACATACAGATCTGGAAAAAGTGTAAAACACGAAAGTTGTAGCTATTTTCAAAACGCAAATTTTAAAAAACAATTCGTTGTCTAACTCTTCTTAGAACTTAAGTTATGACTGTTTTAGTAAACTGAGTTTTTGAGACAGATTATTGCATGTTCATATATGTTGTATAAAAACGATTTTTAGCAATGATTTTGGACATAAACATGTTAGATGAACAAATAAACATCAAAATTAGTAACATGCAAGTATATTTCTAGAGAGAGAAAGTGGGTTTCCTTACAAAGAGTGTGAAGAACAAAAGAAGATGAAGATGATGATATTGATGTTCTTGCTCCAAGCTTTCTTTTCTTTTTTTTCTATCTTCAAGATGAGGTGATTTGATGGTGGTTTATGTTGGTTTTACAACTGATTTTCCATCAGTTTTTGAGAGAAAAATAGGAGTAGAGAGAGGTGAGGGAAGTGTGTGCAAATGGGGAATGAAGATTGCATGGAGAGTGAGTGGTGTTGTAAGAGAGTTGAAGTGATTGTTTTGCATGAAGGCTTAGAGGGGGAAAGTGGGGGTGGGGGCTGCAGATTTTTAAGGTGGCCCACTCAAGTGTGGGTCTCCAAATTTTTAATCCCACAATTTGTGCTCCGTGCGGTGTTCGTTTCCTCGTTCGTTTCGACTTTTATTTAGACGTTAAACGTTTAATATGCGTGTTTAAATAACGATTCGCATTTTGATGTTTATGATTGAAGTATTTATTAAGATACTTGAAAACATTTATAAAAATGTTCCGTTTATTTATCGGCCTCGATTTGCGTGTTCGTTTTTACGGAGGTTTAATCGCGTGACGTTTAAACTAAACGTTTTTGTTATCGTATTAAGATACGATATTTTAAATGTAAGTTTTACTTGAAATGATATATTTTAAACTTATAAAATATATTTTGATTTTCGTTCGATTGTCGGGCGCGTTTCGCGCATTTTCATCGCGTTTGTGATACTTTATACGATACGTTTTACATGTTAAATATTATCGACATAATATTTAGAGATTTTTGAGTTTATTAAATAATTTCACATTATTTAACATTTTGTTCACCAACGTTCGCATTTATAATGTATCAGAATCCATCCGATAGTAAAATGTACGATTTAAACAAACCGTGTATGTGTGTAGATATAATAAATATATTAATACACATAATGATACACATAATTAACCCTAATTACATGTATAAGTACAATGATTAGGCACTAATTACTAGCCCTAATTGGTTGGGTGTCACACACCATATCATGAAAAATCGTCATCATGCACCGCTGAAATGTTGCGGGTGCATTACACAAACCGAAAGGCATTCTCCGATAGGCGAAGGTTCCAAATGGGCATGTGAAAGTAGTCTTGTCTTGATCGTGCGCATCAATGGGAATCTGGAAGTACCCGGAGAAACCGTCTAAAAAGCAATAGTACTCTTTTCCCGCTAGACGTTCGAGCATCTGATCAATGAACGGCAAAGGAAAGTGATCCTTGCGAGTCGTGTCGTTCAGCTTCCTATAATCGATACAGACCCTCCATCCAGTGACAGTTCTCATGGGGATTAACTCATTCTTCTCATTAGCAACCACTGTCATACCTCCTTTCTTGGGTACGACATGAATGGGGCTAACCCATGGACTGTCAGAAATTGGGTATATCAACCCTGAATCATGCAACTTAATGATCTCCTTCCTTACTACATCCGTAACCTTTGGATTCAGCCGTCTCAATGGTTGCACAACTGGTTTGAAATCAGATTCCATGAGGATCTTGTGTGTGCAATACGATGGGCTTATTCCTTTGATATCACCAATCGTCCATGCTATAGCATGCTTATGTTCCTTAAGAACCTTCAGCAGACTTTCTTTCTCGTTTGCTGATAGCTTAGACGAAATGATAACCGGCAGGTCCGACTCCCCTTGTAAGTATGCATATTCCAAATGAGTCGGTAAATCTTTCAATTCTAACTTTGGCGGCTCTTCAAAGGAAGATTTAACTGCCAACACCTCCTCTCTCGAACAAGGAATCCCATGCATAGTGATGCGAGTCTCTTTCTTGACGAAAATACCATCAATCTCAACCGACTCTTCGCTCTCTATCGGCTGATTTTCATCACTTTCTAACTCCTCATCACTCGCGATTTCCATTTCCTCTAGCAACTTATCGAATTCTTCAATATCGCGGATTGCCTCTATGCTTCCCGTCCATCCTTCAAGAATCATGGGATCAAGGTCTTCATCTTCCATGAGACTTTGAAGGAATTCCTCATCATCTGTCATTTCTCTAGCACTCACAAAGTAGCAAGAATCATCAACTACAGCAGGATATTGCATTGACTTGTTAACATCAAATACTACTTCATCATCTCCTAACCTCAGAGTGATCTTTCTATCATTGACATCAATCAATGCCCTTGCAGTGGCTAGAAAAGGTCTTCCCAAGATGATAGGTACCTTAGAATCCTCTACCATATCAAGAATTATGAAATCGCAAGGGAAAACAAACCTATCTACCTTAACCAACACATTCTCGATAATTCCCTTAGGATATTGGACTGAACGATCCGCTAACTCAATGCACATTCTAATTGGCTTTGGTTCCCCTAACTTGAGTCTAGCATACATAGTATAAGGCATTATTGATATGCTTGCCCCCAAGTCAGCCAGTGCATGCGTAAGGTCTAAACTTCCAATCAGGCAAGGAAGAGTAATACTCCCAGGGTCTTTCATCTTTGGCGGAAGTTTATTTTGCATTACCGCCGAGCATCTCTCGTTCATGGTCACCGTGGTTGCTGTAACACCCCAAAATTTAGTGATTTGCGGAAGCATACTTTGGGTGTTACTAATCAATATACAAAGCACAAGATATACAGCAAACGACCTCTAAATGAGACGTTTTGTAAAATAATTACATTTCATAATTAAATCGTTTGAAAACATATAGTTTTCTTTACAAAAATATGTAAGCCTAGAGTCCGCGTATGTGGCGGGAGATTCTATTACATAACCATTGTTACAAAAGATAATGCCAAAGAATCTCCGTTAAATGCAGTTTGGAAATCATGCGACTCTAGCTAGTAATCCTGGAGTGATCCTACTCCGTAAGTGTACCTGAGAATACATGCTAAAAAGGGTCAACCAAAAGGTTGGTGAATCTCACAGGTTTATCAGTAAATAATTAGTTTGAACACAAGATTTCATCAGTAGTGCCCGTAGGCGTATATCAAGTATTTGCAAATCTCGCAAAAGTAAAGTCATCAAGTTATACCGTTGCCATGAGGCTCATAATCGAAGCTTAACCCGTAAATAATCATTTGCTCCCGTGACATGCTCATAATTGAGCAAGCATAAGTAAACGAAATAATAGTCGCCCGTTTATACATAACAGTTCGTGGTAGCGCTACTACCCCGGGCGGGGAGGGTCATTTCCCTAATGGATCCATTAACTACTGTTCGCGCTTAAGTACATAACTAACGATATATGATGGAGAGACTTCAGTAAATAGTAAGTAACTCATGCAATTCCGTTTGGTATAGTAAACAGTTTAGTACTTGTGTTCAGGAAAAATAAGTAGCATGCATCTCCCCCAATAAGATAAACAGTAAAAGTGGGGCCGTAAGACTCACCTGAGTCTTTGCAAGTGCGTTTATATCAATAAACGAGTAAGTAATATCAACAGTTGGTTTTCCGAACCCGTAACCTCCAAATGCCTAAACACGTAATGTCAAGTAAGTAGATGTCTCGCACGATCATCTAGGCTAGTTGTTCATACAACCCAATGTGTCCGAATGTTGGTTCGTTATCATTTGTATAAAAGTGTACGACCCGTTGGTGACGAGTTTGAAATAATAAACTTTAAGTATTATTATCAAATTATCAATGTTTTGCACTTACAAAAGTGTCCCAAAGTGTTTCATAAGTCGTATCGTATAAGGATTTGAAGTTGTAAAAGTTGGACACTTAGTGAAATTTTAGTTAGACAACCTGCTGTTTTATGCGACACTATATGCGTCACTTATGTGTTCTATGCGTCACTTATGGAGTGTCGGGTATTGGTGTCAGTTTAAGGGTATGCGTCACTGAGATAGTGTAGTGTATCATCTTATGCGTCACTTCAGAAGTGACGGGTTCCGTAACATCGCGGCACTCAAGGAGTGTCGTGTAAAATAGAAGATTCTGAGATTTAAGTGTCACTTATGGAGTGACGTATAGTATAGCGACACTCAAGAAGTGTCGTGTAAAAGAATATGGCGGCACTAAGGGAGTGACGGTAACAAGTGTCGGTTTAAGGTTCTAGGCGTCACTAGAGTAGTGTCGGGCAAGAGTGTCGTATAAAAATTAGGTTTCGATCATAGGCGTCACTAAGGCAAGTGACGCTAGTAGTGACGGATATTGAAAATGCGTCACTTAGGTAGTGACGGGAAAAGAGGGCTTATGCGACACTTAGTCAGTGTCGCACGAAGTGACGCATATCTGGGTTCATCAGTGCGTCACTTACGTCTGATCGACGGATTTTGAGCCAAAAACATGTTTTCGGGTTTCCGTTTGGTCCGATTCTTTTACCCAACCCTTATATGAACATAATAAGCCTATAGAAACCATAAACTAGTAAAAATGATCAAAAACGAGAGATGTCGGGATTTGTCGGAAACTTACAAAGTGTCGGATGAAAAATCCGAAAAGATAGGAATGTAGATCGTGTTGTCGTGGTCACTTTTCTCCAAACGGGTGGTATGCTTCGGCGATGTTTCGTGGTGTTATTTGGCGATTTTGTGTGGTGGTGGTGGTTTAGTTTTTAGAGAGAAAAAGAAAGAAGAAAAGTAAGAGAGAGAGGGTGTAGGTGGTGAATGAGGGAAAAAGAGAGAGAGGAGGGGGTTTTGATGAAACTCCCCCACTTTCAGTCTCCGCTCCGCGCTCCGGGTGGTGTTCGTTTTCTCCGTCGTTTTTCGTTAAATAACTATTTTAAATATTACTGGTGCGTTTTAAAAATACAAATTATTACGCGATATTTCATTTAAATATTTTACTAATCAATTTATATATTGAATTATAAAGTGTAAGTTTGTTTATTTAATTTGCGCGTTTTAATATCTAAATTTGTGTACGTTTTGTTTGTACAATACGAATGAATACGAAATATTATCATAATAATATTTTTGACATAACAATGTTACTTAATAAAATTGGTCACCAACGTCCGTATTAAATTGAATCGAAATACATTCGATTTAGATTGCGTACGATTTAACCAAATCGCATTTTCGTATATATTCAACAATATATATAATTCGATACATTAATTAGCCTAACACAGAACTAATTACATGTATTAACAAAGAATTAGGCACTAATTCTATTCCTAATTTGCCGGTTGTTACATTCTCCCCCTGTTAAAAGAATTTCGTCCCGAAATTTAAGTCGAAGTCACGTTAGGGGTAGAATCGGTGAATAAGTGGGGATACTTGAGTCGTATTTGGTCTTCCCGTTCCCAAGTGAATTCTGGACCGCGCCGCGAATTCCACCTGACTTTGACGATTGGAATACGACTTTGTTTCAGTTGTTTGACCTCACGGTCCATAATTTCGACGGGTTCCTCAACGAAATGAAGTTTGTCATTAATGCTAATCTCGTCAAGTGGTATGATAAGTGTCTCGTCAGACAGACATTTCTTTAAGTTAGAAATATGAAAGGTAGGGTGCACGCTGCTGAGTTCGGAGGGCAGCTGCAGTCGATATGCCACTGGACCTATCCTCTCGAGGATCTCAAAAGGCCCAATGTATCTGGGGTTTAATTTTCCGCGTTTGCCGAATCGGATTACGCCTTTCCAAGGCGATACCTTTAAGAGTACTCGATCCCCAACTTGGAACTCGAGTGGCTTGCGTCTCACGTCAGCATAGCTTTTCTGACGATCACGCGCGGCTTTCAGTCGGTTTTGGATTTCAACGATTTTCTCTGTGGTTTCATGTATGAGTTCAGGACCAGTGAGTTGACTTTCTCCCACTTCAGTCCAACAGATCGGTGATCGGCACTTACGACCGTACAGCGCCTCAAAAGGTGCAGCTTTAATGCTGGCGTGATAACTGTTGTTGTACGAGAACTCGCACAACGGTAGATGTCTTTCCCAATTTGTACCAGAATCAACTACGCAGGCTCGTAGCATGTCTTCCAGTGTCTGAATAGTTCGTTCGCTCTGGCCATCGGTCTGAGGATGGTACGCGGTACTCATATCGAGACGGGTACCCAGTGATTTTTGGAGTGACTGCCAGAAGCGAGATGTGAATCGAGCATCCCTGTCAGAGATAATCGAGATAGGGACACCATGTTGGCAAACGATTTCTTTGATGTAGATGTGTGTAAGGCGCTCCATTTTGTCGGTTTCTCTGATTGCCAAGAAATGAGCCGATTTGGTGAGATGATCGACGATCACCCAAATGGTATCGCAACCGCTCGTCGATTTAGGTAGTTTGGTTATGAAATCCATGGTAATTTGCTCCCATTTCCATTGAGGAATTTCAGGTTGTTGGAGCAATCCAGAAGGTCTTTGGTGCTCGGCCTTGACCTTGGAACAAGTTAAGCATTTGCTGACGTACAAAGCAATGTCAGCTTTCATATTCGGCCACCAGTAAAACTCCTTGATGCCGTGATACATTTTGTCGGATCCCGGGTGGATAGAATATTTGGACTTGTGAGCTTCATCCATCACCAAGCCCCGAAGGTTCCCGAAATTAGGCAACCAGATTCGGTTAGAGAAATACCTAACTCCGTTGGGTCTGATCTCGAATCGTTTATCCATGCCTCGCAAGGCCTCGTTTTTGAAGTTATCGGGTTTCAGGGCTTCGAGTTGGGCAAGGTGTATTTGGGTGGTGAGGTCGTTATGAATGGTAATACTGAGTGCTCGGACTCGAAGTGGTTTTGTTCGTTCTTTACGGCTGAGAGCATCAGCAACCACGTTTGCTTTGCCCGGATGATATTTGATCTCGCAGTCGTAATCGGTGAGTAATTCAACCCATCTACGTTGCCTCATGTTAAGATCTTTCTGGTTGAAAATGTGTTGGAGGCTTTTGTGGTCGGTGAATATAGTACTGCGGGTACCATAAAGATAATGTCTCCAGATTTTTAAGGCGAACACCACGGCCCCTAGCTCGAGGTCGTGAGTTGTGTAGTTTTTCTCGTGAACTTTAAGTTGTCTGGAGGCGTAAGCAATGACCTTGTCTCGTTGCATCAGCACGCAACCGAGACCTTGGTGAGAAGCATCGCAGTATACCACGAAGTCATCGGTGCCTTCGGGTAGAGATAGAATGGGGGCACTGCAAAGCTTGGATTTCAACAGTTGAAATGCCGACTCTTGTTTATCGGTCCAATCGAATTTCTTTTCCTTTTGAGTCAGTACGGTGAGGGGTTTGGCAATTGTTGAAAAGTTTTCGATGAAACGGCGGTAGTAACCGGCCAATCCCAAAAATTGTCGTACTTCGGTGGGAGTGGTTGGTGCTTGCCAATTCTTGATTGCCTCGATTTTTGACGGGTCTACATGAATTCCCTGACTGTCGATAACGTGTCCAAGGAATTGAACGGTGTTTATCCAGAACTCACACTTAGAAAATTTGGCGTAAAGCTCCTCGTGTCTAAGTAGTTCTAGGATGGTTCTGAGGTGTTGTGCGTGTTCTTGTTCGTTTCGCGAATAGATAAGGATGTCATCGATAAAAACAATGACAAACTTGTCGAGGTATGGTTTGCACACCCGATTCATAAGGTCCATGAATACGGCCGGTGCATTGGTTAGGCCAAAGGGCATTACTTGAAATTCGTAGTGCCCGTAACGGGTTCTGAATGCGGTTTTTGGAATGTCAGCATCGCGAACACGCAACTGATGATAACCTGATCGAAGATCAATTTTTGAATAACAGCTTGATCCTTGGAGTTGATCGAACAGATCATCGATTCGAGGAAGTGGGTATCGGTTCTTGACGGTTAGTTTGTTCAACTCTCGGTAGTCAATACACATTCGAAATGAACCGTCTTTCTTTTTAACAAACAAGACCGGAGCTCCCCAAGGTGAAGAACTCGGTCTGATGAATCCTCTATCCAGGAGTTCCTGTAACTGAGTAGACAACTCCTGAAGTTCGGATGGGGCTAAGCGGTACGGTGCTCGGGCCACCGGTGCGGCACCCGGCACGAGATCAATCGAGAACTCGACCTGTCTAGATGGAGGTAAACCAGGTAGTTCTTCTGGAAAGACTTCGGGAAAGTCTCTAACGATTGGCATATCTTCAAGTCGCTTCTCCTCCGACTTTTTCTCCGTGATGTGCGCGAGTATTGCGGGGTAACCCTTTCTCAGAAATTTTCGGGTTTTTAAACAGGAGATTAAGTTTAGTCTCGACCCACCGGTCTCCCCCTGTATGATTAAGGTACTACCGTCGGCGAGAGGGATCCGGACGATTTTATCATGGCAAACAATTTCGGCCCGGTGCTTGGACAACCAGTCCATACCCACGATGACATCAAAACTTCCTAGTTCAACAGGCATTAGATCGATTGAGAAGGTTTCGTTTGCGAGGTTTAAAGTGCAATTAGGTATCACACTACTGGTTTCTATGAGTTTACCATTTGCGAGCTCTACAGTGTACTTAACATCTAAGGCCGAAGGGGCGATATTAAGTAGTGGGCAAAACTCATCAGATATGAAACTTTTATCAGCACCGGTATCAAATAATACTGAAGCAGTAAGATCGTTGAGAAGAAACGTACCCGTTACAACATTCGGGTCTTCCCTAGCTTCCCCAGCTTTGATGACAAATGCTCTGCTACGAGCTGGGTTGTTGTTCCGTTTGTTGCTGTTGTTGTTGTTGTTGTTTCTCTGCTTAGGGCAATTATTCTGAAAATGCCCGGGACTTCCGCACCCATAACAAGTCTTCGGGGCACTGGTGTTTCGACAATCCTTGGCCAGATGCCCAAAGCGTTTGCAGTTTGTGCAAGGGCAGGAACCGTCATGGTGACGATTGCATTTGGGACAGTAGGGCCTGCTTCCAACGTACCCTTTCCTTTCTGAAGTGCCAGATGAATAAGCCCTAAGGGGCTCAGGCTTTCGGTTGGTGATTTGGTTGGATGAGTTGGGGTTTCCTTCCCACTTTCGTTTGTTGTTTGCAGGTGGGGCTGAGGTTGTGTTACGGCGGACAGCGTTTGCCGTGAGTTCATGGGCCATACGGATGACGTTCTGGATAGTACCTGGTTTGGATGATGTCACCAGGTCCTGGAGTTTTTCGGGCAGTCCATCAACGTATTTCTCGATCCTCTTGTACTCAGGATCGACCATGGTTGGGCACAGGAGTGCCAGCTGGTGGAAACGGTTGGTATAACCGGTGATATCGTTACCTTGCATCTTATGGTTCCAGAATTCCAGCTCCAGTTGTTTCAGTTCATCCCTGGGGCAATACTCACCCCTTAACATCTCCTTCAACTCCTCCCACGGGAGTTTGTAAGCATCGGCAACGCCCACAGTTTGGGCATAGGTGTTCCACCACGTGAGTGCGGTGTCGGTAAAAGTACTAACAGAGAACTTAACTTTGTCCCCCTCCGCACAGTTGCAGATAAGGAATACCGATTCAACTTTCTCGATCCAGCGTATTAGACCGATTGCTCCCTCGGTACCTGCAAAGTTTAGAGGTTTGCAGTTCTGGAAGTCCTTGTAAGAACAAGGTTTAGCAGCAGTGGTTTCAGCGGCATCGCTGTTTCTCGAGGAATTTGGTGGAGTATTCCGAGCCAAGGCTTCAGTAACAGCCTGGGTTATAAGGGAGGTAATCTGGGCATCGGTGTATGGTCGTGTCTTTGGCGGCATGATTCTTCAATAAAAGAAATGAAGATACATGAGATTTTGTATGAGCTGGTAATTGTCACAGATGTACATGTATAAAAGCAGTGATACATAACATCAACATGGAAAATGACAATTAATGTGAGTTGAGAAAAAAAAAGGATATCTGATAGATAAAGTGAGTTCAAAAGTTACATCCTACAGAGATATTACAAAAGGTGTCGGGAATGGTTACATCCGACTAGTTTATAGAGTAGTGCTAGATAGTCCCTAGATTACGAGATAGATTACAAGACAAAAACTACACTAATCTTAATGTAGATTAATTTGTTCCATCAGCGCGACAAGGCGGTCCACAGTTTCTGCTAGTCGGTTGGTTTGCCTGGCGTTGTCTTCCACCAAGGCCAGTCGTTGTGCTATTGTTCGAGAGTGATCCGCAGTCTCCTGTGAACGCTGTTCACATTCTTCTAGTCGGTTTCTTACAAGTTCATCCGCACCTAATTCGGCGGTCATGGAATCCTGAATTATGCTTACAGAGAGGTTGGTATCCTCTTGTTCTAGCTGTAGTTGTGATATGCGGTCGAGAGCTTGACGAAGCAGGTAAGCCATTCGGTGTTGTTCCAGTTCTAGGTTTTCTAGTCTTTGCTCCTGACGGCGGAATTGGGTAGCCAATACTGGCAACGTGAGATGTGCCGAGTTCTGAGAGTTATGTACAGGATAAGGGCTGTTTCGAGGCGACCTTGTGTTCCTCCTGGCTATTCGTGGGTTCCGTGACCCATGTGAGTGAGAGTGTGACGGATTAGGTGGTGTGTTTGCCATTCCTGTGGCAGAATGTAAGTAAGACGAGGCTAATATATATACATATATCATATCCAGCCTATTGTCTAGCACGTATCAAGTAATGGTCCGGTTTTCTCGTGGTCAGAGTCAACTAACGTATCCCCGTTCAACATAATCATTTCAGATCTTACATCATCTTTCCTTAATTGTACATAGTTGATCAGGCTATGTTAAATTAAAGTCGTATGCTGTAATTCCTGAACCAGTCATGTCTAATAAGAGAATACCGCCTAACGGTCATAGTCTAGGCCCACTAAATGCAACCTAGTTCACTATAACCTTAGGCTCTGATACCAATCTGTAACACCCCAAAATTTAGTGATTTGCGGAAGCATACTTTGGGTGTTACTAATCAATATACAAAGCACAAGATATACAGCAAACGACCTCTAAATGAGACGTTTTGTAAAATAATTACATTTCATAATTAAATCGTTTGAAAACATATAGTTTTCTTTACAAAAATATGTAAGCCTAGAGTCCGCGTATGTGGCGGGAGATTCTATTACATAACCATTGTTACAAAAGATAATGCCAAAGAATCTCCGTTAAATTGGAAATCATGCGACTCTAGCTAGTAATCCTGGAGTGATCCTACTCCGTAAGTGTACCTGAGAATACATGCTAAAAAGGGTCAACCAAAAGGTTGGTGAATCTCACAGGTTTATCAGTAAATAATTAGTTTGAACACAAGATTTCATCAGTAGTGCCCGTAGGCGTATATCAAGTATTTGCAAATCTCGCAAAAGTAAAGTCATCAAGTTATACCGTTGCCATGAGGCTCATAATCGAAGCTTAACCCGTAAATAATCATTTGCTCCCGTGACATGCTCATAATTGAGCAAGCATAAGTAAACGAAATAATAGTCGCCCGTTTATACATAACAGTTCGTGGTAGCGCTACTACCCCGGGCGGGGAGGGTCATTTCCCTAATGGATCCATTAACTACTGTTCGCGCTTAAGTACATAACTAACGATATATGATGGAGAGACTTCAGTAAATAGTAAGTAACTCATGCAATTCCGTTTGGTATAGTAAACAGTTTAGTACTTGTGTTCAGGAAAAATAAGTAGCATGCATCTCCCCCAATAAGATAAACAGTAAAAGTGGGGCCGTAAGACTCACCTGAGTCTTTGCAAGTGCGTTTATATCAATAAACGAGTAAGTAATATCAACAGTTGGTTTTCCGAACCCGTAACCTCCAAATGCCTAAACACGTAATGTCAAGTAAGTAGATGTCTCGCACGATCATCTAGGCTAGTTGTTCATACAACCCAATGTGTCCGAATGTTGGTTCGTTATCATTTGTATAAAAGTGTACGACCCGTTGGTGACGAGTTTGAAATAATAAACTTTAAGTATTATTATCAAATTATCAATGTTTTGCACTTACAAAAGTGTCCCAAAGTGTTTCATAAGTCGTATCGTATAAGGATTTGAAGTTGTAAAAGTTGGACACTTAGTGAAATTTTAGTTAGACAACCTGCTGTTTTATGCGACACTATATGCGTCACTTATGTGTTCTATGCGTCACTTATGGAGTGTCGGGTATTGGTGTCAGTTTAAGGGTATGCGTCACTGAGATAGTGTCGTGTATCATCTTATGCGTCACTTCAGAAGTGACGGGTTCCGTAACATCGCGGCACTCAAGGAGTGTCGTGTAAAATAGAAGATTCTGAGATTTAAGTGTCACTTATGGAGTGACGTATAGTATAGCGACACTCAAGAAGTGTCGTGTAAAAGAATATGGCGGCACTAAGGGAGTGACGGTAACAAGTGTCGGTTTAAGGTTCTAGGCGTCACTAGAGTAGTGTCGGGCAAGAGTGTCGTATAAAAATTAGGTTTCGATCATAGGCGTCACTAAGGCAAGTGACGCTAGTAGTGACGGATATTGAAAATGCGTCACTTAGGTAGTGACGGGAAAAGAGGGCTTATGCGACACTTAGTCAGTGTCGCACGAAGTGACGCATATCTGGGTTCATCAGTGCGTCACTTACGTCTGATCGACGGATTTTGAGCCAAAAACATGTTTTCGGGTTTCCGTTTGGTCCGATTCTTTTACCCAACCCTTATATGAACATAATAAGCCTATAGAAACCATAAACTAGTAAAAATGATCAAAAACGAGAGATGTCGGGATTTGTCGGAAACTTACAAAGTGTCGGATGAAAAATCCGAAAAGATAGGAATGTAGATCGTGTTGTCGTGGTCACTTTTCTCCAAACGGGTGGTATGCTTCGGCGATGTTTCGTGGTGTTATTTGGCGATTTTGTGTGGTGGTGGTGGTTTAGTTTTTAGAGAGAAAAAGAAAGAAGAAAAGTAAGAGAGAGAGGGTGTAGGTGGTGAATGAGGGAAAAAGAGAGAGAGGAGGGGGTTTTGATGAAACTCCCCCACTTTCAGTCTCCGCTCCGCGCTCCGGGTGGTGTTCGTTTTCTCCGTCGTTTTTCGTTAAATAACTATTTTAAATATTACTGGTGCGTTTTAAAAATACAAATTATTACGCGATATTTCATTTAAATATTTTACTAATCAATTTATATATTGAATTATAAAGTGTAAGTTTGTTTATTTAATTTGCGCGTTTTAATATCTAAATTTGTGTACGTTTTGTTTGTACAATACGAATGAATACGAAATATTATCATAATAATATTTTTGACATAACAATGTTACTTAATAAAATTGGTCACCAACGTCCGTATTAAATTGAATCGAAATACATTCGATTTAGATTGCGTACGATTTAACCAAATCGCATTTTCGTATATATTCAACAATATATATAATTCAATACATTAATTAGCCTAACACAGAACTAATTACATGTATTAACAAAGAATTAGGCACTAATTCTATTCCTAATTTGCCGGTTGTTACAGTTGCCTCCATCAGCTTGCTCTTGTTGGTTAATAGCTCCTTCAAATACTTTGCATATTTGGGCATTTGGGCAATAGCTTCTACAAACGGGATGTTAATGTGCAGTTGCTTTAGATTCTCTAGAAACTGGTGGTATTGGATATCATCCTTCCCTCCTCTCAAAGCTGCTGAATAAAGTGGTGGAGGTGCATGATCCTTTGCATATTGCTTATCTCTAGCAATTCTCTCAGCTTCAGTGTCCACCTTAGGACTTCCAACAACTTCTACTTCCTTCTCTTTCTCAGGTAGGGGTTGAGAAGCAGGCTTCTTTTTGACAGGCGGATTTTCATGAATCTGCCCACTTCTGGTGACCACTGCTTTCGCCTGATCTCTTGGGTTGGTTTCAGTGTATCCAGGGAGAGTTCCAGGAAATCTCTCTTGGAGAACTTTAGCAATGTTGGAAATATTCCCTTCAATTTGCTTAATTGCAGCTCCTTGATTTCGCAACGCTGCATCAGTAGCATCCATCCTTTGTCCAGAATTGGCAATGAATTTCTCATTTGTGGTGAGAAACTTCCCCATCATCTCTTCTAAATTGGTTTGTTTATCGTGAGATGGTGCAGCTTGTTGCTCCTTGGTGTAAAATCCCGGTTAATTTTGGCGAAATTGGCGACCTCCATCTTGGTATGGTCTTCTGAAGAAGGTTCCACCGCCCTGACGATATGGTGCTTGAGCTTCCCCAAACTTAACTTCCTCAGTAACTTCTCCCGTTCCCAACTCAGGGCAATCTTTCATTAAATGGCTTCCTCCACAGTTATCGCATCCTACTTGAATAGCATGGACAGTCTCAGTGACCTTCTTTATGTCTCTACCCATGCTGTCTAGTTTCGCAGTGATGGCTGCAAGTCTATCTTCATTATCCACTGCCCTTCTCCTTTTAGAGGTACCATCATCCCACAGTTGAGAGTGCTTTGCTTGGTCACGAATGGCAGCTAAAGCATCCCGAGGAATCTTCTTAGGAATAGGCCCTTGTGCATCCAGTTGCTGTCTCGTGGCACGATCCACTCCTTTGTAGAAAATACTCACGACTTGCTGATCGTTAAGGTCGTGTTGCGGGCACTTATGCATCAAGTCCTTGTATCTTTCCCAAGCTTGGTGTAACAACTCATCAATTTCTTGCTTGAAATTCCTAATCTCGTCGATCATTTTTGAAGTTTTAGAAGGAGGGCAATACATCTTAAGAAACTTCGTGCGAAGGTCTTCCCATGTGGTGATGGATCCAGCTGGCTCGTTTTGAATCCTTCTTTTGGCGGCTCCCTTGAGTGTGATAGGAAATACTCGGAGCATGACTTGATCGCGTGTAATGTTGGGAACGTTGAACATGTCGGCTATCTCCACAATCTTCTCCACATGATCGTTAGCATCGTCCCTCTCTTCACCACGAAAAGGATTCTCCCTAAGCTCCTTGAGGAACTGTCCTTTGATTTCAAACTCAACATCTTGCGCAATTTCCGGCCTTACTACTCCAGTGCCTCAGTCATTACGCATTCGACTCGAATACTCCTTTGATGAAAACCTCGAAATCGTCGCCAAGAAAAGTGTTGATTAATGGCGAGTTCGGCGGTGCGGAGGCGGCGCGTCTTCTTTGATGAAATATACGTTCGGGTTCCTCAAACGGGTCGGTTGGGTCTGGAACAGTTGATCGGGTCATAAACTCCTGTAACGTACTTGACAAGTCATAAGAACAGGTTACCTAACTACCCTAACTTATAAACTAATTTTAAAAGGAAATTTACTAATCAAAGTACCAAAAGAAAAATGAACTAACTAAAAATCACAAACAAATAAACAAAAGACAACTTCCAATTTATTTAATTGAAACAAACCGCTCCCTGGCAGCGGCGCCAAAAACTTGATGTCGTGTAAACGGGGCTTTAGTTTTAAAATGGAAATACCTAACTTACTACACACAACACAGGCAAGAATACCTGATCGTAATATAGTATAGCTCAGTAAGTCCGAGTCGAACACAGGGAACGGATGTCAATTTCTAATAAATTGGAAATTGCTACAATTAATTAAAGCAGTAAAAAGTAGGGACATTTTAGTTCCGATCGAACAATTGGCAAACAATTATGAAAAATGATTTATAGAATAAAAATTTAATAATAAAATAATAGAATAAAGAAATGATAAACAAACTTAATTAAATAAAAGAATTAATTCAAATGATAAAAGAGATACAATTGTTTAGACTATTTTCCTCAGATTCTGATTATCACTTTATTAAATTGCAAATAATTGGATCTTATTGTGACATGACAAATGTACCAATTATCCTTACAAGATCAACTGATTAAACACAATTAAGAAAGATATAAAGTTGTTTTCAACCCGCTAATAGTTCAATTTAACGTTATCCACCGAATTGTGTTATAGATTAAAACTACACCGTTTATATGATTTACTTTTGCAACTTGAATCAACAAAGTTATAACTAATAAATAGTCATCATGTTCATTACCAATCATCAATCATAAGTAACCCTAGCCTATCAAACTCAATCTATTTAGTGATAATTATCAATTAAAATCAACAATCATCAATAATGACCAATCAATAGAGAACTCAATCATAAATCAATAGATCATCACGCTAGGTTATCATTAACAATCGATAATTAAACATAGATCATCAAGTAAACATATAAACATTCATAAAAACCGATATAATTTGCAATTCAATAATCAAATCATCATCTGAGTATTATCATCTAAACAATTGTAATAAAAACTTAGCCAATCATATTACTACAGCAAATCAGATTCATAAACATCTTAATATTCATAATCAATTGAAAAGAAGAAATGTATTCGAACCAAAAAGCCGAAATAATGAAAGAATGATTGAAAGCCTTCTATTATTCTTCTTCTTTTGCCTTCAGAAGTCTCTGAAATTAGGGTTTTGGATGAGAGAAAACGTCTGGAGAAAAAGTGGTGCGTGTTTTCAAAATGAGAGAAAAAATGAATATTTAGGGTTTCTGCCAAGCCAATCCATACGCCGTATGGACATCCATACGCCGGTGGATCAACCCGCGTATTCTGGCGGCCCGGCTCATATCATCCATACGCCGCATGGATTCTATACGCCGTATGGATCAGCTTTTCCAACTTTTCCACCATCGACCTCCATTCTCCACCATTTAAACTTTTCTCAAACTTTTATTCGAAAATAACTCGCTTTCTGCTTCTTTTCCAATTCAAACTTCAAATAATTCCTAAATGCAAATATGAACGAAATGAGTATCGAATTCAAATAAAATGCATAAGAAATTAATCAAACACAGGGGTAATTAGCACTATAAAATAGCACATTTTGGCGTTCATCAGAATACTAACTATGTTAGCCATGACAGAAAGAAAGGTTCACGATTAAAGGCATGCCTTGCAAATGGTTATGTATGCTTCCATTACTTACTGCAGTAGGTAGATGGATATGATATGATAAAGGGTTTCCATTATTCATGTTATTGAATAGATGGATATGATGTGATGTAAGGTTTCCATTACTCATGACATGGAGTAGATGGATATTGTAAAGATGGGCAGTGATCATGACACTAGCTCGATAATGTGAGAAGGTTAAGGATCCTTAACGGTACAGAAATGTTTTGGTACACATACCACCGAGAGGTATAGTACTAATTGAAAAGGTTCAGAATGATCTCTACAATTACCTAAAAGAAATATGGATAAGTAAGAAAGTGATAATGAAAGTTATATGTTCAGTTGGAGTTTTTATAATTCCCTAATGTGCGGATTTAAGTGTTATGTTTGTACAGATTGTATGAATTCAAATATGATCACACTTGGACCAGTATATGATTAACAATGATAAATTGAAGTGTGAAACTGATATAATGGGACGACGTCTGGCCAACGTGGTTTTATTATATTAAGACGCATGGATGATTTATGATTGTTAAGTATATAATGGAACTAGTGATGATTAGCTTTGATTGGAAAGTTTAAGCGGAGACAGTAAGTAAATAAGAATGTGAAAAGTTGATAGTTAAACGTGTTTATCATAAAATTTACTGTCTTTATGTGAACAGATATACATGCTTTTAGACATATTGTGGGCACAGTAATTGATAAGTCCCACCAATGATCAGGAAATTGACATATGATGTGATAGAAAGATAAAAGTCAATTAATCTGAAACAGTATTAAACCACTAAACTGTTGTTTTTATGTGGTTTTATGGTAAGAAAGTGGTAGAATGAACTTAAGTGGGGGAGGAACAATCATAATTTGGAACAGGAAAAGATATCGTTTCATGAAATATGAGATGATGACAGAAAGATAATGCGTTATGATATAATGGTGACATAAAGTAGTAAAGTTATAACTAGTAAGAATTATAATGTAATATGAAGCAGAAAATGACACATTTTATGTCTAAGGGTAAGAAAATTCACTATGTAAGTGAAACCACATGAGTAATGGTTATGTGATTTTGAATATACATTGGTAAATGATTTCACATAAACAATATGATATTATAATTACAGTTAGTAATTTTGTAATTCACTAGTTGTAAGGTAAAGAAGTCTAGCATAATGCTAGGTAAGATTGTTATGTAAATACTAGCTCTTTTGCTAGCTATGGTTAAGGTAAAGAATATTAATGTTGATATGAGAAAGGTGACTTCTAATGTCATTTCTATGGTTAATGTTAAAGCAAAGATAAATATTGTAATGTAAAGATTTTAGCTTATTGCTAATTTCAGATTATGAAAGATGTTTAAGTGATTATGTGTATTAAGATGTTATGTGGATAAGTCTAAATGACCTCTATATGTGGTCTGTTAATGTGAAAGGATAAGAAACATGTATAGCCCCTAGGGTTAGGTGAAAGCAAATGAAATGCACATGTTATATGTGCACGTGGAAAGAATTGAATGAATGTATCTATGTGTATAAGTTGTCAGAATGGCATAGTGAGTGTTATGCGTATCACTAGCCGAACAGAAAGTTAGTTCCTTGTAAAGGAACAAATGTTAATGTTGCACCTTGTGCTGAAAATTGCACTCTGTGCTAATGAGAAGTAAGATGTAAAAGTTAAGTGTTTACGTGATAAAGATAAAGGCAAGCTGCATGTGTGTAAGTGAATGTAAAAGTAAGAACATTTATATGATTATGTTAATAAAGTTACATGAATAAGTTGTTTAACTCATGTGTTAAAAAGGTTATGTGTACAGATTAAAGGAAACATTAAGCACAACATATGTGATTCTGTTGAGGAAGTTATGTGTAAAGAAAATTACTAGTGTGTTGAAAGTTGCACTCTAGTTGATCAGATTGTTATGTGACATATGTTGATAAGAAGTAAGTGTATTTCTTTAATTGCATAAAATTGATAAGGTTGATTAGATATTCATGTTGTCAGAGTTATGTGATATGTATATAAACTGAAAATCAATTAAAATTAATGTGACAAGCTAATGTGTAAGGAGGATATGTATGTAGTTAACATGAAAGTGAAAAGTTTAAACCTAAACGATGAATGTTTATGTCTGGAACAAGAAAGTAATGAGATAGGTTAAGATAAGTGAACGCTTCCGCGCAAGTAGAGAAATGTTAAGATTGAAAAGGTACCAGAGATTCGTGAGGACACGAATAAGACAAATGGGGGAGAGTTGTAACACCCCAAAGATCTAAAAGTATTATAATGGTAAAGGTAAAAGTAATTCTTTTAAGTTATTATTATTTTAGGTAAAATAAAATAGTAATAACTGAGAATGGTTTTTAAGTTCCAGACAATGATAAGTACGGAGTGTAATTTAATACAATTAACAGAGTCGGTTTAAATTCATACATATCTATCTCATACACATACATACGTATGTACAAAAAGAAACAGAGAAAAGCTCCAGGAAGAAAGAATGAAGTAGAAACCATGAATTAACATGGAATTGAAGCTAGAACAAGTGAGAAATCATTCTTTTGATCTTCTCTAATCTTATGTAAGTGTGTTCTTCAATTTCTCTAAACCTAGAAATGGGGTTTTCATGAGTTTTAAGAAAGTGAGATATTCAAATACGAAATTAGTGCTTGTATATATTAAATTGATGTTAGTTAAGTTCATTTATTATGATTCTTAATCTAATATCAAGATAGAAATGAAGAACCCTAATTGGATTAAGTGTTATTGAGGTGTTTATGATGATTAGGTTGATCATGATGATGATGATGAATAGTAAAGTAAAAGTAATGCTAATTAGTGTTAGTAAAGCTTAGTAATGATGATATTAACACTAATTCAAGTTAAATGATATGAAATTGATTAAGAATTTACTAAAACTAAAATGGGGTTTTGATGGATTCATGGTAAATAATGTTAATTAACCGTGTTAATGATTTAAAGGAGGTAAATTAGTGATGGTTAATGTGATTAAAGTGTAGTTGTAATCATGTTGATCATAACTTGGAAAGATAGAAATAATATGATTTGGACTAATTAACTTTAAAGGTATAATTGGTTCAATGGATGAGAAAGGGTTAGAAAGTGAGCTTTATAATGATAATAGCTCATATGAATATGTAAAGTAAAGTAAAGGTCATGTTTAGTTGATTAAAGATCAACTATTGAAAGCAATAAGAATGTAATGATGATTAATTAAATTGATCACCGGTTGATGCTAAGTGTATGTTATGTGATTATATTATGATAGGTGATCAAATGATATGGAAGCCCCAAAGCAAGAGCTAAATGATTTAATCGTCTTAAAGGCTAAGGTGAGTTATATGGGGGGTTAAATGGGTAAGGTTTTTATATTCTAAGTTGCTTGTAAGTAAGAAGATCATATAATCAAGATATGTGATGTTCATGTTTATGAAGTAAATTAATGTTAAAGTTTACATTTAATTGACTAGTTATGTTTTGCTACTACATGTGGTAAGAAAAGTTGTAAAGTAGCAAGTATTGAAAGAATATGAGAATATGTGAATGTTATGTGAAATGAGTGAATTACAGGGACAAAGAAAGAAAGCATGCTATGCACTTGATCAAGTGATTGAATGTTTAGTATGCATACCACCGAGAGGTATGTTACTAAAGGAAAATGTTATTGTATGCATACCACTTAGAGGTATGGTACCAATGGATTACGTTTTAGCATTTATACTACTTAGAAGTATAATGCTAAATGGAAATGTATGGAATGATGTTTACATTTATACAATGGTTAAGTGGTCAAGTAAGAAATGGTTATGATAATGATGTATGTGGAAAAGTTATGTAAGTATTCATTTAATTGCTCATGTACTCACTAAGCTTAATGCTTACCCCGTAAGATGTTTCATGTGTAGGTGCTTGGTTCGGTTAAACTAAATGGTTAAAGTGGATAGAAGATGGATGCAAGAGATTAGCGTGGAATGGAGTTTGCTATACGGTTAGATAAGCTCCTTTTCCTTGAATGATCGTTATGAATGTCCAATTGTGTAAATCGCCCAAAGAAATATTTTTAAAATGTAAAGTTATAATTGGTCATGAAATGTATCTTTGACTTAGAAAAGTCAAAGGAGAAAGAGTCAAGAATAATGTTAATTTACTTGTATGAGAAAGTCACGTAAAATGAGAAAAGTTAGTTCATGAAAGTTGAAATGGTCAATTTTGATGTTATGGTCCAATAAAGATTTTAGGAAGTTATTTGACTTAGAATGAGTCAATTGGATTAGGTTTGACCAAGAAAGTGGGTCAAAATGGTCAAGGACCCAATCAGGTCACTTTGGGGTCCAAATGGGCGACCAATGGGTTAAAGAGTTAGAATGGGCTATGGTGGACTAAAGTCAAATGTTTTCATGCCCACAAGTCCTAAATGTGATGTTAATTAAATGGTCAAAAGTGCAAGAGCAGAAGTGTATTGGTTTAAAAGTTGGTATGTCAAGATTTTTGGTCAAAAATGGTCAGAAATGAGTTAACGGGTCAAAATGAGTTAGGACGTGAAATTTGAAAAAGTGGAAATGAGGAAATGTTTAATGGGTCAAGATATGCGTGTCCGCAAATTTTCAAGTCTCCAGGTGTTGTCGTTCAAAAGTTATGCACGTTCGAAATTCGTATTTTGGTATTAGTTTGTGCAGCCCTGATTCCTGGGGAATGAGAGTCATTCCTGGGGAATCTGAAATTTAGTGTTTACAGCAGCCCTGATTCCTGGGGAATGGGAGTCATTTCTGTGGAATCCGAATCAAATTGCTAACAGCATGCCTCATTCCTGGGGAATGGAAGTCATTCCTGAGGAATCTCTTATAAATTCAATATTTTCTTATCTAAATCCTTATTTGATTGAGGGAATGATACAACAAGTCCAATGTCATATTTTAAACATAGGACTTTACGAAATGAGTAAAAAAAAAAATGGTTACATTTTCGGGGCGTTTCACAATAACAGAAAGGAAAAATATCAACATGTTTAATCGAACAAAAAATTACATATCTTAAATAAACATATCAAATTACAATAAATCAAGAATACATGGATTTGAATATAGCAATACTATACTACAAGTCAACAATCATATATCTATAAAGTAAAACTTCTTCAATTGCACTAACGATACACTGCAACTCATCACCTTTTCAGTAACCACTAGTCCACTAACAATTTGCCATTTGTTTCTTGAGGATACTGCAATAGATATAAACACACTATAAATTTTATATTATTTTTATGTTTGTTGTATCTACATATACATAGAAGATACATATGCTCACCACAACAATCGATGAAGTACAACTAGATGTGAGCCGTCATCATGAACGAGATCTGAACACAAATACAGATATGTAAGAACACAGATCTGATGAACCAAAACACAGATCTAAAAAAATATTAATTCATAGTTTCTTTGAATCTTACAGTAATTTACTCGTTTGCTGCCACCGTGACTCACTGTTAGTCATCACCGGATCAACTCTTCAATTTATTTTCTATAGTGGGGAATAACTTAAATAAATCTTGCTTGTGTAAGTTAGTGGGTACATGCTGGAGATAATATGTGTGTGGTGGAGAAGATATGTGTGTTTATTTATAAGTAAAATGAGAAAAGAGAAGCGGTTATTTGTTATTTTATAGCACGGTTCACAAAGAACGCGCTATAAAATAACAAATAACCGCTCCATATTTGCTATTTTATAGCGCGTTCTTTGTGAACTGCGCTATAAAATAACAAATATGGAGCGATTATTTGTTATTTTATAGCACGTTCTTTGGAACCGTGCTATAAAATAACAAATAACCGCTCCATATTTGTTATTTTATAGCGCGGTTCACAAAGAACGCGCTATAAAATAACAAATAGATCACCACTCATTATTTTATATTTTATTTATGTTTATTTATAGGTAAAATGAGAAAAGATTATGGAGCGGTTATTTGTTATTTTATAGCGCGGTTCACAAAGAACGCGCTATAAAATAACAATTAACCGCCTCCTAACTATACTCATTTTTTTTACTTTGGAAACAACCGCTCCACTTTTTTCTATTTGAAACGGTTCTTTACTTAACCATTCTAAAATTGTATTTTTTTGAAGCGGATTGTTTTAAACCGCCACAAATAACGATATTTTTTGGAGCGGTGTTTACTAAACCGCTATAAATATAAGTAATTAGAGCGGTTTTTTCTAAAACCGCTACAAGTAATGCCATTAAACCGTTACAAAAAAAATTTTGGACCCACTTTTTACTTTTTATACCGGTTTTCACGTAAAACCGCTATAACACTGCGCTCTAAATAGTTATTTTTGTACTAGTGTCTCTGTATACTTAATCATCTTAAAATTAGACACAAATCAAAAGAGTATTCATATTATTTCCTATAATTCATATTTACAACGACCCAATCATCAATATATATAAGAACAATTTATTACATACGTAGTATTATATAAGAAACAAATCAAAACATTAAAAAGAAATACATATCTCAAAAACATATATGATACATAGATTACTTAATGAAAAAGAACAAACAACCAAAACGCATTTGTACAGTTAAAAAATATACTTTCAAGACACTAATGGATTTTCCTGTATTCTAACTCCTTTTTAGGTTTTAATATATCACATAATACATACAAACAACAAAATTCCTTATGACCTCAATTGGATATCATCACAACACCCTTATTTTTTGAGTTGTTGCCATTCCTCCAAGACCACAATTTCAATTGGTCAACACCCCAACTGCATTACCCATTTGACACCACCTTCATATTGCCCACTAATGCAGGTTCATTAACCCTTCGATCCCAGCTAAAGACCTTTGATTTCATTCTCTCTTTAAGTGGCCATTACATGATCGGATTAATGACATAGTTTATTGCAGAAAGGTGACTAATGGAGCTTAAAAGTGTAAAGTTTCTATCCCCTTTAAACATGTTCAAGGCAAGCCCATTTGAAGTGTCACACATCAAACAATCGGAGTACTTAAGCTTTTAAAACATTAACTATTAGAATACACTTCCATCTCCATTTCGCTACTATGTGGTAAAATGCATATTAAATGTTTAAATGCCACCTTCAAAAATACAAATGAAGTTGTCACATGAAGAATGCTACAATTAATATAGAAGCAATTGCAAAGTTAGGCTCGAATGATGCATATGTACTCTTGAAGTAGGTTTTGCAAACCATTGCAATGAGGAAAATGGTTCAAGTTACCATATACATAAAAACTATATACTCCGTATAATTAATGTTTAAGACCTCAACATTCTACTTAAGTGCATATATGTACAGTTAATCTTTTATGAACGAATTTTATAAAAGGAATCCCTTAACAAATCTCATGAAGTAACACGAAGCAACCAATTCATATATAAATGGGTAAAAATTGCCCCACCTATCAAAACTACACCTATACTAATATAACGATTCAGGTGTTCATGGTTCGGTACTCAAATGAATAGGCTTTTACATATCATAATGGCTGATTTATAATACTGTTGTATCATTAACCATTATCTAGCACTCCCATATCATACAATTACAACTTAAGCTTACCATGTTGGTTTACCTAATCATTTATGCTATAGTTCAATGCCAACAACAATAAAATTAAAGCTTATAGAGCAAGTTATATGGTTTCTAGTCAAAGGGACCTGCAACTTGTTGTCAGCCTACCTCAAGAATGTCCCTTTATATGCATCCCAATTACAACATCAGCAAGACGCAAACCCAATAGTAGTAAATCCATCCCCATGACAAAATTCTTGTTTAAGCAATATTGCAAGTGCCTTACATATAAGATTTAACAATGACCACAAAGAAACATTTTCTAGAAGAAGTAATTAACTGTACCTAGCATATGAAGTATCAGCTGATAATAGTCAGCTTCTTATTTGCAATTTCATCAGCTTCTTGATATATTGTGCATAGTACCTATCATAAAAAACATTATCAAAAAAGATAATAGAAGTTATACGAATTAAGTAGATTTTTACAACTTATAGCCAAAATATACCTCTTACCAAAATAAGTAGAAATTAACAGCTTTCGTATACAACAACTATATCTCTTACAATGCATCACTTGCCACAACCTATGAATCAATCAACCTATATTAGCCACACAACCTCCATTTAATCAGCCACATAACTTCCATTAACCTAGCCACAACCTATATTAGTCCCCAAGAATATAAAATAAGATGTATAGCAATTAACAAACAAATCAAAGATTTGATAAACATGAAGCTCCAATACCCACCTGCACAATTTGTAGCATTCAATTATATGTTTAATTCAGCTCCGAAACCCACCTGCACAAGTTCAGCTCTTGACTGAATGCCTTTCAAGAATTTGAAAAAGAAACCCTACTGATACCATTATTGGAAATAATATAGGAGTTTTTTTTTTCATATACACATAACAAAAGTAAGAAATAGGCAATGAGTACCTTTGTAATTTCCAAAAATTCATTCCCTGCACCATATGATTCCCGCACAAACTTATAGTAATGTCTTTATTGGTTTCATTAAGTCTCTCAGAAATAAACATGATGGAACTCCATATGTTCAGTGGACATATTTGCCTTTTATGAAGAGTGAACTAAAACTCTATTCTATTAGATATGGAGTTAGAAACCAAGAGACCAGTCCATAAACTGTAAGAATAACTTTAAGCTTCTTTTCTTTCAACTAAATCACAGTCAAACAAACATCTGCTATTAAAATGCATCCAAGCATTTGTAATAGACATTTTACCAAATGGAATACGGGGTATCTTAATATGGCCTTCAAATTACCGGATCATACCCATTTTAAGATCATAATTTTATAGCAAACACTAACTAACTAATTTTTAGTTAAACCTGAAAAACTTTTGTATGATGTTTGGGTTATGTATATCACTAAACAAAACTCCATTTTCCATGATGAGTATTTGACCAAAATGCCATTTAAGGATAACTGTACCTCAGTATTTCCATGGTACTCCTCGTCCACTTCAAATTCTTCAACACTTAGTGAGCCAATAGAAGCCTTGTGCAGTAAGTTACAGTCAAAAGAAAAGAGATTAAAGAAAACCATTTTACACATCATAGTGAGATTATGAAGACTGTATTACACACTACCCCATAGCAAAAATCCAACATCCATAAATATAAGTTCAGGCATCTCATGGAAGTTATCAAGTCAACCCGTTCATAAAAATTTAAAATTCGTAATGAAAACAGGTGTAAAAGAAATCATACCAATTACTCTCAGGCATTTCATCGAATACCTTTCATGCACTGCATAATCACCATTTACCTGTAACTTTTTGAACATGGATATAATCCAAATAAAAGTTTACGAAACTTTGATCTTAGATTTACTCCTGCAACAAAACAAATTGAATGACAAACACATCATTCACAAAACACTTGAAGCTCTTTATTTTATTTGTACATAAGAGTGAGACATGGTTAAGTAAACGTTCTTTACATACCAAATAAACATACAAAAATCAAATCCACATTTTAATAAAAATTCAAAGGAAGAAATCGAATTGAGAAAAACAGCAAAAGGAAATAGTCAATTGAAATTAAAATTTGAAATTGAAGAAACTTACCTTTGTTGGTAGAACTTCAAATACTAACTGATTAAGCAATAATTGGAGTTGAAGAAGATGATACCCAAGCCAGGAAGATCCACGAATTGAATATGAAAATGAGGAAGATGAAACGATCTCGTATAGAGTATGGAGTGGCAATTGTAATTGTGCATTAATAGGAAAAAGAAGATGAATGTGATTTATGAATCGAGCTCCTCAATTTAATTTTGGCGGTGATAAATATGCAAAGAACCATGAAGCATGGTGAATTTTGGGCGGTAATGGTTCTTGGGAGTGACCAATAAAATTAAAAAGTGCAAAGGAAGTTTAAATTAAAGTATTTAAGTAAATTAAAAAAAAAAAACATTTATTGTAAGCAAGGTATGCATTAAATTAAATAGTTTTATGCACATTTTTAAACCTAATATTACATATTGATGACATCACCCTTTTAATCTCAACTTGACACGTCAGCATCAAACCATACCTCATGACTTGACAAATCAGCTTCATGACATCAGCGAAACCCCCCTTTATTATATAAGATAGATTTAATAAGAAGCGTATTTGGACGAGTTGGTACCGATTGATTTACAAAGCAAGGGTTCAACAATTGAAAAAAAAAAATTAATTGTAGCGAAGATCGTTCTTTCATCTTTCATGAAGGAAAGAGTACGTACTCCAACATTAGTTCATAATTTTGTGTCATATAGAGAAACGTGATAGAGAGAAACTTGTGAAATTATGGATAAACAAACAACTGTGAGTCAAAAGCTTCTGTTGACATGATTAAATGGTTCATAATGTAGGATTGTGCCCTTCAATAACCTAATGAGTGACCTAATACAGAAAAACAAGAAATTTTTCTACAACTGATGATAACGTTTATTATTTCTAGTCACAAGGATGTTGAGAATTGTGTGTTTGAAAATATACTCCTTAAAATGCGAAATATACCAAAAAGAAAGTTTGTATATTTTTTGGGGTTAATGTACAAATTCGTTACTGTACTTTGCGAAAATGTTCATGTAGGTTACTAAACTTTAAAAATGTTCAATTTCATAGTGTACTTTCAAAAAGTGTCACCACGCCTATTTTTGCTTAATTTTGGTTAAGAGTTTAGTGACCCAATTGCACGTTGTTATTTACATTTTTACAAGTACATTAACATAATTGAACTATGGCGAAAGTTTGGTAACCTAATTGAACATTTTTACAAGTACAGTAATCCAATTGCATATTTTATAAGTACACTAACCCACTTAAACATTTTTGCAAAGTACAGTAACGAATTTGTACATTAACCCTATTTTTTGCTACAATTGTAAAACAAATATTTTTAGAAATTGATTTTTAAGTTGAACCTAGGGGTCCCAGCTCTTCTTGTCGGACAGCCGGTTCAACGGGTTTCATAAGCTAAATACAAAAAGTCAAGTTTTTTGTTAGATTTTAAAATGGTGTGTATTATTGCTAAGCTCTTATAAAAAAACTGAAAATTAAATTAAAGAGAAAAAAAGGAAAAATTAAATAAAATAACTTATGAACCGGTTTTAGTTCAAGTTCAACCAGTGAACCTGGCAATTCAACCAAAACAAGTGGACTAGTAGAATTGATTTACAGTGAACCAGTAACCATGATTTTTCGGGTTTAACCCTAACGGACGTGACCGGTTGAACTGGTTATCAAAACATTGTGTACAACAATCAATTCCTAAGGAAATTGGAAAGCAAATTTTTGTTTGATAGCTGATGAGTCTTAAGATAATAAATCTAAAAAAGAGAAAATTGAAATGGTTGTGATATTTGTTTACCACAAAGAAATGTTTTTAGACTTGTTTCAAGTCAAAGATACGATCTCATTGACTAATGAAAATGAAATATTGTTATTTCTATCTTTTCATAAGCTTAATGTTCAAGATATTCGAGCTCAAAGATATACAACAAAGTTAGTAATATGTTTAAATGATGGAATGGGTTACTAACAGTGGCGGATCTAGCAATCTGAGAGCGGGTATCAACTAAGAAACATAGAGGGTTTTTTTTTTTTTTTTTTGGGGGGGGGGGGGGGGGGGGGGGGGGGGGGGTGCAAAGTTAGAGGTGTTAATCGTGTCGGGTTAGTTGATTTTTTTACAAGGTAAATCAAAACCGAGCTAAATTGATTTTGGGATTGAACTAAACCAACTTAAATCGTATTCTGTTTAGCTTCAAGAAGAGGTTTAAATCCTAATTTGAATTCATGGTCTTAGTTTATTTAAAGTGTTATTATTATATGATTAGTTTATAACGTACAGTTTATGCGAGAAAAGAAAGGGTTGTTATAATTGGTCAAGAGTTAATTAAAGTTTTGTGAGACTAGTTTTTCTGTGGCTAGATTTTGGGATGAGAAAAAAAAATACTCTCTCCGTCCCAAATTATTTGTCACCACACAAGAAATACACAGTTTAAGAAAAGTGCATTTATTAGTGTTGACCACCAATAGAATTTCATATTTATTATTTTTAAGCATTTTGATTGGTTGATTTTGAAAGAGGACAATCATTTTGAGACATACCAAAATGGAAAGATGGACAAATAAAATGGGACGAAGGGAATAAGAAAAAACGAAATAGTAAAAAAAAATGGGAAGGAAACAAAATTTAAATATAGAGACAGATTGATATGGTTAAAACCATATGCCTTAAGGGTTAATTATTTGATTGATGGATAATGTAAAATGATCCATACCTAAATTTAGGCTTAAAGATTTGATTTATGAATATTGTAACATGATTAGTAAATATAAAGAGAGGGAATTAGTAAAATCTACGTGACAAAAAATGTATGGTTTGGCCTAGATTTAGACCTATATAATTAGGTATATTTAGTATTACTCTTAAAATATTCTCGTAATAAGCAAGTGAAACTAATAAATAAGTCGATTGGAGTTTTTAGAAGAAACATAATTTTTTATCGAACAAATCCATTATTTAAAGATATTTAGTTCCTTTTAAACGACACTTTGATACTTGATTAATAATCATAAATTTTTTCATTTATCACTATGGTATGTGAGTCACTATTTTCTTCTGGAGAGAAATGAAAAATCAAAGAACTCAATCATTTATTCCTTTTGGTTATCAAACATATAAACCTTAACTTTTAACTTTCAGATCGTAACTCTAATTCTTTTTAAGAGATGATTATAATGATACTTTGTTTACTTATCATTTGAGATTAATATTTGATTGCATTATTTGAAAAACATTGAAATAAATATAATGCATAGGGTGTTCACCCATTTTTTGTAGAGTATGCATTCTTTTCAAAGTTTACTGTGAACATCACAAAATTAATGTTTTTCCCACTACATGTGAGACCCCTAGGGTATAATATATGGGAGGTGATAGATACAACACCCAAATCAATTCATACACCACACTGTACAGCAGTGAAAGCAGACAGTACAAGTCTACAATAGCATAAATATGGTGTATGAATCAATTTGTTTGTTGTATCTATCAACTTCAATAATATATACAAGTCCGCCACTGATTACTAAGCTTAATTTAATGTAAAATGAATGCCCTTATACAACAACAACAACACTACCGAATCCCGTCGAGGATGGGGTATGGGAATGTAAGATGTAGACAGTCATACCCCTACCCAAAGGTAGAGAGACTGCTTCCAGAAAAACCTCCGGCAGATCCATATGAATAAAAAGCACAAAACGTAATAATAATAATAATAATAATAATAATAATAATAATAATAATAATAATAATAATAATAATAATAATAAAAGAAATAATAATATCAGTAATAATACTAATAATGAACATAATAATAATAATACTATCCTGCTAATAATGTATGAAGCGGTTACTATCTTGCTAAAACGGTCGACTCTAACCATTTTAAATTTGAATAAATTAAATTAAGCAGTTTATGTATAACCACTCTAAATAGATCCAAATCGCCCCTACTCTTTATTTAGACCCACATTATGAATATTAGGCGGTTTTACCCATGAAACCGCCTTTGATGAGCGTTCCAAATATACTAGGCATTTTTGTGGGTGAACCGCTTTTTTAATCCAAAAACTCCACTTTTAGAAATGGATCATTAAAAAAAAAGGTTAAAAAATACTCTCACCATTTACCCGGCCATTCCCTATCTTTTTTTTTTTTTAATATATCTAATTAACTAATCAAAAATATTATTTAGAATGGATTTTTAGAACGATTGAAGTCAAACGAGCTATTTAATATATTTACTAGTTGAAGGACCGCGACAACGCGGGTTATGACAATTAAATTTAAACATTTAAAAATTATATATATAAGCAAGCAAGAGGTTTCGCTTCTAATACTTTTTACATAAAACTTAACTTTCTATGTTTTACAATCATTTGTTTCGATCAACAACTAACATGTTTAATAAATTTCAAAAAGGGAGCTCATTTGACCCAGGTGGTAATTTCAACGCAAGCTTTGTTCACGTAAGTGATTTATTACAACATTCATCAATCCATGTACAAATACTTATTTGTGACAATGTGGGATTAGATATGAAAAGTTAGGATTGTGTTTTCACTCCTTTGAAGTGTATTTATAAATATGTATATTGTGATGTTTTTAAATGTTACGGAGTATATAACACATACTATACTATACTATATTAATAAGAAATCAGATTAATTAATATAACTTATTCAATCAAATAATATTAATATGTCAATATAAAAAGCATAAAATGATAAAAAAAAAGATCTGTTGTAGTTTATCTTCTTCTTAAGAATTATTTATATCTTTTTAATCCAAATTGACCATTCCAGACTTCCAGTATATAATATCATTAATAATTTCATGCCTCATCATTTTAAAGTAATTAGAAGTGAAAGTCCCTCGATCTAATATTTAGACTTTAGAGCATTTGTTTAGATATAATATTTAGACTAAAGAGCATTTGTTAATAGATGTCTCTCTGCTCATTAAGCTTCGATAACTTATTAAAGGAAAGTATTCATACATAAAAAAATGTAGGTCATCAATGGAAACTTCTCCCTAAAAAATTAAATATACAACTACAATTACACATAATATCATAATTGCTGCTAGTCCTAATTAACAACACTTAGAATGCCTTTAAAGAAGTAACAAACATATAACCATTTCAATTTCTACTCTTGAAACCTTAATACCATGATGACTCCTCGTTGAAGAAAATGTGACGCGTCATAGTGTCTTCTATTGTCATGAAAGCACCTTAAATCCATTTGTACTTCCATTCTTCCAATGGGGGTGCCCACCTCAAAAGCTTGTAGCTCACTGATATGAATAGCAGGAGTGGAAAAATGTTAGAGAGTATATAGGACTACAGCACCTATTGTAAAAAGAATATTCCATTTGATTCAATAAGATGAGTTAGAAGATCTTAAACTCTTGGCAATGATATGCTCACTTCTAGCTCGTTCCGTAATATTAAAATCAGGTTGGATTTTTTCAGTAGCCTCATACTGAAGTCACATATAAATAGTGAGCAACAAACATAGACAAGTCAGACGATGATTTCAAAGTATTCATGTTTATAAGCCTATTCACACCATCGATGTGATCCAAAGTCATTATGTGATGAAGGTCGGTGACTGTCATTGTCATCTCCAGCAAGAGAATATTCACAATCTGGAAAAATGTGGGTCTATATACATTGTCTACTCAAAGCATATCCCATAAAAGAATACATAAAGTACAAAAATCAGAACGTATTCTTGATTTGATGATCGATTACCATAAGTTTGACCCTTAAGGGTGTGAAAGAGTTAACTATGATTGACCAATTTTCTAGCAATGGTCTGATGGTTATCAAAGATTAAAGATTATAAAAACAATGTCATCGGAATTTAAAGATCACAAAATACTCTTTTTCGCTTGAAGATATTGACCTTCTAGTCCATCTATATGGCTAAGCTTAATGCTATTCAAAATCATTGATAGAAATGCACTTTATAATCTTTATATTCAAAGAAATATGATTCATAGGAAAAATTCATCGGTATTAGGCCTGTCAATGGGGCGGGGCGAGTCGGATCTTGACAAGATCCAATGGGTCACAAGATCCAATTAAATGGGTCTGGATCTGGCCCATTAGTTAATGGATCATGATCCGATACAAGATCCAACTAATTCAATGGATCTAGATCTGGGTCGACCCACTTAATGTAAAATAATTGTACTTTTTTTTTAATATTAAAAAATAATAATGTCATGTCTGATCGATTCATTTTTAATATCATCTGATTTATTTTTAGTATCTTTCAATTTGGATTATACCTTTCGTATTTTGAGCTCATGACACTGTAAGTTAAAGAAATTTAACTGTTCTTTGTTGCTTGTTTCCTACTGGATTGTTTTTTGGTTCCAAAAATTAGAATCATTATTTAAATAATCGTCTTTTGGTTCATAATGAACTAAACTTGCGAATTCTTTTTTTATTGGAATCTTCACAAAATTCATCATTTATATCCAGTTGGATACCGATTCGGTATCCAACTGGATATAAATGATGAATTTTTTTTACCAAATTTAAATCAATAGCCATCATTAGTGGAGTCTAATAATGATTTCCATTGATCAAATTACACAAAATATAAACTTTTAAAGAAGATGGACACACCTATTTATAAAGATTTAAGGAATCAGTGTTTGGCTAATTTATTCTCCGATAGTAAAAAACAACATGTACAAAATTAAAAACATACGTCACTTAAATCAACCAAACATAAAATATTATATAAATTGACAAACAAACAATTGTTACTAAAAGAAATCGAAAAAACATAAAAACAAACTTTAGTTTAAGCAAAGATGTAGAATCAAATGTTCCTGCATATTACCTTGAATCATTGATGCAAGAAATACGAAGCTTGTAAAATAAATCCCAAAATCAAATCCTGAAGACGAACAGTGATTAATCAAAAATCGATGATGAAGAATAAATCAAGTTTAACGTAGGACAGCAAGAGAGAATTAGTTGGCTAAGATTTTATACGATCATCTTTTGGAGCTAGGGTTTTAGACGGTAGAGAAGGGAATAAATATATTGTTATATTCAATTTTAACCTATTAATACATGATGGATGCAATTATATATATGGAATTAATATTTTTTTAGCCTCTCTGTTACACTTGCCGAATACATATAATTTATATTTACATATTTAGATTTAGATATATATTTAGATTACATTATATATACGGTTATTTATTATTTTATTATTATGTTTAAATTGTTATTAGGGGTGTTAAGTGTATATATTTTAAACTGATTTAAGCCATTGATATTTAATTAGGGAACCTAATCAAGGGTCAAAATTCCTTAATGTTATTCTCTTTTAATTATATATAAAAGATAAAAGATATACCGGTTCATAATATGCGTGTTATTTGATTGTTTTTTGGAACACTTTGGTTATGAACCGTGCTATTTCATGTTTTTTAGATTGATTTCTCCGAACCGCACTATGATTATTTTTTGTAGATCAATAATAGTTAGTTGCAGATCTATAATTTTGCTAACCATTTTTTTTCTTTTGTAGATCTAAATCGGTAGGAATCGGTGCAAGTGAAATCTTCAGACTTTGATTTAAGTTGTTGAATACACTTGTCAAATTAGAGCATAGTAGTTGTTGGTTTTTTTAGGGATTCCTTAAGCAACTTACCTTTTATTTTTCATGAGTATATAGAGTGATTTGACTCTCATGTATTATTTGCTTGAGAAATCATATGTATAAAATCTTTGACTTTGAAACTCTTTTATTTAAGTATCTTTTGTTTGTTGCATATGGGTGTTGTTGTTGCATCTTGATGACATGAATTAAAAGAAGAATAAAATGGTGGTTGGTAGGGGGTACCGTGGGTTGTCGAGGAACGAATTAAGAAAACAAATACTCCGTATTAAATTTTAGATTTGAAATACTATTGAAAAATAAGCAAAATAAATATACTTATTAGTTAATGGTATATATATTGTAGAGCGGTTCCTCAGAATTCACTTCAAAAACTTTTGACTTTAATTAGAGCAGTCAAATGATCGACCTATTATATAAAATTCTTTTTTACAACGCTCACATCGAAGGCGGGCGTTCACCGCCCTAACAACCCTTTTTTGTAGTAGTGTTTGACTTTGGTCTCCGCAATAACGAGGTTGATTCAAAAGTTAAGAGATCAAGGATGGGAATCTTTTTCACTGTAGCTGTTTCTTTTTATGATGTTTAGAGCACGAGGTGTGGTAACACTGTGTTCACAGTGTTCAGGACAGTGTTCTCGAGAATGTTGTGAGTCAGGATTATGTGGTGTGGTGACAGTGTTGGTGACAGTGTTCTGGAATATTTTATTATTTGTTTTATTTATTTTTTTAATGTAATTAAATGTATAAATTAATATTTAAAAACACATAAATTAAATAAAACAACATTTAATTCATTCAAAACAAATAATAAAAACTACAATTCCTAAAAATTTAATTGCATAATTTAAACAAACGATTCAAAAAGTCCTAAAAATTAAAATGCATAATTTAAACACACAATTTAAAAAGTCCTAAAAATTGAAAATACAATACGAAATAAAATCAGTCATATCCAGCCCCGATCCCGAACCCGAAGCACCACCTCCCGCTCCCGCTTCGTATGGCCACCCTAGTGTCTCGCAAACCTTCTGCTTCTCCATTTCCAAGATGAACCTCGCTTGCGCCGGCAACGACAAGATTCGAAGTTTGGCCTCGAGATCCTTCGTCTTGTAGTAGCCTTGCTTATCCATTCGGATGCCTTCGAATGTTGTTGCGAGTGATTCATCAAACGAAGAACGGGATGAACCGGCAGTCGAACCAGAAGACGTTTTTTGGGACTTTGGTTTTCTGAACTTTCCTTGCGGTCGTGGATGCGGATCGTCACCAAATAAACCCTCATTCGGGTTTTAATCCGTTTCTTGCTCCAGTTCATCTTCAAAGTCTTCCAAATTCAATGTCTCGCGGCGTTTGGGGACATCTCGTCTACCGACGACAATCGGATCGGGATGAAGCCACTTTTGTTTATCCTTCAAAAAGTCCCACGCCATCAAATTTGTGAAACTTTTTTGCTAGTTTTCCACCTGGCATTGATGGTGACAACGGATCAACAAATCGTCTCGTCCTTCACCACTCCTTTTTTGATCGTCAAGCCGTTTATAAACCCCCTGAAACTTGTTGCAATCCGCGTTTAAAGAACGCCCTTTCGACGACAACGCGTCTTTTACCCGTTGGAATGGTGGATTGCGGGAATTGTAGGAATCCATAACGAGATACCAAAAAGAAGACCCTTCTTGGTCAGTGCCACGTTGGGAATTTTCGGATACCGAAATCCAACTTTGAGCCAAACGCAACTCGTCCTCCGGTGTCCAAAGATTGCGGTTTGGAACAACTTGGTTTTGGCCAGTGAGTCTTTTTTAGACTTTTTGTCTTTGCCTCTTTTGGGTGGTTCAGGTGTCGGATTGGTGTCTTCAACGGACAAGACGTCGGGTTGTTGTTGACATTGACGCCACATTGTAAACTGAGCGTATTCCTCAGGTGACATTTGCGGTGGTGGTTGTATCGGGTGCGGTTGTTGGTTGTATACGGGAGTCTATGGTGGTGGTGTCGGGTTGTTGTAAGCGTATGGTGCAAAACCTTGGAATTGTGGGTTGGAAGATTGTGGATTTTGTTGCGTTTGTGGTCGCTCCCAATCGTTCGTGAACGAGTTCCAAGTGGATTGTAAATGATACGGGTTGTTTTGGTTGTTCGACATTGTTACAAAAATGGGTGAATAATATAGAATTTTGGAGAGTATTTGAGAGTGTTTTGGATGTTTGAAGTGTGAATATTGGTGTTGTATAGGTATTGTATTTATAGGTAAAAGTTAAAAAAAAAAAAAAAAAAAACGGCTCTTTTTTAAATTTTTAAATTTTTTTTTTTTTTACGATCTATCCGTTGGAACCAAAAAAAATGGAAAAGGCATGGAGCGGCGTGGGATTTCGAACGGTGACACCAAAACGCCGTCGGGAACGCTGTCCCGGGGCGGCTGAATGCCGGCCGACGGCGTTCTCGGCCTTAAATGCAGACGGCAACGGTTCGACACCGTATGCTCTAATAGAATTCCATTTCCTAGAGTGACTAAAACTTACAAGCATATACTACGGTCTCATATATATATTTTTTTCTTAAAAAGGACAATGCGACTGTTGAACATCATTATGGAGTTGATGTCTCATTGCTTCTATTGATAGTCAATTGCAAGAGTTGAACTATAGGCTCCATGAGTCTCTAGTGTTGCTTTAGATCCAAAAAAAGCCCTTCAATATAAAATGATATTTGTATAATTGGTAAAAGCGTTCTATCCTTCGGTCTTTAAATGGCTAGAAAACATCCAACTAAAGCCTGAATTGCACTAATATGAGCTACATGTGTCTAATTATCCAGAGTAAAAAAAAAATTATACACTTTCAATACAATGAAACGTAGGCGCATCCGACTTCAAACACAGAAGGTACAATTTCTTAAAAAATCACTATTTAGTGTATGTTTTATCTATATTTAAGTTATGTACCAAGTGTTTTTACTATTTAATTACTATTTACAGGTTACCTCATGAAAATACATATCATCGATTCATCGTGTGAATTATTTTAGCTAATTTCTTATATCCCAAACCCCCAATCCAGTCTCTACTTTTTATGACATCACTAAAGCATTTAGTCCCTTACAAGCTTTTCAAGTCTGCATTCTTAGAAGAGAGCTTAGTTTGTTAAAGTATGCTTTCAAGTAGCTAGCCAAATACGGGTAAACGGAAGAGGCTTTCCATGTTTAGGATACCTGGGAATTAATTGTGAGACTTTCAACCACCCAAACTAACTGTAAATACAACAACTTGCAAGGTTCTAACAGGTCGTGAAATGGGTCTCTTATAGCTCTATTGCTTGTCTCAATAATCAAATCAAAACCACGTAGTAACAATTGAATCACAAGTATTTGCATATATCAAGGCATGTAGCCTACATGCCTTGATATATGATGTAGCTAGTACAATTTTAATTTTCTTTTTTCTATAATTTGATCATCCAACATAACGATGCAACAAACCAAAATACTCGTAGCCACTATCAACAACACCCATTAAAAAATAAAAGAGATCCGATTGTGTTACGCTCCTACATATGAAATTGAACATACATGAAAGAAATATTAAAGCATGCATAGAAGTAAAACTTTTTAAACTATGATTTCAAAAAGAGCTCCAACTCTGTTACAGAAAAAACAAAATTCAAATCTGAACTAAAACAGAAACATTTACTACATAAATAAGCAATAAATTAAGGGTGTGTTTGGCGTAACTAGCTGGTAGCTGGAGCTGGAAGCTTGTAGTTGGAGCTTGTAGCTGGAGCTTATTTTTGGAGCTGGAAGCTGGAGCTTATTAAATTTTTAGAAGTGTTTGTTAAAGTAGCTGGAGCTGGAGCTTAATATGTGAATAGACATAAAAGGACAAAAAGTTTAAATCAAAGACATGTAGAGAGGGGTATTCATGTAATTTCACACCCAATAAGCTTGTAGCTTATTTTAAAAGCTAGTTGAAGTAGCTTATTATTCTAGAGCTTATTTTTTCAATAAGCTCCTACACTTTTGTATGCCAAACAAAGCTTGATTTGGAAAAAATAAGCTCAAGCTCCAACAAGCTCCAACAAGCTCCTACAAGCTAGTTTGCCGAACATAGCCTAAGCTAAGGAAAACAGCTAGTTTTGTTTGGGATTGAGCACTACACCAACAAACAAAACAGCTCGAGAAGTGTCTTCTCTGATCATGAACATGAATGGATGATCCGCCACAAAACTTACAGGCGGTGGAGGAGCCTTGTACTTACCCTGACGTGCTCCCTTTACCATTGGTGCTACAGTTGCAGCAGTTGCTTCTGTTCCGCTTTCTTCAACTTCAATGAAAGACTTTTGTAGTATTTTCGAGACATAGAGCATATTACCATCGAGACTCTTTGAATCTACGATTTGGCTAAGTTCCTTATTCAGAGGATCGAAAGGCAATGTCAATCCCATTTGTTTCATCACATCTTTAGCCTCAAATTCGCAAGATATCTTGAACCTGGGTATCCATAGCTCATCCAAATACCGAGGATTAAGATCATACTTAAGGTGAAATAATTGATGATCAGAATCAAACACTTGTATGAGATCATGCAGTCCATCTTTCCTTTTAGGGAGAAAGATATACATGGAAAACTTGTCAGATAGGCCTTTACCTTTATATGTAAGTTTGACCATCTTGTTGGTAATCAAAGAGCACAACTCACTCTTAATAAAACTCAAAACATAGCAAAAAGAAATTGGCTGCTGTGCAAAAGATGCACAACAAGAAAGAAACCAAAAAAATGTTAACTGCTACATTTTCACTCTCTATATCCCAATTAAACCGTACATGGCTTTAAAAAAGAAAACTCCTAAAAACAAGCTACCACTCATGCTAGAACGTGGCCACTTCTTGAAATGCTAAAAACCAGGAAGCAAACAAGACTAAATCAACTAAAACCCACGTGCACATTGGCTAGCTAATGACCCGCGACCCATGACCCGACTTGACCCATCAAGATTACCCAACACATCTTGTAGTCTTTAAAGCAACCATATTCAATCTTTTTGTAGCTAGTCATAAAGGGGACTGAAACTGTGCCCCCATTAATGAGATGAAATTTCTTATCCTTTGTCTTATTTACATTAAATGGTTTAGACCATAATCCCTTAAAATACAAGGCATTCGCTAAACAACTTTTGCTTGTGTCAGTTCTCTACTTCCAACAATGGTGGGGATCAGTCCTCTAGTTTCCTTGTTAACCCATGAGTTTATTTCACTCGCTGATTCATCAGGCTTCAATCATAATCAAAATTTTAATTACTAAAACTATATTTAAGCAAAGTGTAAAGAAAGAAAGCAAAGAACATAAATTTTTTACCTTGGCATTGAAGTCCACAAATCTGGCTTTTGTTTTGTAAACAGTTTTGAGAACCTCTTTGTAACCAGATTGAACACGATTCATTGTCTTGTCTACCCAAATTCCATTTGCTAGAGCGATATCAAGATCTCCTTCAGCATGGTTATTAGGGTCCTTAAATAAAATCTGTTTTAAAAAATTGGAACTTGGTGACTCATAAATTAAGAAGTTGGTCAATGGTTTCATGTCCAAGAAAATCAAGCAACTGTTTGAAAGTTTTGCCTTCAGCTCCAGCAGCAAGCATTCCCAATACGACCTCAATTGAAAACGGCGAACAAACGAAGTTTCCATTCTTGAATCCATCCTTTGCATCATTTAGTATAAGTCTGGTGGCAACCTGTATATAAAATTCATGCTATCATCATAAACAAAGACAGAGCCAGGAGGTGTTATTAGCGGGGTCACTATAATTTAACTATAGTAATAACTAATATTAAATGGGTTATAACCAGGAGATTAAAGTTACTCAAATATAAGCTGATCATAAACGCTAGTAAAGAAATAAAAGTAAAAAAAAAAAAAGGTAAATAACAAAGAACAATTAAACTACGTACAGTGATGGGTTTGGCTGACATCGTTGCTTTTGGAGTAGGAATTGTTTGCTTCTTACGGCGGTGTTCTTCAGCCATTATAGAAATCTAGTAATCTACGATTAAATTATTCAGGTTTATGAGCAACACGTTTATATTATTAATGTGATGTGATTTGGCGAATCAAACAAGAATGAGGGAGCGCAGCCCCATGGGCCGAATAATTACTCCGGTCTCAAAAGTTTACTGGGCCCATCCTATTAAATTAATATTGAACTTGTATGTAGAGGTGCAAATCGAAAACCGGTTTTTTGCATAACCGATCGAAAACCGAAAACCGGTTTTTTTGAAAACCGGTTTTTTAAAAACCGGAACCGGTTTTGAAAACCCGACCGGTTTTGATCGGTTTTGAGTTTGGGCGCCAACCGGTTTTTTACCGGTTCAAAAACCGGTTTTAACCGGTTATTGAAAAAAACCGGTTTTAACCGGTTTTTTTTCAAAAAAATCACAAACGGCTAGTAGCCGTTGGAGGAGCGGGTTTGACGATTTTTTGAACTTTTTGGGGTGTTTTTGCCCCCTCAATCACACTATAAATAGCAATGGTTAGTTTAGGTTCAAACCACACCAAAATCTATCACTTTCTCTCATATTCTATCATATTCTCTCAAAAACTCTCAATATATATATATAATTTTCGTTTGCGAAATGGAAAATATACAATCTCAAGCTTCCGGTTCCGGTTCCGTTGGTAGCAATGTACGAAAGAAAGCTTACACAAACGATGATATCGTGCAAGTTAAATCAACGAACCGAAACCAAGAAGTTTGGGTGAATTATGATTTGTGCATTATGAATGATGGGACGAGTAAGGCTCGTTGCAAGAGATGTGGGAACTTTTATAATGCTTCATCAAACTCCACATTACGAGCTCACATGACCGCGGTTTGTAGATCGAATAATCAAGATGCCTCACAATCGACACTTGGTTCGGATGGTGGGGTTTTTATATACGACAATGATGCGCTTCGAGAAGATTTTACAAAGTTTGTCATCCAAGAGGCGCTTCCATTCAACCACTTCGACAACCAACGACTTACGGGTATCATCAAAAAGAGACTACAACCGCGATACCAACAAGTAAGTCGTACTACCCTTAGAAACGATGCGTTTAAATTATGGAAAAATGCTAAAAAAGATATAATTGATGGGTTTCTAAACTATAAACATGGCGTTTCTATTACTTGTGATGTTTGGACCGCACCACATGGTACGGCAAATTCTTATTTAGCCGTTACGGCCCATTGGTTTCATCCCGAGTCTTGGTTATTGATGAAACGTACTATTGCTTTTAAATTGTTTGGTTATCCGCATACGGGATGTAACTTGCGAAAAATTTTAAATGACACTTTAATTGAATATAATTTAGACGATAAAGTTTTTACAATTTCACTAGATAATGCGTCAAACAATACGAGAGCAATGAATTTACTAAAATTACGTTTAAAACCAATTTTAAATGGCGCTTTTTTTCATTCTCGTTGTGTTGCTCATATTATAAATTTGGCCGTACAAGCGGCATTAAAAATATGTGATAATTTACGTCAAAAATTTAAGAGTTTATTAGTAACTATATATAGTTCTAGTAACGAACGTCAAGCTAATTATAGACGTTTTCGTGTACAATGTGGTGAAACTCCCCTAGGACCATGCTATGATAATAATACTAGGTGGAATTCTACTCACGATATGTTTGAAAATATTTTAAGACAACGTGAAACTTTAAATGCTTTTAATACGTTGCTAGTTGATAGAAATAAGTCCGTAGCTATAACCGATTATGAATGGGATCAACTTTACGATTTAACTTCTTTTTTAGTAGTTTTTAAAGATGCTACTACTATCCTTTCGGGTGTATATTACCCAACTAGCTCCTTAGTTCTAAACCAAGTTTTTATAATGACCGAAAAATTAAAAGAATTTGAACTTTCGTCATATCCAATGTTTAGAAAAATGGTTAGAGTTATAAAAAAGAAATTTATAAAATATTTTGGTAACATGCCTTTGGTTTTTACTTGTGCCGCCGCACTAAATCCAACTATAAATGTTGGCGGCGTACAACGTATACTCACAACAATTTTGGAAAATTTGGACTTAAACTTAACCGACGACCCGAACTATATTCCAAATGAAATTACTCGATTTGAAAATGGTTTTACACAATTATTTGAGATTTATGCGTCAAAAATTGGTTACCAACCAAATCCAATTGTTGACTCCATGCGGGCGGGAACATCTCGGGCATCATCTAGTGACATAAGCGTAAACCTTTATAATGCTTTACTTGAAGACGCTTCAAAGCGTCAACGCACATCGGCTCCAACAAGCGAGTTGGGACACTATAAGTCTACAAACTTTTTAACCACTTTAAGTGTTGACCAATTTCGTAATTTTCACATTTTGAGTTGGTGGAAAGAAAGAGAAGTACAATTTCCAATTTTATCCGCTATGGCTCGGGATTTATTAGCCGTCCAAGCTTCGACTGTAGCTTCCGAATCGGCTTTTTCTACTAGCGGTAGAATCATATCGGAAAGAAGATCAAGACTAACCGCTGAATCCGTGGAAGTATGTGTATGTTTGAAAGATTACTTGGATGGGGTAGATAGGATACAAAATGTAACAACGTTGGAAGGCCCACTATTAGGTAATGTTGAAGATATTATCCAAGAAGAAGAAGTCGCATTAGGGATATCACCTCCAACGACCGAATTAGATGAAGGTGAATTTGAAGAACTTGAAGTTGAATCCGTGGATGAGGATGAAGTTTGGGATGACATAATCACATAAGTAGTTAAGTGTATCCGGGTGATGGCCATGCCGAAGCTCGATATACTTTACTACACGATTACATTTTCGGGTGATGGCCATGCCGAAGCTCGAAATGTATTTGTATTTTATATTTTTAGTTGTAATTGTATCATTCAAATAAAAGTTATGTTTGTATTTTATATTTTTAGTTGTAAGTGCATTATTTATAATAAAAGTTATGAAGACTTTTTCGATTCAATAATATTTTAAGAAGACTTATATAAGACTTTTGTTTAAGTTATTGTTTAATTATGTTTCCATTACTAATGTTCTATGAATTCAATAAAAAAAATTGACCCAAACATTGTTTTTCCTTAAAAAGCTTAACGTTCGAACCACTTGAAAATGGGAGTTGATAAATGCAAGGAAGTTTTTACTAAATCCACGGAAAAGTACAACTCTTTGTGCTTACAGTACCATTTTTTATGCACATGCTTCCTTGAATTTAGTAAAAAATTCCTTGAATGTATCAACTCACTTTGAATTTTATAGAATTTTTAGATTCAATAATATTTTTAGGAAGATTTACAAGCCTTTTGGTTATGTTATTGATCAATTATGTTTACATTACTAATGCTCTACGAAGTTAATGAAAAAAAATTGACCCAAACGTTGATTTTCCTTAAAACGCCTAACGCTCAAACGTGTTTGAATTTTATAGACTTTTTAGATTCAATAATATTTTTAGGAAGATTTACAAGCCTTTTGGTTATGTTATTGATCAAATTTGTTTCCCTTACTAATGCTCTACGAAGTTAATGAAAAAAAATTGACCCAAACGTTGATTTTCCTTAAAACGCCTAACGCTCAAACGTGTTTGAATTTTATAGACTTTTTAGATTCAATAATATTTTTAGGGAGAATTACAAGCCTTTTGGTTATGTTATTGATCAATTATGTTTCCATTACTAATGTTCTACGAAGTTAATGAAAATATTTTGACCCAAACGTTGATTTTCCTTAAAACGCTTAACGCTCGAACGTGTTTAAATTATATAGACTTTTTGGATAAAAGTTATGTTTGTATATTTTATTTTCATTTGTATTATTTAAATTTTGTTATACAATTATACCGAATTCGAATCCGGGAAAAAACCGAAAAAAAATAACCGATTAAAACCGGGTCAAAACCGAAAAAAACCGATTCCGAACATTTAAAACTGAAAAAAACCGATTCCGAAAAACCGAAACCGAAAAAAACCGAAACCGATAAAAAACCGGTTTTTTAAAAACCGGTTTTTAAAAAACCGAAAACCGAAAAAAACCGATTTTTTCGCACCCCTACTTGTATGTATTTTTTTGTAGAAATTTATAGATTAAGTTCAGAGATATTACACAAATAGATCACTGTATTTTACGAAAATGTTCATCTGGGTTATTAAACTTTAAAAATGTTCAATTGGATTACTGTAGTTGTAAAAATGTTCAATTAAGTTACCAAACTTTAGACATAGTTGCTATAGCCAAGATGACATCGTTTATCAAACTTAAAAATGTTCAATTGAGTCACTATATTTCCAAAGCAACCTTAAAAACTTATAAGAAGGGAGATTGGAGATTACTCTTTGCCCCTCTAAAATTTTTAGAACAACATTATTGTTTGTGGTTAAACTATACACGTTTTTAACTTTGTAATTAAAATATGGAAACAAATTGTGCTGCAAATCAATTAGAGGTCAAATATATTGTACACATATCATGTAAACAAACAAATAATTATTAAATACAAAGATTCTACTAATAGTTAATACGGAGAATTAAATTACTTATTTATATATACTATTCTAATAATTATTCTCTAGGGAAAATAGACTTTTTTATAAGTCTATATATTCATTGACAATTATTCCCTCAAAAATTTGTAATTCTAGGCCCACTAATACAACCTAGTTCACTATAACCTTATGCTCTGATACCAATCTGTCGCATCCCCTAATTCGGGTTGCGGAAGCGAATCGGGTCGGGACGCGACTAATCAATAATCAAGCACATAAGATATATAATGAACGACTCTATATGCGTCGTTTACAAAATACATTGATATAACATAAGAGTTTACAAACTGTTTACATTATATTGAGTTCACATGATTACCCTGAGAGATTCTAGTACATTTTCAATTATACAAAATATAGATATGCAAGAAAATCTCTTGATGTTTAATGATTGCATGCGACTCGAGCTAAAGTATCCTGATGGGCAGTCCAACCTACTGCTGAGTACCTGAGATAACGTGCTAAAAGGTCAGCTAAAAAGCTGGTGAGCTCACAGGTGTATATGAGTAAATGAGGCTTATGAACCACAAGATTTATATAATGATTTGTAATCAAACAAATAATGAATGTACATGCAGCCATGAGTCCATAGTTTGAGCTTAACTGAGGGGGTCAGGATCCACATTCAAGGACCTGATCGAGGTGCCTCCCTATGAGTGCCTAATCAACACTCATACTGAACAAATGATAATGCGTTCGTTTGACAGGTTAGTGCTTGCTAACTCGGACGGGGATTGTCAATCCCATATGGTACCATACACTAACATTCACGCTAAATCATATTAACAGACTATGTGATGGAGGACTTTAAATTGATTAGATGAAATTAACTCATGTAGCATATAGCGATGTTTTGATACTTGTGTTCACATGTAAAACAAAACGAGCATGTATCTCACCCCTAGGTAAAAGCTTTTAAAAAGGGGCTATGAGACTCACCTGAGTCTGATGACTTGCTAAACAAGTAGTAATGATGATACACAAGGTAATGATGTCGTCCCACGACTGTAACCTACCGGGCGTCCTAAACGCGCAAGGTTATAATAATGATTAAATGTCTTATTAGACCATCTATGCTAGCTGCTCATTCAACTAGTAATGTCCAAATACATTTGGTTTGTTTGTTTGTGTTTTGAAAATATGTACGGCCCGTTGGTGACGGTTTGTAATACTAACTTCAAAGTATTATCTCTATACTTGAATTGTTGTATACTTATAAAAGTATATATGTTTCGTATGCTGTATACTTAATAAGTATATGTATATAGTGTAATGATGCTATCGTATAGGGTTCAGTGGTTGTAAGTATTCAGCACTTAATGAAAAGTATTTTAAAGTTTCTGTTTTTGGTACGACAATATGCATTCCGACAATAGTGATGCGATAATAGAGTTTCGGGTACTGTTCATGCGACAATCGTGATTCCGACAATGGGGCATTGCGACAATTGAATTTTTGAATACTATTTATGCGACAATGGATTCTCGGATTACTGTTCATGATGGTATTGTCGCAGACCTAAGATTTCCGATTTCGTTTAAGTGTTCGTTTTCGTTGACTAGGTCAAATGTGTTCGGTTTGACTCGAAACTTTTAGCGAAGTCTTAAATATGTTAAATAAGCTTTATAAAGTTGTCGTTACGTTTTATGGTTGACCCGAAGTGTCGGTTTTGTAATTTGACCAAAACAGTCCCTGGAGTTACGTTTTTCAGATTTTAATCCCGACTCAATCCCCCGATTTCACCACTTTTTAAGTCAAATCAAGCTCTACTAAAAATCACACATGTTCATCTATGAATATAGCCCATTTCTGCACTTTATGATATTTTTATATGTTCGTTTACAATTTTTAACAAAAATAAACATGAGGAGTGGTCGGATCGGATTCGATAATGAGTTCAGTCCAAAGATTCACGTTTTTCACCATGATCCGTGAGGATCTGGTCCGAGAGCCAAAAATGAAAGTTGTAGCTGGTATCTTAATGAACATTTTTCGTTTAGACGTTGAGAGTTGGTTCTTCCTATAACTCGAGATATACTTAATTCTGTTGGGCTGTTTTGTCGGGACAGGAGACTGTCTTTTACATATGTTTGTACAATTCAGTTTTTAGGCTTTTATGTTAGTACATGTTTAGTGTCTGTCAGTTGGTCTAGCTCGTAGTTTGTATTTAGATTAGCATTTCTGACTCCTGCGACGTAGCGCACTACGTCGCAGGTGCGACGTCAGGTATTGGGCCTGCGACGTAGCAGACGTCGCATGGGCTTGGGCCTGCGACGTAGCGTGCTACGTCGCAGGTGCCAGTTTTTGTATAAAAACGATTTGTGTTTTCTGTTTTAGGGTTGACGAAACCCTAAACGCAATTTGTCGAAATTCTCTGTAATCTGATCGACTATAAGCAATAATATTACGTTCGTTTGATATTGATTGCGTATTGATTGTTCGTGTGATTATTCGTGATCTAATTGTTATTTCCGCTAGCAATTAGAGTGACTCGGTTCGTTCTAGATCCAAAGTAAGGGACAAACAATTGGTATCAGAGCAGAAAGTGCTTGTTTTGGCGTTTCGGATCGAGTTTGGGATTTAAAAGAACGTGATATTCGTGAGTTTTCGTGTTTATTACGTTTGTTTTGTGTTTTTACAGGTTTTCGATCAGCATTATTGGGATTCTTGAAGGTTTCAGTCGTTCGACATTCGTGGTTTTGGTTTTAGGGTTAAAAATTCGTTTTTAGGGTTTTTGGCCGCTGTTCATCGCGTTTTGCGACGTACCACTGCGACGTAAGCTGCGACGTCGCTAGCGACGTAGTGATTTGGACTTTAATTAGTCCGTGCGACGTCCTCTGCGACGTCATCTGCGACGTACCTCTCTACGTCGCATAGTGTGGTTCTGCGACGTCCTCTGCGACGTCATCTGCGACTTACCTTTCAACGTCGCATTTTCTGATTCTTAATTGAATCATTTGCTTTTTGCGACGTACCTATCTACGTCGCATTAACTTTGTGCGACGTACCTCTCTACGTCGCTAAGATCAGAAGTTTGATTTTTCGTTTAAGTATTTACAATGGCAGCTGATAAAGAGGATATTAGAGGACTTAGGGAGATGATTAAACAAAGTAATGATATAGGTTCAAGTAATAAACCTCCACTATTTACTGTGGACATGGATTACGTATACTGGAGAGACCGAGTTGAGCAATATATTGACTTTCATTGTCCAGAATTATGGGGACCATTACGTGAGCGTTATGTAGCTCCTTTAGCTGATGGGGAATACCGTAATATTCGTCCTGCTAAGACCTATAAAGCTATGTCTCCCGAAGAGAAGAAAGATTTTGATACTGAAAGAAAGACTTTTTCAATGATCAAAATGTGTCTAACCAAGGATGTTCTATGGCTGTTCAGAACCCATGAAACAGCCTTTGATTTGTGGAAAGCAATTGAAACTCGTTGTGGAGGAAATGACAAGTATAAGGAAGCCAAGCTCGAACTGATTAAGAAACAGTACGATATCTTTGACATCCTTCCTAATGAAGACATGACTTCTTTATTCACAAGGTACTCACGGTTAGTTGGTGAGCTGTTTGAAGGAGGTTATACTTTTCCTTCAATTGAAGTAAATAAGAAGCTGCTGGATGTGTTGCCGAGTTCTTGGGATGTTAAAGTTCAATTTTTAAAGGAAAATGAAGAACTTGGAAACATGTCTTTGGATACGTTGATAGGAGATCTTCAAGCTCACGCTATGGAGATTAAGAAGAAAGAAACTAGGTCTGGTTCTGCTGTTCAGAATCCTAGTGTGTATGGTGTTCAGATCAACTCTGGAAAGACTTATGGATCTGGATGTGACACCCCCAAATTTAATGATTTGCGGAAGCTTGATTTGGGTGCCACTAATCAATATACAAAGCACAAAGATAATAATGAACGACCACTATATGCGCCGTTTTAAACTTGTATTAATAAAGTGAACGTTTACATCAAAAATAATATAGCACTAGCTCGGTTCCTGAAATTGAGAGATTACATGGCATAATTACTTTTACAAAATATAATAATGCAGTCAAATCTCTAATTGTATGTATGCTGACTCGAGCTAGAAATCCCTGCTTGTGCAGTCAACCTACTGCTGGGTACCTGTGATATATACTAAAATGGGTCAGCGAAAACGCTGGTGAGCTCACAGGTTTGTAAGTCAATGTATAATTGTCAGAACCGCAAGATTTATAATGAATTTAAAATGCAATTAAGCAAAATAAAAGTTATACTGTCCATGAGCACATAGTCTGAGCTTAACTGATTTGTCAGGCCCAATTAAGGAAACCTAACTGATTTGCCTCCTACGAGTGCCTAATCAACACTCGTCTTCCCAAATGCTAATACATCCGTTTGACCGATTAGTGCGTGCTAACCCGGATGAGGATTGTCAATCCCATATGATATCATATACTAACATTCACGCTATAAAATACTAGAGACTATGCTTATGGAGGACTTTAAATTGATTAGCTTGAAACTCATGTAGTATTTGAAGTTTGTCACTTGCGTTCTACTTGTAAAACAAAATGATGCAGTAATATCACACCCCTGGTAAAAGTAGTGAAAATGGGGCTATGAAACTCACCTGGTTTCTGATGTGTTTAACTTAATAAACTTGAAGTAATTAGCAGTGTGTTGGTGTCCAAAGACTTGAAACCTGAATGTGTCCACGACACTTGAATTGTTATTAATTGTATTGGTATCTCGAAAGACTACCATTGAAATTGTTTGTCTAACTTAATGTCCAAATTTCCCCGATTTGGTTGATTGTATTGTTACAAGTTACTACGACTTGTTTGATTTTGAAGTATGTTTTTGAAAACGCGTACGGACCGTTGGTGATTAGTTGAAAATAAAAGTGTTATTGTTGTCGTCTTGTTTTTGAAGTGTTACACTTGAAATACAAGTCCCATTATGTTCTAGAAGTCATATTGCATAAGCATTTGAAGTTGTATAAGCTCGACACTTTGTAAAAATTAGAGTTTTCAAGATTCTGTTTTGTGCGACGTAGCCTGCGACGTAGGCTGCGACGTAAGAGTTTTGCGACGTAAAGGGTTACGTCGCTAAGGTCAACAGTGCTAAGTCAATAGCGACGTAGGGTGCTACGTCGCTTATGCGACGTAGGTTCGTTTTTGCGACGTTAAGGTCTGCGTCGCTATGTGCGACGTTCGCAAGTCAATGCGACGTAGTAGGCTGCGTCGCTGTATGCGACGTTGGGGATATAATGCGACGTAGGTCGCTACGTCGCATCTGCTCCAGACCAAATGCGACGTACGGGGTCTGATCGGAAATTCATCCCCAAAAACGCGTTTTCCGGCCATCGATCGGCATAATATTTTTACCCAACCCATTTTAGGACATTACAAGGTTATACAAACAACTAGCAAGTTATAAATCTTAAAAACGAGAGTTTTCGGAGTTGTGTCGGAAACTTACAAATCGCCGAAATGAAATTCCGGAAAGATAGAAGTGTAGATCGTCGCGAGGTGGTCGTTTATTGTAAAAGGGGCTTGAAGATCCGAGGTCGTTTGAGGTGTTTATTTTGCGATTTTGATGATTTTTGGTTTGGGTTTTGTTGAGAGAAAATAGGGAGGTGAGAGATAGAGAAAAAGAGAAATGGAAGAAAGTGGGTGGAAGTGGGGGTTAAATCCCCATTTTCGCCCCGCGTTCCCGCTCCGTGCGGTGTTCGTTTGCTCCGTCGTTAAAACGTTAAATAATTATTTTATATATTAGTTGTTACTTTTAAAAATACAACGTATTACGTTAAATTTTATTTAAATATTTTACTAACCACTTAATATTTGAATTATAAAAGGTAAGTAAATTTGTTTGCTCGTTTTACATTTTAAGTTGTGTAACTTTCTGATTGTACGATACGAATGAATACGTAATATTATAATAATAATATTTTTGACATAATAGCGTTATTTAATAAAATTGATCACCAACGTCCGTATTTATTGTATCAAAATTCATTCGATTTAAAGCTCGTGCGATTTAAACAAACCGCACAATTGTAGATATATATTCAACAATATATATAATAATTGATACATTAATTAGCCTAACACAGAACTAATTACATGTATTAAAACTTTATTAGGCACTAAATTATAGTCCTAAATTGACGGTTGTCACATTCTCCCCCTGTTAGAAGAATTTCGTCCCGAAATTTATGTTGAAGTTGTGTTTGACGTTGAATCAGTGAAGAGTTGAGGATACTTGAGTCGTATTTGGTCCTCCCGTTCCCAGGTAAATTCCGGACCGCGCCGCGAATTCCACCTAACCTTGACAATGGGAATACGACTTTGTTTAAGTTGTTTGACCTCACGGTCCATGATCTCGGCGGGTTCCTCAACAAAGTGAAGTTTCTCGTCAACTCGAATTTCATCGAGTGGAATGATAAGTGTCTCATCAGACAGACACTTCTTCAGATTTGAAACATGAAACGTGGGATGCACGCTGCTGAGTTCAGATGGCAGCTGCAATCGATAAGCCACTGGACCAATCTTTTCAAGGATCTCGAATGGTCCAATGTATCTGGGATTCAACTTCCCTCGTTTGCCAAATCGGATTACGCCTTTCCAAGGCGATACTTTGAGTAGAACTCGATCCCCAACCTGGAACTCGAGTGGCTTGCGTCTCACGTCAGCATAACTTTTCTGACGATCACGCGCGGCTTTGAGCTTGTTTTGAATTTCGACGATTCTCTCGGTCGTCTCATAAATGATTTCTGGACCTGTGAGTTGGCTATCCCCAACTTCAGTCCAACAGATAGGTGACCGGCACTTACGACCGTACAGTGCCTCGAAAGGTGCAGCTTTGATGCTGGTATGATAACTGTTGTTGTACGAGAACTCGCACAATGGTAGATGTTTTTCCCAGTTTACACCGAAGTCTACTACGCAGGCCCGTAGCATGTCTTCCAGTGTTTGAATGGTTCGTTCACTTTGGCCGTCGGTTTGAGGATGATATGCGGTACTCATATCAAGTCGAGTACCCAGAGATTTTTGAAGTGATTGCCAAAATTGTGAAGTGAAACGACTATCTCTATCGGAGATAATTGAGATTGGAACACCGTGTTTGGTCACGATTTCCTTCAGATAAATGTTGGTGAGGCGTTCCATTTTGTCGGATTCCTTGATTGCCAGGAAGTGAGCAGATTTTGTGAGACGATCCACGATCACCCAAATGGAATCGCAACCGCTTGAGGATTTGGGTAGTTTGGTTATGAAGTCCATGGCAATTTGTTCCCATTTCCATTCCGGAAGACTGGGTTGTTGAAGTAAACCAGAAGGTTTTTGATATTCGATTTTGACCTTGGAGCAAGTAAGGCATTTGCTGACATAGGTGGCGATTTCGGCTTTCATGTTCGGCCACCAGTAGAAGTCCTTGATGCCGTGGTACATTTTATCGGATCCCGGATGGATAGAATATTTGGACTTGTGAGCTTCATCCATCACCAAGTCTCGTAGGTTCCCAAATTTAGGCAACCAGATTCGGTTTGAGAAATACCTAATCCCGTTAGGTCTGATTTCAAGCTGTTTATCCATGCCCCGCAAGGCTTCATCTTTGACATGTTCGGGTTTTAAGGCTTCGAGTTGAGCAGTGAGAATTTGAATGTTTAAATTGTTGTGAATGGTCATACTGAGGGCTCGAACCCGAAGTGGTTTCACTCGCTCTTTTCGACTGAGGGCGTCAGCAACAACATTTGCTTTGCCTGGATGATATTTGAGTTCACAGTCGTAATCGGTAAGCAACTCGACCCATCGACGTTGCCTCATGTTGAGATCCTTCTGATCGAATATGTGTTGAAGGCTTTTATGGTCGGTGAAAATTGTACATCTGGTACCGTAAAGGTAATGTCTCCAGATTTTGAGGGCAAAAACGACAGCTCCTAGCTCGAGGTCGTGGGTGGTGTAATTCTTTTCATGAATCTTGAGCTGTCGGGAAGCATAAGCTATGACTTTGTCTCGTTGCATAAGCACACAACCGAGACCTTGATGAGAAGCATCGCAATATACCACGAAGTCATCGGTGCCTTCGGGTAAAGATAGGATAGGAGCACTGCAAAGCTTTTGTTTTAAGAGTTGGAATGCCGATTCTTGTTTATCAGTCCAGTCAAACTTTTTGTCTTTCTGGGTCAAAGTCGTGAGTGGTATGGCTATTTTGGAGAAATTTTCAATGAAGCGTCGATAGTATCCGGCCAGTCCCAAAAACTGCCGTACTTCGGTCGGAGTGGTTGGCGATTGCCAGTCTTTGATAGCCTCGATTTTTGACGGGTCGACGTGAATCCCCTGACTGTCAATCACGTGACCAAGAAATTGAACGGTTTTGATCCAGAACTCACACTTAGAGAACTTGGCATAGAGCTCCTCGTGTTTAAGTAGTTCAAGGATGGTTCTGAGGTGTTGCGCATGTTCTTCTTTGCTTCGTGAATATATGAGGATGTCATCGATGAAGACAATGACAAACTTGTCAAGGTAAGGTTTACACACCCGATTCATAAGGTCCATGAATACAGCCGGTGCATTGGTTAGGCCGAATGGCATCACTTGGAATTCGTAATGCCCGTAACGGGTTCTGAAAGCGGTTTTTGGAATATCGGCATCTCGGACACGTAATTGGTGATAACCGGATCGGAGATCAATCTTTGAATAACAACTCGACCCTTGAAGTTGGTCGAACAAATCATCGATTCGAGGGAGTGGATACCGGTTCTTGACAGTTAACTTGTTCAACTCTCGATAGTCGATACACATTCGAAAAGAACCATCTTTCTTCTTAACAAATAGGACCGGAGCTCCCCAAGGTGAAGAACTCGGCCTGATAAACCCTCGTTCCAGGAGTTCCTGTAACTGGGTGGACAACTCCTGAAGTTCGGATGGAGCTAAACGGTATGGTGCTCGGGCCACAGGCGCAGCACCTGGTACAAGATCGATTGAGAACTCAACCTGTCTTGGTGGTGGTAGACCAGGTAGTTCTTCAGGAAAGACTTCTGGAAAGTTTCGAACAATTGGAACATCCTCAAGTCGCTTCTCCTCCGACTTTTTCTCCATGATGTGCGCGAGGATTGCAGGATAACCCTTTCTCAGAAATTTTCGGGTTTTTAAACAAGATATGAGGTTGAGCCTCGTCCCTCCGGTCTCCCCCTGTATGACTAGGGTTCTACCGACAGTGAGAGGTATGCGAACAATTTTGTCATAGCAGATGATTTCGGCTCGATGTTTGGACAACCAGTCCATGCCTACGATGACATCGAAACTTCCTATCTCAATAGGCATAAGATCTATGGGGAAGGTTTCGTCGGCTAGATTTAAAGTGCAATTAGGTATCACACTATCGGTTTCTATCAGCTTGCCATTTGCTAGCTCTACGGTGTACTTAACGTCTAAAGCAACAGGTGTAATGTCAAGTAGAGGGCAAAATTCATCGGAAATAAAACTCCTATCGGCACCAGTATCAAACAGAATGGAAGCAGTTAAATTGTTGAGGAGGAACATACCCGTGACCACATTCGGGTCCAGACGGGCGTCCCCTGAGTTGATCACGAAAGCAGTACTTTTGGCGTTGTTGTTGTTGCGGGGGTTGTTGTTGTTGTTGCCCTTATTCTTCAACTTTGGGCAAGAATCCCTGAAGTGTCCTGGGTTTCCACATTCATAGCAGGACCTAGGTTGTCGGGTATTTCTGTCAGAGGGGTTGTTGTTGGATTTGGGGGATCGGCAATCCTTAGTCAAATGCCCTTGCCTCCTACAGTTGTTGCAAGGAGTACCGCACTGACCAAAATGATGGTAGTTACACTTGGGACAATAAGGTCTGCCCCCGGTGTAGCTGTGGGTGGTTTCAGAGTTGGAGGTGTAGACTTGGATGGCGTTGTTTTTCTTGTTTGAGTTGTGGTGGTGTTCAGTGGATTTGCGTTTGTTGGAGGATGAGGTGTTGGAGGTCTCACGGCTGACAACTAGGGCCATGAGTTCGTGGGCCAATCGAATGGCACTCTCAGTAGTGGTTGGTTTGGATGAGGCGACGTTTCCCTGGATGTTCTCGGGGAGTCCACGAATGTATTTCTTGATGCCCTTACTTTCTGGTTCGACCAAACTCGGGCATAATAGAGCAAACTGCTGAAATTTGGTGGTATAATCAGCGACATCATTTCCCTGCACCTCCAGATGCCAGAAATCTTCTTCCAGCCTGTGCAATTCCTCTTCAGGACAGTATTTCTCTGTCAGCTTCTTCTTCAGTTCGGCCCAAGGAAGTCGGTTTGCAACCTCAAGGCCTACGGAGTTTGCGTGGGTTTTCCACCACGTGAGTGCACCTTCCTGAAAGGTGTAAGCAGCGAATTTGACTTTGTTGTTCTCAGTACAGTCGCAAAGACTGAAAACAGATTCCATGCGCTCAATCCAACGGATCAAGCCAATGGCACCTTCCGTGCCCTTGAAGTATAGTGGTTTGCAGCTAAGGAAGTCCTTATAGGAGCAAGGTTTGGGTGGTGGAGTATTGGTTGCTGTGTCCTCGCTACCGGGTGGTGTTCGGGTAGCCAAGGCTTCGGTTACACTGCGGGCAATGATTCCCGCGATCTCAGCTTCGCTAAGGGTAATTTGACGACGAGGAGGCATGATGCTGAGTAAGAAAGAACAAGGAAATGAAATAAGATACTAGTCCGAGTATGATGAACTAGTGGTGTGTTTGTCATTCCGAGACAAAACGTTTGAAAGAAAGAGGCCTATATTCATATAATATAATACAATATAGCCTAAAGTTGTAATGAGGTCTATTCATGTAAATATATGTATATCACATAATAACCTATTGAGTGTCTAGCACAGAAGTGTTTTTGAGTCCCGTTTCTCTCGAGGTCAGAGTCAACTAATGCATTCCTGTTCAACATAACTCTTTCAGATTTCACATCATCTTTCTTTAATTGTACATAGTTGATCAGGCTATGTTAAATTAAAGTCGTATGATGTAATCCCTGAACTAGTCATAACTAATAAGGAATACTGCCTAACGGTCATAGTCTAGGCCCACTAAATGCAACCTAGTTCACTATAACCTTAGGCTCTGATACCAATCTGTGACACCCCCAAATTTAATGATTTGCGGAAGCTTGATTTGGGTGCCACTAATCAATATACAAAGCACAAAGATAATAATGAACGACCACTATATGCGCCGTTTTAAACTTGTATTAATAAAGTGAACGTTTACATCAAAAATAATATAGCACTAGCTCGGTTCCTGAAATTGAGAGATTACATGGCATAATTACTTTTACAAAATATAATAATGCAGTCAAATCTCTAATTGTATGTATGCTGACTCGAGCTAGAAATCCCTGCTTGTGCAGTCAACCTACTGCTGGGTACCTGTGATATATACTAAAATGGGTCAGCGAAAACGCTGGTGAGCTCACAGGTTTGTAAGTCAATGTATAATTGTCAGAACCGCAAGATTTATAATGAATTTAAAATGCAATTAAGCAAAATAAAAGTTATACTGTCCATGAGCACATAGTCTGAGCTTAACTGATTTGTCAGGCCCAATTAAGGAAACCTAACTGATTTGCCTCCTACGAGTGCCTAATCAACACTCGTCTTCCCAAATGCTAATACATCCGTTTGACCGATTAGTGCGTGCTAACCCGGATGAGGATTGTCAATCCCATATGATATCATATACTAACATTCACGCTATAAAATACTAGAGACTATGCTTATGGAGGACTTTAAATTGATTAGCTTGAAACTCATGTAGTATTTGAAGTTTGTCACTTGCGTTCTACTTGTAAAACAAAATGATGCAGTAATATCACACCCCTGGTAAAAGTAGTGAAAATGGGGCTATGAAACTCACCTGGTTTCTGATGTGTTTAACTTAATAAACTTGAAGTAATTAGCAGTGTGTTGGTGTCCAAAGACTTGAAACCTGAATGTGTCCACGACACTTGAATTGTTATTAATTGTATTGGTATCTCGAAAGACTACCATTGAAATTGTTTGTCTAACTTAATGTCCAAATTTCCCCGATTTGGTTGATTGTATTGTTACAAGTTACTACGACTTGTTTGATTTTGAAGTATGTTTTTGAAAACGCGTACGGACCGTTGGTGATTAGTTGAAAATAAAAGTGTTATTGTTGTCGTCTTGTTTTTGAAGTGTTACACTTGAAATACAAGTCCCATTATGTTCTAGAAGTCATATTGCATAAGCATTTGAAGTTGTATAAGCTCGACACTTTGTAAAAATTAGAGTTTTCAAGATTCTGTTTTGTGCGACGTAGCCTGCGACGTAGGCTGCGACGTAAGAGTTTTGCGACGTAAAGGGTTACGTCGCTAAGGTCAACAGTGCTAAGTCAATAGCGACGTAGGGTGCTACGTCGCTTATGCGACGTAGGTTCGTTTTTGCGACGTTAAGGTCTGCGTCGCTATGTGCGACGTTCGCAAGTCAATGCGACGTAGTAGGCTGCGTCGCTGTATGCGACGTTGGGGATATAATGCGACGTAGGTCGCTACGTCGCATCTGCTCCAGACCAAATGCGACGTACGGGGTCTGATCGGAAATTCATCCCCAAAAACGCGTTTTCCGGCCATCGATCGGCATAATATTTTTACCCAACCCATTTTAGGACATTACAAGGTTATACAAACAACTAGCAAGTTATAAATCTTAAAAACGAGAGTTTTCGGAGTTGTGTCGGAAACTTACAAATCGCCGAAATGAAATTCCGGAAAGATAGAAGTGTAGATCGTCGCGAGGTGGTCGTTTATTGTAAAAGGGGCTTGAAGATCCGAGGTCGTTTGAGGTGTTTATTTTGCGATTTTGATGATTTTTGGTTTGGGTTTTGTTGAGAGAAAATAGGGAGGTGAGAGATAGAGAAAAAGAGAAATGGAAGAAAGTGGGTGGAAGTGGGGGTTAAATCCCCATTTTCGCCCCGCGTTCCCGCTCCGTGCGGTGTTCGTTTGCTCCGTCGTTAAAACGTTAAATAATTATTTTATATATTAGTTGTTACTTTTAAAAATACAACGTATTACGTTAAATTTTATTTAAATATTTTACTAACCACTTAATATTTGAATTATAAAAGGTAAGTAAATTTGTTTGCTCGTTTTACATTTTAAGTTGTGTAACTTTCTGATTGTACGATACGAATGAATACGTAATATTATAATAATAATATTTTTGACATAATAGCGTTATTTAATAAAATTGATCACCAACGTCCGTATTTATTGTATCAAAATTCATTCGATTTAAAGCTCGTGCGATTTAAACAAACCGCACAATTGTAGATATATATTCAACAATATATATAATAATTGATACATTAATTAGCCTAACACAGAACTAATTACATGTATTAAAACTTTATTAGACACTAAATTATAGTCCTAAATTGACGGTTGTCACACTGGAGTTGCCTTTGTATCAAATACAAATGCTTCATCGAATTCTTCTTCTTCTGATGGGATTCATTCGGTTTTTATGACTGGACCTTCTTCAAATCAACAACAGGTTCAAGTCTCACCTGCTATTCAGGAGCAAGCTGCCATCTACACAGCTTTCTTAAGCTCTTACAAGGATTTGGTTACTCAACCGAATCTAACTTTGGAATTGGCTTTTGGTTTCGTACGGGGGTCATTGGTTGTAGGTTCCGCACTAGTATTGGTGGTCATCGTTGGCACTAGTTATTCTTCGTTTCATATTTTATAGTTTACATTTTGTTTGACAAACTCTCAATGCATTCGACATTAGCATTGTGAGTTTGAGATGGGATGTTAACATAATAGTCCATCTTCTATAGGCCCACATTTGTTATGTCTAGTTAAAGCCCGTTTAGCATTTAGGGTTTGTTAGTTTTACTATTTAAGCATCTCTTTGTATTCAGTTTTTATTAAGCTTTGTAATCGCATTCGATTTGTTTAATAAAGTTGTCGTTAGTTTCTACATGGTATCAGAGCGTTAGGTATACGATCTTGTGAGTTAGTCATCCTCCGGCCGTCGACTAAATGTTGACGAACCGGAGGGATCCCGATTCTGTTTGATCAAGTTTGTTTTCTTCGTTGTTTTGTTTTCTATTTCGTCATAATCTGCACACTTGTGTGAGAATCGAGATCAACAACTCGTTAACCGTTGGATCGTCCTGAAATTCGTAATGTAGCTTCTAGACATACAGATTTAGGTTTTGACCGTTCGGATTTGTAATCGGAAATTCGAGTAATTGCCAGAAATCTGTCGAAGTTGCTTCCGTTTTCTGTTCGTTATTTTCTGCACAGCTGTACTAAAAATGGTGTTACGCATTCGTTAGCCGTCGGATCGTCACGAAATTTATACTGTAGGTTCTACACACGTAGATCTATAATCTGACCGTTGGGATTTTTGATGTGATTTTCGAGTAGAGAGATATTTTCTGTCGAAGTTTCTGTTCGAATTTAAGTTTCGTTTCGGTTATTGATTGTTTTTCGGTGGAGCGTTCTTTGGTTTTGGGATCTAATTGTGATTACATCATCAAGTTTTGGATCGACTTTGGTTCGATATTTAGCTTTTTGTTTGGCTCAACAATGTTTGGCTTCCGCTCACAATATCACTTTGATTGTGTTTTGGTTATGTACGGCTTTAGTTCAGTTTGTTTTGATTTTGCGTTGATACTTGTTTGGTTCGACTTCTCATTGGATTAGTTTCGCATTGGATTGGCATTGTTTTTGATTTTGCATTGGCATTGGCATTGACGTTGGCATTGGTATTGGCATGGTTTGGTATCGACTTCGCATTAGCTTGGTTTCGGTATCGCTTTGGATTTGGTTTTGGTTTTGCATTGGAATTGGCTTTTGGTTTCGTACGGGGGTCATTGGTTGTAGGTTCCGCACTAGTATTGGTGGTCATCGTTGGCACTACATCCAAGACTTAGTTATTCTTCGTTTCATATTTTATAGTTTACATTTTGTTTGACAAACTCTCAATGCATTCGACATTAGCATTGTGAGTTTGAGAGGGGATGTTAACATAATAGTCCATCTTCTATAGGCCCACGTTTGTTATGTCTAGTTAAAGCCCGTTTAGCAATTAGAGTGACTCGGTTCGTTCTAGATCCAAAGTAAGGGACAAACAACTATACGTCAGATGCACCGTATCGTCACAATACGGCTGCTTTCCTTACTGACACTTCTGACAAAGCTGCACCGTATCGTCAGATGATCGCGTTTTTGAGACGCTCAAGGGTATTTCACGCCATTTCTGATAACACTATGGCGTTTGGGAATCTGATCAACCCTTTTTGGAGAAACACTACTGTCGTTACTGAAAACGACGTTACACGATTGGTCTCTACTGTTCTGGGTACGGAGATTACTATTACAGAACAAAGCATTCGGGAACTTTTACAGCTGAATGATCAACCGGATATGCCTGTCGGTTTTGATCATATTTTTGTTACCGGAGCTATGCAACGGATAGGATATCCCGGGATCCCCTCTGATCAGTATAGAAAAGCGAATCTCACACGCGTCTGGCGTTATTTGATGCATGTGATCATTGTGTGCTTGGGGAATAGGAAAGGTGGAACGGATGGGATGAGCCGAAGTCTGGCTTCTGCTATGTTAGCGTTGATTTACAACAAGCCGTTCAACTTTTCGGGATTTATCTTCAGGGCTATGGTTGATAATGCGAATGCTGGGGATCAGAAATGGATTTTATATCCAAGATTTGTACAGTTGCACATCAATCGTCATCATCCGGAGCTTCAGGCACAGGGTGATATCGATCATCCGCTAAAGATTTCACCGATGATGAGTCGGATTTTTACTATCTGTGCAGGGTTTGAGAAAGGGGTCGAGGCACCAAGGGATGTTCCTTTATTCGGTGCTATTATTGATGAAAATTATGTTCCGCCCCCAGATCCTCAGTATATGGATGTTCCAGCACCTCAGCAACCGCAGCAACCGTTTGTGAACATTCCAGTTCAAGCTGCGGGGGAGAACATACCTGCTCAAGCTGCGGGGGAGAACGTGGATGCTCTTTTGGAGAACATTGAGCAGTTCGGGCATGTGGATTCGGACAATCCAGCATCGCATGATACGGTCGAGAGTTCTGATTCTGAAGAACCGGCCAATGCAGGTCCTCAGGATGGGGGTCCGACGCCTGAGCATTCTGATGGTACTGTTCCGCATCCCTCTGAGATGGAACGTATCAGGCTTTCAGATTCATTCAGATTTCTGCGAATTCAGCGTCGGATCAGACAAGGACGCAAGTATGTGCCTCCACGAGATACGGGAAAACGTACACGCGACGGTGATGATCCTGCTGATGAGACTTATCAACCGAGACGTCGTGTTCGTCGTTCTTCGTCTACACGCGCTCCAGTCAATCCACAGCAGCAGGATACTTTTGAGATTCAACCGACTCCAGCTTTCATGCAAAAGATAATGGAAGATATGCAGCTGATGAAGCAAAAGCTGGAGGCTCAGGATGAGAAGATTGCTGAACAAGCTGCTTTGATCGAGGTTCAATCTAAAGAGCTTGAGGAAACGAAGAATAGGGTTAACGTTTTGGAAGGCAGGTTACTTGCCTCGGGGGAGTCTGGGTCTGGGATACCCACTTTAGAGTCAAGTGAACCTGCGTCTGTAAATCCCAACCCTGTAATTGAAAATATTAATGAAAATATTTCTCTTTTGGATTATTTCTCTGTTGATGATATTCCAGGTCAACTAAGACCGCTGGCAGTTGATTACTCATTCGCTGACTTATCATTTATTCAGAGGATGGCCAGTGGAGTTGGCTCTGAGGAAGAAACAGAAAATGTGTTTGAGATGAACGAGGATGTCTCGATTGAAGAGGAACAGTTGGATGCAGATGAAACGTATGATGATGCACAATCTGGGGAAACTTATGATGATGCACCAATTATTGAATCTGATTCAAGTGAAGACGAGAGTCCTGATAAAGCGCGACATGGAGAATCTAATTCTGCTGCAACTCCAGCTCCAGAGACACAGGCACCGGACTCAGCAGCAAAGAAACTAACTGCTGAAGAAAAGAGAGAGAGAAACAAGAAATGGTGGCCTAAGGGACGAAATCCAGTTCCTATTCCAGTGAAATGTCAAGTGTACCGGGTTAGTCGGAATTATATCGGTGTTATTAAAAGCTGGAAGTGTCAAAGGAATCTGTTTATGATAAAGAGAGAAGATGGAGTTCAGTATTTTAGAATGCGCTTTGATAGATTGAGCACGTTGCCAAAAGGAGAGATTAATCGATTAGCTCAGCTTAAGTTGATTAATCCTTTCGAGAATGATTATGCTGAGTTCATTCAAAGATGTCTACGTCGGGAAGTATTATCGAAGACTTATTCGAAATTGAAGCCGACGTTGGGAACTCGGTATACATGGAAGAAAAAGATTGATCCAGTCACCAGGAAGCCTATGGTTAAAGTTCACTATTCGCCGGCTAAATGTTTGACTGAGATACCTCTGGAATCAGTTCCTTATTATTTTCTGAGAAGACTTGTGAAATGGGAACTTGATCCACAGACTGGCGAAGCGGTTATTACTTTCGTTCCAGATTCTGAACCGTGGCCAGAAGTTGGAGGTATATGGAATCTGAGGCAAGCAACGTTTAGACTATATGATCCGATGAGTTTAATTAATTTTCATGAAAAAGATTTAAGAAAACTCTATGATAATCGGATTCGAGTTGGTCAGAAGAATGAATTCAACAGACGATTAGCACAACAGTTTTACAATGTTGTTACTGTTTGCGTAGCTAATGGAATTCATGCCGACGGCCAGTTTCCTGCGGGCTGGGTTTAAAGAAGATTTTTGAAGACCAAGCTGAAGACACGGGGGAGTTTGTTAGTACATGTTTAGTGTCTGTCAGTTGGTCTAGCTCGTAGTTTGTATTTAGATTAGCATTTCTGACTCCTGCGACGTAGCGCACTACGTCGCAGGTGCGACGTCAGGTATTGGGCCTGCGACGTAGCAGACGTCGCATGGGCTTGGGCCTGCGACGTAGCGTGCTACGTCGCAGGTGCCAGTTTTTGTATAAAAACGATTTGTGTTTTCTGTTTTAGGGTTGACGAAACCCTAAACGCAATTTGTCGAAATTCTCTGTAATCTGATCGACTATAAGCAATAATATTACGTTCGTTTGATATTGATTGCGTATTGATTGTTCGTGTGATTATTCGTGATCTAATTGTTATTTCCGCTAGCAATTAGAGTGACTCGGTTCGTTCTAGATCCAAAGTAAGGGACAAACATTTTATTTTGGACATTATCTAGCTAAAATAATCAACTAAACATGTATATAAAATTAAAGCAAGTAAAACTAGAGGATGAGTGATTATTCTTACAAGGTTATGAAGTGATCTAGAGATGATACTAGATGATGATGCCTTAGCTTCTAACTTCACTTCCTTTTCTTTCTTCCTTCTTGTTCTTTTTCTACAATTGATGGTGAGAGTGATGATGATGATGGAAGGTGGTGGTGTGCCGTGAGTAGAGAGGGGAGAGAGTGAGATGTAGGTGAAAATTATTGGTGGTAATAAAGTGAAATGGAAGAAAGGAACATGGTGAGAGTTTTATGGATCTTGTTGGCTTCATTAGTCAACAAACACCACTCCTCAAATTAAGGGTGTTTGGCCGGCTCATTGGAGGCCCCACCAAGTGGTGGTGCCTCCAAATTTTTGTTCTCCGAGTTTGCGTTCCGTGTGACGTTCGTTTCCCCGGTCATTTAAACGTTCGATTTTAAACGTTATACGTATGTGTTTTAAATAACGAATGATTTTCGATATTTTAACTTGGAGTAATATCTAATACTACTTGGAAATACTTATTAAGATGTTTGGTATCGTGACGATATTGATTTGCGTGATCGTTTAACGATTAATTAAATTGCGTGACTTTATCAAACGTTATATTTGATTGCGCGTGATCGCGTGAATTCTTGTTGAAGTATTTTATCAAAATACTTGGAAATGAATTATAAAAATATAATTCTTATAAATTTCGTTTGTTGGGTGCGTTTTGCGCGTTTTGGTCGCGTATAACTTAATCGGTACGATACGAAATACTTATGAAATATTATCGAAATAATATTTAGAAAATCACTATGTTTATTAAATAATTTCATATTATTTTATAAATTGGGTTCACCAACGTCCATATTAATGGATCGGAATTAGGCCGATATAAAATGACACGATTTAATAAATCATGTTAATGCGTATATATAATAATATACGTAATGATACATACAATTAGCCCAACACAGAACTAATTACATGTATTAACAAAATGATTAGGACCTAATAACTAGTCCTAATTTGACGGGTGTCACATTCTCCCCTTGTTAAGAGAATTTCGTCCCGAAATTTAGCTCTGAGTCGTGTGAGTGGAGTCTGAGAATAGATGTGGATACTTGAGTCACATTTGGTCTTCCCGTTCCCAAGTGACCACGCCGCGAATTCCACCGGACTTTGACAATGGGAATACGACTTTGTTTAAGTTGTTTGACCTCGCGGTCCATAATCTCCACTGGTGTTTCGACAAAATGAAGTTTATCGTCAATTTGGATTTCGTCGAGGGGAATAATAAGTCTCTCATCAGACAGGAATTTCTTCAGGTTAGAAATGTGAAATGTAGGATGCACGCTGCTGAGCTCGGGTGGCAGCTGCAATCGATATGCCACTGAACCAATCCTCTCAAGGATCTCAAAAGGTCCAATGTACCTGGGATTTAACTTCCCGCGTTTGCCGAATCGGATGACACCTCTCCAAGGTGATACTTTGAGCAATATTCGATCCCAACTTGAAATTCGAGATGCTTGCGTCTCACGTCAGCATAACTCTTCTGACGATCACGTGCGGCTTTCAGCCGGTTTTGAATACCAACGATCTTCTCGGTGGTTTCAAGAATGATTTCAGGACCAGTGAGTTGGCTGTCTCCCACTTCAGTCCAACAGATAGGCGAGCGACAATTACGACCGTACAGTGCCTCGAATGGTGCAGCCTTGATGCTGGTATGGTAGCTGTTATTGTACGAGAATTCACACAATGATAAATGATTTTCCCAATTGACACCGAAATCTACTACGCAAGCTCGTAGCATATCTTCCAGTGTTTGGATGGTTCGCTCACTTTGACCATCGGTTTGCGGATGATAGGCTGTACTCATGTCCAAACGAGTACCCAGTGACTTTTGCAATGATTGCCAAAAATGGGATGTGAAACGGCTGTCTCTGTCAGAGATAATTGAGATTGGAACGCCGTGTCTTGATATGATCTCTTTCAGATAGATGCGTGTGAGGCGTTCCATTTTGTCGGTTTCCTTGATGGCGAGAAAATGAGCCGATTTTGTGAGCCGATCAACGATCACCCAAATGAGTCGCAACCGTTAGCTGTTTTTGGGAGTTTTGTGATGAAATCAATGGAGATCTGGTCCCATTTCCATTGAGGGATTTCTGATTGCTGGAGCAAGCCGGAAGGTTTCTGATATTCGGCTTTGACTTTGGAACATGTGAGGCACTTGCTGACGTACGTGGCAATCTCTGCTTCCATGTTTGGCGACCAGTACAATCCCTTGATGCCATGATACATCTTATCGGATCCAGGATGTATAGAATATTTGGACTTGTGAGCTTCATCCATCACCAAGTCGCGGAGGTCCCCAAATTTAGGTAACCAGATTCGGTTAGCGAAGTACTTGACCCTATTGAGTTTGGTTTCAAATTGTTTCTCCATGTTTCGCAAGGCCTCATCTTTGAGGTTTTCAGGTTTCAAGGCTTCGAGTTGAGCAGTAAGAATTTGAATGATTAAATCATTATGAATGGTCATACTGCGGGCTCGAACTCGAAGTGGTTTGGTGCGCTCTTTTCGACTTAGGGAATCGGCAACTACATTAGCCTTCCTTGGATGATACTTGATCTCACAATCATAATCGGTAAGCAACTCGACCCAGCGACGTTGCCTTATGTTGAGATCCTTCTGATCGAATATGTGCTGGAGGCTTTTATGATCGGTGAAGATGGTAAGTTTTGTGCCATACAGATAATGTCTCCAGATTTTGAGTGCGAACACCACGGCCCCCAGCTCGAGGTCGTGAGTCGTGTAATGCTTTTCATGAACTTTGAGCTGTCGAGAAGCGTAGGCTATGACCTTGTCTCGTTGCATTAACATGCAACCAAGACCTTGTTGGGAAGCATCGCAATATACCACGAAGTCTTCGTTACCTTCGGGTAGTGATAGGATGGGCGCACTGCAAAGCTTTTGCTTCAATAGCTGAAATGCTGACTCTTGCTTATCAGTCCAATCAAACTTCTTTTCCTTCTGAGTCAGCGTCGTGAGAGGTTGAGCTATTTTTGAAAAAGTTTCAATGAAGCGCCGATAGTAACCAGCCAATCCTAAAAATTGGCGTACTTCTGTCGGCGTCGTCGGTGCTTGCCAGGACTTGATAGCCTCAATCTTTGATGGATCAACGTGAATTCCCTGACTGTCAATCACATGACCAAGGAATTGAACGATTTGCATCCAAAACTCACACTTTGAGAATTTGGCATACAACTCTTCATGTCTGAGTAGTTCAAGAATAGTTTTCAGGTGTTGCGCATGTTCCTGTTCATTGCGCGAGTAGATAAGAATGTCGTCAATGAATATAATGACAAACTTGTCGATATATGGTTTACACACACGGTTCATAAGGTCCATGAATACTGCCGGTGCGTTTGTCAAACCAAATGCCATTACCTGAAACTCGTAATGACCATAGCGAGTTCGGAAAGCGGTTTTTGGGATATCTTCGTCGCGAACTCGTAACTAGTGATAACCTGACCGTAGATCAATCTTTGATTAAAAACTCGATCCCTGAAGTTGGTCAAATAGGTCATCAATGCGAGGAAGTGGATAACGGTTCTTGATGGTTAATTTGTTTAACTCTCCGTAGTCGATACACATCCTGAATGAACCGTCCTTCTTTTTCATAAACAGGACCGGAGCTCCCCAAGGTGAAGAACTCGGTCTTATGAAACCCTTATCCAGGAGTTCTTGCAACTAGATAGACAACTCCTGAAGTTCGGAAGGGGCTAAACGATATGGTGCTCGTGCAACGGGTGCTACTCCGGGCACAAGGTCAATTGAGAACTCAACTTGCCTCGGTGGTGGAAGACCAGGCAATTCTTCAGGAAAGACTTCTGGAAAGTCTCTGACGATGGGCACATCCTCAAGTCGCTTCTCTTCCGACTTTTTCTCAATAACATGAGCGAGGATCGTCTGATAACCCTTTCTCAGGTATTTGAGGGTTTTCATGCAGGATATGATATTCAATCTCATCCCACCGGTCTCCCCTTGTATGATTAGAGTACTACCAGTGACGAGAGGAATACGAACAATTTTGTCATAACAGACGATTTCAGCTCGGTGCTTGGATAGCCAATCCATGCCTACAATGATGTCAAAACTTCCAATCTCGACAGGTATGAGGTTTATGGAAAAGAGTTCGTTTGCAAGGTTTAAAGTGCAATTCGGTATCACACTATCGTCCTCAATCAATTTTCCATTAGCTAACTCTACAGTGTTACTTAGCTTCTAAGGCAACTGGGGTAATATCTAATAGTGGGCTAAACTCCTCAGATATAAAGCTCTTATCAGCACCAGTATCAAACAGAACTGAAGCTGATAGTCCCTTACGATGATCTTGACCGAGTTGCACGTATCAATTGATGGTGGAATCACCAATTGATTATTAACACAAACGAATCAAATAAACAAACACGGTATAAACGAATTCAAGCACTTGTTTATTGATAATAACCGACTAGACTACAGGGATTTTCGACAAATTGCGTTTAGGGTTATTAGTCAACCCTAAAATTGAATACGTAAAACGTATTTATACAAAACTCTGAATCCTGCGACGTTACACACAACGTCGCAGGCCCAGGCCCATGCGACATAGACAATGTCGCAGGCCCATCTAACTGACGTCGCATGTGCGACATTACAGGCAACGTCGCACAAGTCAGCAATCCTAATTACAATTCAAACTACGAGCTAGACCAACTGACAGACACACTAACATGCACCAACAAACTCCCGGATGTGACCTAAAAAGTCATGTTTTTAAGTACATATTTCCGCACTTTTTGGACTATTATTTGGTGAAAACATTTCCAAACCATAATTATTTACTAAAAATCACCAAGGTAGTCTAAATACAGACGTTGCTGCAAAAATCGGTTAAAACGTCCAAATAACACGCAAACCGAGGCAAAACTATCACCTTAAATATTCCCTTCTTGATTTTCTTATGAAATTAGATCTTAATTCATATTTTATGATTCTATAGGAAAATCCAAGACCGGATGTGAAAGAATCAGAAGAAACGGACGAAGAACGGAGAAGATGTGCAGTCTGGAAGCCCGCTGATCGTCATCCGGAACACGCAGAAGTCAAACACTTCCAAATTTGGCAAACTTAGTGTCATTAGGAGCGTAACGGATAAACGAATCCAACGGCGCAAGAATCAAGCAAATCGGAGCCCAAACGAAGAAGATACGGACGAACCAAGCAACCGAGAAATCAACGGAGGCCAAACGGAGCACCAACCCCCCCGGGCACCTAGGTACCGTATACGGTACCCTAGGTGCTGTATACGGCCCTTAGGGTGCCGTATACGGGGGTGTTTGCCTTGTGAGGTGCCGTTTGACCCCCCCTTGGTCCGCTTGCCCCGTATGCTGCTTTGATGCTTGTATTTGATGCTTCAAGACTTGTACCATGGCTTCCACCCTTCTCCTATAAATACCCACCTCCATTTCACATTTCAAAACACCTCACACCTCTCATTCTTACAACTTCTCTCTCTCTCTCTAGAATTCTCTCTCTAGCACTACTCTTAGGAGTTAGAGGAGAATTGTTCTTGTAGTTAGTTCTTCTCTCTAGTTTCTCTCTCTAGCACTACTCTTAGGAGTTAGAGGAGAACTAGAGAGAAGATTAGGATTAGATTAATTATGTAGTTAATTAGTAGAGGCTAGCTTATGTAATGCTTGGATATTAATGAAGAAATACAAGTGTTATTCTGCTCGCAATTCATATCGGTATTTTCTGTCCTTTCTATTATTAATTTATCATATTGTTCTTGTTTGATGTATGTGATTTATTAATATTAGAAATGTTTATTGTTGTGCATTGCGAGTAATTACTTGTATGTTTGCCATGATTAATGAGTAGTTTGTGGTGATATATCTAATTGGGATAACACCATTATAAAACAACGGAGGTAACGTTATACGGCTTTCATTTGTATAGCGCCGGAATCATCACGAATGTGTGTAGTACGGAACGTGGAAGCTATGAAAGTCGTGGGCACAATCCGTTGTGGAATAATGTTCCCAATTTTAATATATTACAATTGTTTGTGAACTTATAAGTTGAACCTCTACCCGTTTATCTGTCCAACTTATGCTGTGGTTTGTATCCTCCTCCCTAGAACCTGACCAATTACTAGAAGTAGGATTGCCAACTATTCTGTGTATGATGATCAATGAACTCAACATGGTCGTTGTTCCCTTGATTGAAACATATCCAAGGGACACGAAGCATAGGATTAGAGATAGATTAGGTTCATGTTTATCTGTTGTGTATCTTTGCGACAACTTCCGGGGTACCCATGATGTAATCCTTAGGTCAGTACTGTGATGCTAGTATTCCGTCCTATTGCATGTTCTTTTTTGATTGTTGCTTAGGTACTGCATACTAGACATACAATAACATTGTTGCTGCCTTAATGATTATGTTTTCATAAACATGATAAATGTAATAAAGATAGGTTTGAAAACTTGTGGTGCTGTTTAACTACACATTTATGATTTTAAACTAAACTATCACCTTTCCTCCAATAAATGTGGTTAGAACCTTTATGACAAGGAGTAGCTAACCATTGATCAAACGGTCACTACCTATCTATGTTTTCCAAAATAAACATGGTCTGATTTTGAAGCTGTGGAAATATTGCCCAACTTATCATATAGTACACCGTGAATTAATCAGGGATTTATTGGGCTGGGATTTATAAAGTGAACGGGTTGTTTAGCTATCATAGATGGTTTTACTGTAATACAAGCTTAGATATATTGAGTTCAGATAGCCGTAAAGTATGTAATCCAGGATAAAGCCATAAAACGTCCTAGTATCCGGTAAGCCGTGGAAAGGCCGTAGGCTGAACACTGTATTACATCCTGGCTGAGTCTGTGATCCAGGAAAGACTGTAAAACGGGTGATACACAATGTAACCGTGGAAAACCTGTAAGTTGAAGACTGTATCACAGTCGAATAATGTTGAACTCAATCACAACCATTAATGTATAAGTTAGCAGTCACCAACTGTCTTAAATCTTAAATGCCTTGCCTAGCTTAGATATCTTTGTCTGTGTTAAGAAAGGTCAGTGGATAAATTGCGGACTGTCGCCTTATTCCTGCACCCCATCTGGAGGGTCACTTGGTCTCATCACAAGAGACGGTGAGGGGGATTTCAAGGCAGTCCGATCTGACCATACTCTCGATAACCTAGCACTCAGTGACATACTGATCAGTTCACCTGATTAGTAGGGTGCTAGTGTTTACACTACAAGATATCTACGTGAAAGCAAGACACAAATCTTTAAAAGACGTTTTCAAACTAAAACATCATCTCAGCTATTCTAAGTCATGGTGAACCACGTCTTTGTCATCCTTAAGTGTTATATATGCTAGTCTTCCTTTAGTTTATTGTTTTATTAGTTCAGTAGTTTAGTTTAATTAAATATAAAAATCCAAAACAAAACCCTTCCAACTTATTAAAACCCTAGCTTAATTACTGATTAATCGGAACTAGCTCTGTTTCAATTCTACCGTCGTGAGGAACGACCCTGGATCATTCTTACCACTTACTCGTATCAGGTATTCATACCAGTTCCAGTAGGTAGTACGGAGGATTAGGCTCCCCCCGACTTTTATAAATTTAAAACTACCATGCCGTGTGTCTCGGTGGCCGGACCAATGACCGGAGTAAAATCCGACCGACCGCTGGGGGCACGACAAGTTTTTGGCACTGCTGCCGGGGACGGTAGTACGATTCGGAGCCTGTTTAGATAGATTAGTTTTTAAGCGATCCTTTTTGACTTGGATTCACCTTCCTTGTCAAAAGTTACTTTCCGCCCGTAGATTAGCGTAGTTAGCTTAGATTAGCTTAAAATAACTTCCCTCCATACTACAACTTTAATTCTAAAAACCTTCTTCGTGTGCTGTCTTTTCTGAAAACTTGGGCAAATGGCAACTCAACACCAAGATCAAATTGAAAGTTTTGCTAAATCAATCGAGGATAGATGCAGGAGTAATGCCTACGTAGATAATGAATGTCAAGGGAATAGTATGATTTAGTCGGATAACATAAGGTACTTAGATCCTCAATCTCAACATCATTATGACCCTTATGCTTTCCAAACACATCAATACCAGCCTTACTATCCTGGACCATTCAATATCTACCCACAACCATCTTACCCTGTATACCAACCATACGAGAGTTCTAACTTGAGAGATATGCCCACAGCTTATCTCAGCAGTAATGCTACTCTTTCTCCCTCTTTCACCCCATATGAACAACAAATAGCCGACATGCTTAAAGGATATATTGTTAAGCTGTTGGAAATGGAAAAAATAGTCCAAGAAAGTTGTGAGAGAATTAGGGATCAAGTTACAACCATCTATAGAGTACAGGAAGATGAGAGGCATCCACACACCACATCTACTACAACACCTGATTCAGACTTTCCTGAGTCTGGTTGCAAACTTCCTTCAAACCCTTCACCTACCCAATCTTCTAAATCCCCACTTCCACCCATTCTCAACCTATCTACTTCCGAGACCGATGAGGAGTTCATTCTAGAGGAACTTTCCGAGTCATGGCAACTTGAAACTCTTGGCCGGAGTGACGAGGATGACGATGTAGATGAAGAGATAGAAGTAGAGAGCCCGGAGATGGAGATCTACACAGAAGACCCAGCTTCAGAAGGACCGGAGGAATACGCACCGACTCTGAGAAGTGATCTCATTCCAATTCAAACTGACGTGGTTGACAACATTCCGCAACAAGTTGTGGTTGACACTGTCCCACTTATCTTTCCGAATGAATCACCCAATGATCTAGTTAAACCCTCAATTGCCTTAGACCAAGTAGTTGATGAGAATGTTGCTACAAGATTGGAGACAAAAAACGGATACTGTTCCACCTCCATGCCCAAAGTACAACATTAGCATTGACCAAAAGACCATAGGAAGCAAGGTGGGTTCTGCGTCATGGTTTCCCTTCAAACCATCTCTCAACCATATAATATCCTATACATCATTTAGAGGTGAGGATTCCTTTGACCAACCCATTCTGACAATCCAACCCAAGGAGGTAGTAGAAGTTGAGAGATTTGTGGTACCTCCGGTAAGACCATTCCCTCACTTCGAACCATCTCCTTATATTGGACATACCCTGGCCTTAATCTGCTGTAAACTTTTAGGTATGTACCAATACTACCCCTTGTGTCTACTGATGGATGCAAGGGAGCCTCTAGGATTGCCTAATATGTGGTGTTAGAGTCAAGCTAGAGACTCGAACAAAAATAAGCGCTTCTCGGGAGGCAACCCGTGTCTAACGTAGGTTTGGTAATAGTAATTAATTAGTATGCTAACCCAATAAGTAGAAAATGTAACCCTAAAATGAATGTTCCAAATTTTCTATTTTATGAACAAATAGGATTGTTTGCAAAATCGTCCCATTAAAAGTCAAATTTTTGTCAAACCTTAAAACTTCCTACTCCCACTTGTTTGAACTCTATTGCAACATTTATTTTTCACCATTATCTAAAATCTCAAGTTCTTAATATCCCCTTCACTCACAAACTTTGGAAACCTACTAGAATGAGGATTAGGAACCTTAGTCACCTTAAACACCATTCACATATTTCGAGCATTGGAGGTACTTACATATGTTTCTGTGAACATACATATAAGATCTTTAAATGGTTTATGTGAAAACCTGATTTGTATGCTAATATGTGTATTATGCTCGAACTCGTTTAAAAATATGTGCTTTGGAAATTTTTATACTTGGTTACCTAATTTAAATGCTCATGCTAGTGTTTCCATATCTGTTATTTGTGCTGCGGTGAAATTATAGGCAACTAACACTTTTTGTGTGGGATTAGACTCCAAGTCATACACTGGTTTGTTTCATCTACAAAGCACTTACTTTGATAGGTTCTTCGTAAACCAAGTGAACCAGTGATTTGGAGAATAATCACTTGTTTGTTAGATCACGTTTGTTTGTTCTATCTGTTCGAATGCCTAACAAACAGGGACTGACGCCTATGGATAAAGAATCTTCGAGAATAATGGAAAGAAGACAAAGGGAGCTTACAGTTCATTAAATTTGGGAATTTCTGGAGCATTGCTTTGCAGGGGATAAGAAATGACACTTCTGGATACGAAGATGATTTCTAGTTGTCTATGACTAGTTCATCAAGTTGATTAGCTCAATACTCATCATATGTGCCCACAAATTCCAAATCCTATAGCTAAACTTTACAACATAATGGAACCCGAAACCATCACTACCATCCACATCACCATATCCATTCGCACGTACAACCATCACCATCAGGGACCATTCATATGAAGGAATAGATACGGGATTAAATTGGGAACTGGAGATCTCTACCGATAAAGAACAACATCAAAATCATTTCATCAGTTTATCGGCAAAGATCTCGGGTGATAAGGATTTATGGTCATCAGATCCAGCACTTTCAGATCCTTAGGAGCAGTCAAGTTACAACAACGGCTCTTGATGATTAGGATCTTTGTCCATTAACCTCTATCCAACATTTGGTGTTTATTGGTTAATTATGCTTGTGTCCGGAGGGCGACATCACTTCGCTTCATTTTCTACAATCTATCCTTTTAGTCTTAGTATTTTCGAGAGAAGTTAGTGATTTGAGTGAATGTTGGATGACTGAGAAGATCCAGAGATGACGACCATTCAAGGAAGAACCCATGGAGTCAAAGGCAGACAAATAAGCTCATACAACTGTGGACCATGGAACTTACAAACATCTCTGAGGGAAGGAGTGTGTTTTAAGTACGCTATCTGATTAATCGGAACTAGCTCTGTTTCAATTCTACCGTCGTGAGGAACGACCCTGGATCATTCTTACCACTTACTCGTATCAGGTATTCATACCATTTCCAATAGGTAGTACGGAGGATTAGGCTCCCCCCGACTATTATAAATTTAAAACTACCCTGCCGTGTGTCTCGGTGGCCGAACCAACGACCGGAGTAAAATCCGACCGACCGTTGGGGGCACGACACTCCCCCGTGTCTTCAGCTTAATCTTCAAAGATTTCTTCAATCAAACCCAGCCCGCAGGAAACTGTCCATCAGCGTGAATTCCATGAGTGACATAAACGGTAACAACTCTGTAGAATTGATCAGCTAACCGACTGTTGAACTCATTATTTCTATTCACTCGAATCCGATCATCATAGAGTTTACGTAAGTTTTTTTCATGAAAGTTTATTAAACTCATCGGAACAAACAATCTGAACGTAGCTTGTCTCAGATTCCAAATACCTCCAACTTCTGGCCACGGCTCTGAGTCTGGAATGAAAGTGAAAACCGCTTCACCAGTATGTGGATCAAGTTCCCATTTAACTAATCTGCGAAGAAAACGATAAGGAACTGGTTCCAGAGGTATATCAGTCAAACAGTCAGCTGCCGGATAATGTACTTTAACCATAGGCTGATTTGTCGCTGGATCAATCTTCTTCTTGTACGTATACCGAGTACCGAGCGTCGGTTTTAACTTGTTGTACTTCTTGGTTTGAACTTCTCGACGTAGGTTTCTCTGAATAAACTCGGCATAATCATCTTTGAAAGGATTAATCAGATTTAATTGAGCCAATCTGTTGATCTCTCCTTTTGGCAACGTACTTAAACGATCAAAACGAAGCTTGAAGTACTGAATACCATCAGCTCTTTTAATCATAACCAATCTCCTCTGAACTTTCCAACTTTTTATCACCCCAGTGTAGTTTCCAAGAACTTTGTAAAACTGACACTTCACAGGCACAGATAAACTAGATCTTCCTTGAGGCCACCATTGTTTGAGTCTTTCAGCCTTATCCTCAGCAGTCTCAGTCTCAGGTGCAGAAGTTTTAGTTTCTGGAACTGCTGATTCTGTTTCTGGAACTGCTGATTCAGTTTGTGGTACCTCTTGAGCTGACAGTTCTGTTGTTGTAGATTCTGGACCAGGCACTGCGTGAGAAGTACTTGATTCTCTATGATTAGCTTTTGCAGGCCCTTCTTCATCTTCACTTGAATCAGTCTCAATGACCAGCGCATCATCATACTGTTCATCATCAATCATTATCCAGTTTCTCATCTTCAACAGATACATCATCATCATCATCCATATCAAACACATACTCTGATTCCGTCATTGAACCAGCTTCATTGACCATTCTTTGAATAAAGGATAAATTTGCAAACGAGTAATCAACCGCTAATGGTCTCGGCTGTCCAGGAATGTCATCAACAGAGAAATAATCTAAACGTGGTACGCTTTCATTAGAAACATTTTCAATTACAGGAGTGGGGGTTACAGTTTCAGGTCCTAGTGACTCTACATTTGGTTCCCCAGACCCAATCTCCTCCGAGGCACTAGACCTAGCCTCCAAAACATCCAACCTAGTCTGCAATTCAGCAATCTGTTTTGACTGAACCTCAATGACAGCCGATTGAGTAGCATTCTTTTCAGCTTGTTCTTCCATCATCCGCTGCATCTTCTGCATATCATCTATCATCTTTTGCAGAAACGCATGAGTAGGCGCAACTGCTAAGGTTTGCTGAGGCGGTGGGATCACTGGAGTGCTGGAAGAAGAAGATTTACGAGGACGAAGTTGTAGAGATTGAAAGTCTGCATCTTCGGTATCATCACCGTCTCGAATACATTTTCCGGTATCCTTTGGAACATAGCGTCTTCCTGCTTTCAACCGACGCTTGATTCTTTTATACTGCTGAGGATTCTGACGTCGAATTGTTTCCAGTTGAGAAGGGTGCGGGACGGCACCATCAGAATCCGAAGGAGTTTCCCCGCCATCGTCTGGTTGTACAACAGCAGCATCTTCAGAATCTGATCCCTCAACAGTGTTATGAGAACCTGAATCTTCCGGGACATCCTCGATCTGGACCAACACATTATCAACTTGCTCCCCCGCAGCATGAACAGGAATATCAACAAATGGTTGTTGGGGCTGCTGAGCAGGTGCGTCCATATATTGAGGATCTGGAGGTGGCATGTAGTTTTCATCAATAATCGCACAAAATAAAGGAGTATCTTGTCGTGCCTGAACTCCTTTTTCTTGAGCAGTGCAGACGGCAAAGTATTGGTACAATTCTGTGAGTATTATCGACATCGCCTAGTGCTGTAAGAGTTGGGTGATGACGATCAATGAACAACTGGATAAACCGAGGATACAATGCCCATTTCGAGTTTCCGGCGTTGACGTTGTCGACCATGTTCTTGAATATAAAACCGGAATAGTTGTATGGCTTATTATACACCAACGCTAACATTGCCGATGCCATTCGGTGACTAATTCCATCAGTACCCGCTTTCCTGCTGCCCAGACAAACTATAAAGATATGCATTAGATATCTCCAAACTCTTGTAAGATTCGCTTTTCTATACTGATCAGTTGGAATCCCCGGATAACCCATCCTTTGCATACCGCCAGTAATGAATTGGTTCTCAAAAATGACTGGCATATCAGGCTGATCGTTGAACTGCAATAATTCTTTAATTCCCTGTTCAGTTACGACAATTTGGGTGTTCAAAACAGTAGACACATTACGAGGTACATTGTTCTCAGTAACGATCAATGAGTTTAGCCAGAATGGTCCAATCAGATTCTTGTAAACAACAGTATCATCCGAAATAGCGTGAGAAATCCTCGAACGACGAAGAAATGCAATCATCTCACGAAATGGACCCGCGTTCTTGTGAGTTGGATCTAAGTATGACACGGTATTGTGATGCCCCTCATAAGCTAAAGCCATATCTGTAAAACAGTACAGAATATATATTCGAAACACGTTAGAATAACATAATATATTGTCACAAAAGAAGGATTTCATTGATATGTTTATATAATTACAAAGTTAAGATCATACATATCAAATCCTAAACCCTCAACCCTAAACCTAGACCTAGACCTAGGATCCCAGTGAAACAGATACAGCCAAAATCCAAGACAAGGTCAGGCTAAGATCCAAGACAAGGATGGTATCCCACCAGACCACGACAAAAGAAAATTAATCGGGAGTATGTCCCAATTATCAAAAAGAAGCTTTAAGGCACTAGGTCGAGTTGTAACACTCTGTAATCACCAGAAAGCACAAAAGGATCCACGACCGGAAGATAGACCTTCAAGCCGCGGATATACGTTGTTGAACAGCATTTTGGGCAGAAACAGTGAACACAGTCTTTCTCAGTCAGTTAGTAACTGAAAGAAATCGCCCGCCATTGCTGGATAGAATTTGACAGTTAGAAAATGCAACGTATTATTTTTACAAAACGACTCATTTTTCCTGGAATGTGCGACATCATGTATTACGTTGCACGACTAATAGCGACATAGCAACAACTTCGCATAAATATTGAATAAAAACAAAAGCGACGTTGACCATAACGTCGCAAAACAATTGAGCGACGTTAAGGGTGAGGTCGCATTTCGCAATTAATTGTGAATTTAATCACATTTTAAAAAGGAGCGACGTTGTACGCGTTGTCGCTGGTGAGGTCGCAGGAAAAGCGACGTAGAATAGGACGTCGCATAACAAGCGACGTAGTATGGGACGTCGCAGAAAGTTACAAATTACCAAAATAATGCGACGTTGGCTGCTACGTTGCAGCTGACGTAGCACTGACGAACAGCAACCCAAACCCAGAAAACCCTAGATGAAAAATTTGGGGGTTTTCAAATCTACATATACTCAACGATGCGGCCTATACCCAAGAACAAGAAAACATGTATGATTTCATGGAAAACAATCGTTTGAGAGTCTAATTACCCCAAAAACCGTACCCTCCAAAAACCCGTAACTATAATTAACGATAATACATGATTTACACGGTGAAAGGGGGTAAATGTAGTACCAAAATGTCGAGTAACGATGGTAGAACACAAAGATGTGAGTAGATCGGAACAAAAGCCTCTAAAAATCAAGAATCGAAAAGAAAATCGTCGGTAGTCGCTACGCCGCAATCGCCAGAGAGAACGTCGCACGTGAGTTCGCAAATAAAGTGTGTATAGTGGAACGAGTACGTCGCGAGTAAAAAAAGTTTATAGTGTAGCCCTAATTGCGACGTCATAACCCACACTGCAGCCACCCAGCAAGAATCGCCTCCAAATCTTTAAACACTAAAGTGTGAGATTCACTCATAAGAATCTCCACTTACATGATGGAATGATTCTTTGCTAAGTACGGATACAAGGCATTATGCACCAGATCGACATGTCCAAAGCTGAACCGTTCTTCATGGAATCGGAGGATCACTTCGTCTCCTCTCATTTATCGTTCTCAGCTTCATAACGACAATCGTCATCTGGGGAGTTTCTTAACCTTCACTCAGTTTTCATGATTTTATTTTGCTTTGTTAGCCTGTTAATCTAAGAAGTAATCTATACTCTATCCTAAAGCTTATTACTAAGTGTGAGATTCCAGCCCATTACATACACTTGAGTAACATTTTCTATATGTTCAAACTCTAAGTGTGGGATTATACTTTACAGTATAATCTCAACTCAAGAGAACATTAGGGACAATGTTCCTCTAAGTGTGGGATAGTAGGTATAGAATACCTTGGATTGGATGTTTACAGATTTTTATGTCCGAATAGCTCAACTCGGAAAATGTTCCTCAAAATTTTCAAAATTTTCAAAATTTTTAACAAAACTAATAAAGTATGGGCCAAATCATTCGATTAGCTCTACTATTTTTGAGTTATAATTTCTCTCAGGAGAAACCATTTCTAATATGAGTCAGTTATATTCAGGAATATTAGGGAAATTAAGGTAGAAATTTCTTAAATAAGTAGTGATAATCTAAAAGGAGCATGACTAGGTACATACAACCCTATTTGCAGTGAGGTTTTGAGCCTTAAAAGCATTCATTTTAAATGCTACATTGTTCATTTCTTGTGTGTGCCGATGCTAGTATCTCTAAATTAGAACTTGTTCCTGACATACGTTTCGAGACCACATTGGAGAGTACCGTACGCGGTATAGGTGTAATTAGATGATCTTGACATTCCTTAGGATTTAACCCATTTTTACATACCTTTTCAAGCCCAAAACCCTTCTGATACTCATTTTTAGTATCGATGATCCGCCTAGAAAACCCTGTTGAGCCTAAACCTTTCGTTTCTTCAAAACCCTACATTTTTAACCCACTTATCCAAAACTTCTAACAACTTATCTTAGAATTTCTGAGGATTATGAAAAACATCTTGAAGAATCTTCTTCTGAATTGATCTACTCCTTCGTGTTCACCAAAATTGAAGAAAATCAAAGGTGCGAAAAATTGGCACCAAAGAAAAGACTCGAAGAAGTCCGTGATAAGAAAGAAAAGATTTCCGAAAGAAAAGCAAAGAAAAATATCCTTGGAAGTTCTCTGGCAAAGAAGTTCTGAAAAAAGAAAAAGAAAATAAAAAGCAGAAAAAGAAAGAAAAGAAAAAGGGAAGAAAATAAAGCTAAGTGCTTCAAAGTATCAATCGTTCAAAGAAAGATCCGATGAAATACGAGTAGCTATCTCCTCCGTTCTACAATAAGTTTTTCATGATTCTTAGGATGCCTAAGATAAGCAACCCTTTCAACCAAAAATCACCACTATCCATACCTCTTAACCCTCACAAACATTACAACCCACTTGAATGTCTTGGGATAATTAGCATCGTCCTCTTCCTAAGTGGTGGAGATCCGATTCTCGACCAAGCTTATGATGATGAGTGCTGCATGACTGGCTATTTGAGCGATTTCAATTGTGCTAGAATGATAGGAAACCCGATACACCAAGAGTGAATTGAGTGACCACCTTTAGTGAGATCGCCTAGTCATGTATACTCCAAGATCATGAGATTTGGAAAGTATGCCTGGGAAAGTCAGTACTTATTTCTGAAAGGATCATCTTAACTTTCCATGTGTTCTCTAAATAATTTTCCCATATGACAAAGTGGTGACTTCTTTGAAATATTTTCAACTCACCCAAACTAATATAAAACGTTTTCATTGGTCATAACTGAGTTGTTGCTTGAGGACAAGCAACTTCTAAGTGTGGGATACTTGATGTGACCTAAAAAGTCATGTTTTTAAGTACATATTTCCGCACTTTTTGGACTATTATTTGGTAAAAACATTTCCAAACCATAATTACTTTCTAAAAATCACCAAGGTAGTCTAAATACAGACGTTGCTGCAAAAATCGGTTAAAACGTCCAAATAACACGCAAACCGAGGCAAAACTATCACCTTAAATATTCCCTTCTTGATTTTCTTATGAAATTAGATCTTAATTCATATTTTATGATTCTATAGGAAAATCCAAGACCGGATGTGAAAGAATAAGAAGAAACGGACGAAGAACGGAGAAGATGTGCAGTCTGGAAGCCCGCTGATCGTCATCGGGAACACGCAGAAGTCAAACACTTCCAAATTTGGTAAACTTAGTGTCATTAGGAGCGTAACTGAAAAACGAATCCAACGGCGCAAGAATCAAGCAAATCGGAGCCCAAACGAAGAAGATACGGACGAACCAAGCAACCGAGAAATCAACGGAGGCCAAACGGAGCACCAACCCCCCCTGGGCACCTAGGTACCATATACGGTACCCTAGGTGCTGTATACGGCCCTTAGGGTGCCGTATACGGGGGTGTTTGCCTTGTGAGGTGCCGTTTGACCCCCCCTTGGTCCGCTTGCCCCGTATGCTGCTTTGATGCTTGTATTTGATGCTTCAAGACTTGTACCATGGCTTCCACCCATCTCCTATAAATACCCACCTCCGTTTCACATTTCAACACACCTCACACCTCTCATTCTTACAACTTCTCTCTCTCTCTCTAGAATTCTCTCTCTAGCACTACTCTTAGGAGTTAGAGGAGAATTGTTCTTGTAGTTAGTTCTTCTCTCTAAATTCTCTCTCTAGCACTACTCTTAGGAGTTAGAGGAGAACTAGAGAGAAGATTAGGATTAGATTAATTATGTAGTTAATTAGTAGAGGCTAGCTTATGTAATGCATGGATATTAATGAAGAAATACAAGTGTTATTCTGCTCGCAATTCATATCGGTATTTTCTGTCCTTTCTATTATTAATTTATCATATTGTTCTTGTTTGATGTATGTGATTTATTAATATTAGAAATGTTTATTGTTATGCATTGCGAGTAATTACTTGTATGTTTGCCATGATTAATGAGTAGTTTGTGGTGATATATCTAATTGGGATAACACCATTATGAAACAACGAAGGTAACGTTATACGGCTTTCATTTGTATAGCGCCGGAATCATCACGAATGTGTGTAGTACGGAATGTGGAAGCTATGAAAGTCGTGGGCACAATCCGTTGTGGAATAATGTTCCCAATTATTATATATTACAATTGTTTGTGAACTTATAAGCTGAACCTCTACCCGTTTATCTGTCCAACTTATGCTGTGGTTTGTATTCTCCTCCCTAGAACCTGACCAATTACTAGAAGTAGGATTGCCAACTATTCTGTGTATGATGATCAATGAACTCAACATGGTCGTTGTTCCCTTGATTGAAACATATCCGAGGGACACGAAGCATAGGATTAGAAATAGATTAGGTTCATGTTTATCTGTTGTGTATCTTTGGGACAACTTCCGGGGTACCCATGATGTAATCCTTAGGTCAGTACTGTGATGCAAGTATTCCGTCCTATTGCATGTTCTTGTTTGATTGTTGCTTAGGTACTGCATACTAGACATACAATAACACTGTTGCTGCCTTAATGATTATGTTTTCATAAACATGATAAATGTAATAAAGATAGGTTTGAAAACTTGTGGTGCTGTTTAACTACACATTTATGATTTTAAACTAAACTATCACCTTTCCTCCAATAAACGTGGTTAGAACCTTTATGACAAGGAGTAGCAAACCATTGATCAAACGGTCACTACCTATCTATGTTTTCCAAAATAAACATGGTCTGATTTTGAAGCTGTGGAAATATTGCCCAACTTATCGTATTGTACACCGTGAATTAATCAGGGATTTATTGGGCTGGGATTTATACAGTGAACGGGTTGTTTAGCTATCATAGATGGTTTTACTGTAATACAAGCTTAGATATATTGAGTTCAGATAGCCGTAAAGTATGTAATCCAGGATAAAGCCATAAAACGTCCTAGTATCCGGTAAGCCGTGGAAAGGCCGTAGGCTGAACACTGTATTACATCCTGGTTGAGTCTGTGATCCAGGAAAGACTGTAAAACGGGTGAATTGTGACACCCCCAATTTTAATGATTTGCGGAAGCTTGATTTGGGTGTCACTAATCAATATACAAAGCACGTAAGATATAATGAACGACCACTATATGCGTCGTTTTGAACTTGTATAGATAAAGTAAATGTTTACATCAAAATATGGTTACAGTAGCTCGATTCTTGAAATTGAGAGATTACATAGCATAATTACTTTTACGAAATATAATAATGCAGTCCAATCTCTAGTTGTATGTATGCTGACTCGAGCTAATAATTCCTGCTTGTGCAGCCAAACTACTGCTGGGTACCTGTGATAAATACTAAAATGGGTCAGCGAAAACGCTGGTGAGCTCACAGGTTTGTATGTCAATGTATAGTTGTCAGAACCGCAAGATTTATATTGAATTTAAAATGCAATTAAGCAAAATAAAAGTTATACTGTCCATGAGCACATAGTCTGAGCTTAACTTGATTTGTCAGGCCCACTTAAGGAAACCTAACTTGAAATGCCTCCTACGAGTGCCTAATCAACACTCGTCTTCCCAAATGCTAATACATCCGTTTGACCGGTTAGTGCGTGCTAACCCGGATGAGGATTGTCAATCCCATATGATATCATATACTAACATTCACGCTAAAATATTAGAGACTATGCTTATGGAGGACTTTAAATTGATTAGCTTGAAACTCATGTAGTATTTGAAGTTTGGCACTTGCGTTCTACTTGTAAAACAAAATCGAGTAGTAATATCACACCCCTAGTTGTAAAGCAGTGAAAATGGGGCTATGAAACTCACCTGAGTCTTGAAGTGTTTAATTTAATAAACTCGAAATAATTAGCGGTGAATTGATGTCCAAAGACTTGAAACCTGAATGTGTTCACGACACTTGATTGTTATTAATTGTACCGGTATCCCGAAAGACTACCTTTGTAGTTGTTATACAACTATATATATATATGTCCAAATTACTACGATTTGGTTGATTGAATTGATACAAGTTACAACGACTTGTTTGATTTAATTGATACAAGTTACAACGACTTGTTTGAGTGAATTTATACAAGTTACAACGACTTGTTTGATTTAATTGATACAAGTTACAACGACTTGTTTGAGTGAATTTATACAAGTTACCACGACTTGCTTGATTCTGAAGTATGTTTTGAAAACGTGTACGGCCCGTTGGTGATTTAGTTGAAATAATAATAATTCTAAAATGTTGACTTTGCTACAGTACTGCTACAGTACTGCTACAGTAAATTTGACTTTTTTGAACAGTAACTTTGACTTCAAAATTCTGGTTTTTCTGTGTTTTGCGACACAACATGCGACACAAAGATTTGACATGCGACACAATGGTTGTGTCGCAGACGTCATGCGACACAAGGATACGACACAGGGACTGTGTCGCATCGAATACGAAATGCTAATTTAATAGCGACATAGTGGTTGTGTCGTATAGAAATACGACATAATTTGCGACATAGAGTGCGACACAATATTGTGTCGCATGAGTTACGACACTAAAGGATTTATACGACACAAGGTGCGACATAAAGGGCAAAATACGACACAACATGCGACACAAGGCTTGTGTCGCATGGATGAACACCAGCCCAGAAAGTCCGGCTGTTCGCGATTTTTCCGGCCAAAACTCAATTTAAACTCGTTTTTAAGCTATAAAACTGTGTTCTAATCTTTGTAATGGACATATATAAGTTGTGTAAACATCAAAACATCAAAATATTACATAAAACTAAATAAATCTAAGTTTTTAGAAATTTCCTTACAAATGCAAATCGAAGAAGATGGAGGCCGAAAATGATGGTAGAGCTTTTGTTAATCTTGTTCCTCACTTGATGGTGGTTCCGAAAATGTAAGTTTTGTTGTCGGATTTGATGATTCCGAAATTTTGTATGAATTTGGTGAGAGTGTTTTTGGTGTGTGTGTGTTTTTGGAGAATGAAAATGAAAGAAGAATGAAGGAGATGTGGGGTGTAGGTGAAAGCCTCACCTCGCAGTCTCCGTCCCGTGCTCCGCGTGGTGTTCGTTTTCTCCGTCATTTAACGTTAAATATTTATTTTAGTTATTTAAAGATACATTTTAAATTATCATTTATAATAAAATGTTTTATTGTAAAATTTTACCAATTATCTATTTATGATATTTAAAATGAAATTCGTTATATTTGTTTGCGCGTTTGTATTTTAATTATATATATGTTATTTGTGCAATACGAATTGACCACGAAATGTTACAATAAATAATATTCCTAATAAAATTGAGTTATTGAATAATGTTTGTATTACTTAATAAGATTGTTCACCAACGTCCGTATTTATTGTAATCGAATTCTATTCGATTTGAAGCTCGTACGATTTAAACAAACCGCATAATTGTAGTTATATATTCAACAATATATATAATAATTGATACATTAATTAGCCTAACACAGAACTAATTACATGTATTAAAACTTGATTAGGCACTAAACTATAGTCCTAAATTGACGGTTGTCACATTCTCCCCCTGTTAGAAGAATTTCGTCCCGAAATTTATGTTGAAGTTGTGTTTGACGTTGAATCAGTGAAGAGTTGAGGGTACTTGAGTCGCATTTGGTCTTCCCGTTCCTAGGTGAATTCCGGACCGCGCCGTGAATTCCACCTAACTTTGACGATGGGAATACGACTTTGTTTAAGTTGTTTGACCTCACGGTCCATGATCTCGGCGGGTTCCTCAACAAAGTGAAGTTTCTCGTCAACTCGAATTTCATCAAGTGGAATGATAAGTGTCTCATCAGACAGACACTTCTTCAGATTTGAAACATGAAATGTGGGATGCACGCTGCTGAGTTCAGATGGCAGCTGCAATCGATAAGCCACTGGACCAATCCTTTCGAGGATCTCGAACGGTCCAATGTATCTGGGATTTAACTTCCCTCGTTTGCCAAACCGGATTACGCCTTTCCAAGGCGATACTTTGAGTAGAACTCGATCCCCAACCTGGAACTCGAGTAGCTTGCGCCTTACGTCAGCATAACTTTTCTGACGATCTCGCGCGGCTTTGAGTTTGTTTTGAATTTCAACGATTCTCTCGGTTGTCTCGTGAATGATTTCTGGACCTGTGAGTTGGCTATTCCCAACTTCGGTCCAACAGATAGGTGACCGGCACTTACGACCGTACAGTGCCTCGAAGGGTGCAGCTTTGATGCTGGTATGATAACTGTTGTTGTACGAGAACTCGCACAATGGTAGATGTTTTTCCCAGTTCACACCGAAGTCTACTACGCAGGCCCGTAGCATGTCTTCTAGTGTTTGAATGGTTCGTTCGCTTTGACCGTCTGTTTGAGGATGGTATGCGGTACTCATATCAAGTCGAGTACCCAGGGATTTTTGAAGTGATTGCCAAAATTGTGAAGTGAAACGACTATCCCTATCGGAGATAATTGAGATTGGAACGCCGTGTTTGGTCACGATTTCCTTCAGATAAATGTTGGTGAGGCGTTCCATTTTGTCGGATTCCTTGATTGCCAGGAAGTGAGCAGATTTTGTGAGACGATCCACGATCACCCAAATGGAATCGCAACCGCTTGAGGATTTGGGTAGTTTGGTTATGAAGTCCATGGCAATTTGTTCCCATTTCCATTCAGGAAGACTGGGTTGTTGAAGTAAACCAGAAGGTTTTTGATATTCGATTTTGACTTTGGAGCAAGTAAGGCACTTGCTGACATAGGTGGCGATTTCGGCTTTCATGTTCGGCCACCAGTAGAAGTCCTTGATACCGTGGTACATTTTGTCGGATCCCGGATGGATAGAATATTTGGACTTGTGAGCTTCATCCATCACCAAGTCTCGTAGGTTCCCAAATTTAGGCAACCAGATTCGGTTTGAGAAATACTTAATCCCGTTAGATTTGATTTCGAATTGTTTATCCATGCCCCGCAAGGCTTCATCTTTGACATTCTCGGGTTTTAAGGCTTCGAGTTGAGCAGTGAGGATTTGAATGTTTAAATTGTTGTGAATGGTCATACTGAGGGCTCGAACCCGAAGTGGTTTCACTCGCTCTTTTCGACTGAGGGCGTCAGCAACAACATTTGCTTTGCCTGGATGATATTTGAGTTCGCAGTCGTAATCGGTAAGCAACTCGACCCATCGACGTTGCCTCATGTTGAGATCCTTCTGATCGAATATGTGTTGAAGGCTTTTATGGTCGGTAAAGATTGTACATCTGGTACCATAAAGGTAATGTCTCCAGATTTTGAGGGCAAAAACGACAGCTCCTAGCTCGAGGTCGTGGGTGGTGTAATTCTTTTCATGAATCTTAAGCTGTCGGGATGCATAAGCTATGACTTTGTCTCGTTGCATAAGCACACAACCGAGACCTTGATTTGAAGCATCGCAGTATACCACGAAGTCATCGGTGCCTTCGGGTAATGAGAGGATAGGAGCACTGCAAAGCTTTTGTTTTAAGAGTTGGAATGCCGATTCTTGTTTATCAGTCCAGTCAAACTTTTTGTCTTTCTGGGTCAGCGTCGTGAGTGGTATGGCTATCTTGGAGAAATTTTCAATGAATCGTCGATAGTATCCGGCCAGTCCTAGAAACTGCCGTACTTCGGTCGGAGTGGTTGGCGATTGCCAATCTTTGATAGCCTCGATTTTTGACGGGTCAACGTGAATCCCCTGACTGTCAATCACGTGACCAAGGAATTGAACGGTTTTGATCCAGAACTCACACTTAGAGAACTTGGCATAGAGCTCCTCGTGTTTAAGTAGTTCAAGGATGGTTCTGAGGTGTTGCGCATGATCTTCTTTGTTTCGTGAATATATGAGTATGTCATCGATAAAGACAATGACAAACTTATCAAGGTAAGGTTTACACACCCGATTCATAAGGTCCATGAATACAGTCGGTGCATTGGTTAGGCCAAATGGCATCACTTGGAATTCGTAATGCCCGTAACGGGTTCTGAAAGCGGTTTTTGGAATATCGGCATCGCGAACACGCAATTGGTGATAACCGGATCGGAGATCAATCTTTGAATAACAACTTGACCCTTGAAGTTGGTCGAACAAATCATCGATTCGAGGGAGTGGATACCGGTTCTTGACAGTTAACTTGTTCAACTCTCGATAGTCGATACACATTCGAAAAGAACCGTCTTTCTTCTTGACAAATAGGACCGGAGCTCCCCAAGGTGAAGAACTCGGCCTGATGAATCCTCGTTCCAGGAGTTCCTGTAACTGGGTGGACAGCTCCTGAAGTTCGGATGGAGCTAAACGGTATGGTGCTCGGGCCACCGGCGCAGCACCTGGTACAAGATCGATTGAGAACTCAACCTGTCTTGGTGGTGGTAGACCAGGTAGTTCTTCAGGAAAGACTTCTGGAAAGTCTCGAACAATTGGAACATCCTCAAGTCGCTTCTCCTCCGACTTTTTCTCCATGATGTGCGCGAGGATTGCTGGATAACCCTTTCTCAGAAATTTTCGGGTTTTAAGACAAGATATGATGTTAAGCCTCGTACCTCCGGTCTCCCCCTGTATGACTAGGGTTCTACCGACAGTGAGAGGTATGCGAACAATTTTGTCATGGCAAATGATTTCGGCGCGATGGTTGGATAACCAGTCCATGCCCACAATGACATCGAAACTTCCTATCTCAACAGGCATAAGATCTATGGAGAAGGTTTCGTCGGCTAGATTTAAGGTGCAATTAGGTATCACACTATTGGTTTCTATCAATTTGCCATTTGCTAGCTCTACGGTGTACTTAACGTCTAAAGCAACAGGTGTAATGTCAAGTAGAGGGCAAAATTCATCGGAAATAAAACTCCTATCGGCACCAGTATCAAACAGTATGGAAGCAGTTAAATTGTTGAGGAGGAACATACCCGTGACCACATTCGGGTCCTGACGGGCGTCCCCTGAGTTGATCACGAAGGCGCTACTTTTGGCGTTGTTGTTGTTGCGGTGGTTGTTGTTGTTGTTGCCCTTATTCTTCAGTTTTGGGCAAGAATCCCTGAAGTGTCCTGGGTTTCCACATTCATAACAGGACTTAGGTTGTCGGTTATTTCTGTCAGAGGGGTTGTTGTTGGATTTGGGGGCTCGGCAATCCTTAGTCGAATGCCCGTACCTCCTGCAGTTGTTGCAAGGAGTACCGCACTGACCAAAGTGGTGATAGTTACACTTGGGACAATAAGGTCTGTCCCCGGTGTAGCTGCGGTTGGATTCAGAGTTGGTGGTGTAGACTTGGATAGCGTTGTTTTTCTTGTTTGAGTTGTGGTGGTGTTCAGTGGATTTGCGTTTGTTGTTGTTGGAGGATGAGGTGTTGGAGGTCTCACGGCTGACAACTAGAGCCATGAGTTCGTGGGCCAATCGAATGGCACTTTCCGTAGTAGTTGGTTTGGATGAGGCGACGTTTCCCTGAATGTTCTCGGGAAGTCCACGAATGTATTTCTTAATGCCCTTACTTTCTGGTTCGACCAAACCCGGGCATAATAAGGCAAACTGCTGAAACTTGGTGGTATATTCAGCAACATCATTTCCCTGCACCTCCAGGTGCCAGAATTCTTCCTCCAGCCTGTGTAATTCCTCTTCAGGACAGTATTTTTCTGTCAGTTTCTTTTTCAGTTCGGCCCAAGGAAGTCGGTTCGCAACCTCAAGGCCTACGGAGTTTGCGTGGGTTTTCCACCACGTGAGTGCACCTTCCTGAAAGGTGTAAGCAGCGAATTTGACTTTGTTGCTCTCAGTGCAATCGCAGAGACTGAAAACAGATTCCATACGCTCAATCCAACGGATCAAGCCAATGGCACCTTCCGTGCCCTTGAAGTACAGTGGTTTACAACTAAGAAAGTCCTTATAGGAGCAAGGTTTGGGTGGTGGAGTATTGGTTGCTGTGTCCTCGCTACCTGGTGGTGTTCGGGTAGCCAAGGCTTCGGTCACACTGCGGGCAATTATTCCCGCGATCTCAGCCTCGCTAAGGGTAATTTGACGACGAGGAGGCATGATGCTGAGTAAGAAAGAACAAGGAAATGAAATAAGATACTAGTCCGAGTATGATGAACTAGTGGTGTGTTTGTCATTTAGAGACAAGGCGTTAGAGAAAAAGAGGCCTATATTCATATAATATAATATAGCCTAAAGTTGTAATGAGGTCTATTCATGTAAATATATGTATATCACATAATAACCTATTGAGTGTCTAGCACAGACGTGTTTTGAGTCCCGTTTCTCTCGAGGTCAGAGTCAACTAATGTATCCTGTTCAGCCATAACTTCCTTCAGATCTTACATCATCTTTATTTAATTGTACATAGTTGATCAAGCTATGTTAAATTAAGTTCGTATGCTGTAATCCCTGAACTGGTTATACCTAATAGGGAATACTGCCTAACGGTCATAGTCTAGGCCCACTAAATGCAACCTAGTTCACTATAACCTTAGGCTCTGATACCAATCTGTGACACCCCCAATTTTAATGATTTGCGGAAGCTTGATTTGGGTGTCACTAATCAATATACAAAGCACGTAAGATATAATGAACGACCACTATATGCGTCGTTTTGAACTTGTATAGATAAAGTAAATGTTTACATCAAAATATGGTTACAGTAGCTCGATTCTTGAAATTGAGAGATTACATAGCATAATTACTTTTACAAAATATAATAATGCAGTCCAATCTCTAGTTGTATGTATGCTGACTCGAGCTAATAATTCCTGCTTGTGCAGCCAAACTACTGCTGGGTACCTGTGATAAATACTAAAATGGGTCAGCGAAAACGCTGGTGAGCTCACAGGTTTGTATGTCAATGTATAGTTGTCAGAACCGCAAGATTTATATTGAATTTAAAATGCAATTAAGCAAAATAAAAGTTATACTGTCCATGAGCACATAGTCTGAGCTTAACTTGATTTGTCAGGCCCACTTAAGGAAACCTAACTTGAAATGCCTCCTACGAGTGCCTAATCAACACTCGTCTTCCCAAATGCTAATACATCCGTTTGACCGGTTAGTGCGTGCTAACCCGGATGAGGATTGTCAATCCCATATGATATCATATACTAACATTCACGCTAAAATATTAGAGACTATGCTTATGGAGGACTTTAAATTGATTAGCTTGAAACTCATGTAGTATTTGAAGTTTGGCACTTGCGTTCTACTTGTAAAACAAAATCGAGTAGTAATATCACACCCCTAGTTGTAAAGCAGTGAAAATGGGGCTATGAAACTCACCTGAGTCTTGAAGTGTTTAATTTAATAAACTCGAAATAATTAGCGGTGAATTGATGTCCAAAGACTTGAAACCTGAATGTGTTCACGACACTTGATTGTTATTAATTGTACCGGTATCCCGAAAGACTACCTTTGTAGTTGTTATACAACTATATATATATATGTCCAAATTACTACGATTTGGTTGATTGAATTGATACAAGTTACAACGACTTGTTTGATTTAATTGATACAAGTTACAACGACTTGTTTGAGTGAATTTATACAAGTTACAACGACTTGTTTGATTTAATTGATACAAGTTACAACGACTTGTTTGAGTGAATTTATACAAGTTACCACGACTTGCTTGATTCTGAAGTATGTTTTGAAAACGTGTACGGCCCGTTGGTGATTTAGTTGAAATAATAATAATTCTAAAATGTTGACTTTGCTACAGTACTGCTACAGTACTGCTACAGTAAATTTGACTTTTTTGAACAGTAACTTTGACTTCAAAATTCTGGTTTTTCTGTGTTTTGCGACACAACATGCGACACAAAGATTTGACATGCGACACAATGGTTGTGTCGCAGACGTCATGCGACACAAGGATACGACACAGGGACTGTGTCGCATCGAATACGAAATGCTAATTTAATAGCGACATAGTGGTTGTGTCGTATAGAAATACGACATAATTTGCGACATAGAGTGCGACACAATATTGTGTCGCATGAGTTACGACACTAAAGGATTTATACGACACAAGGTGCGACATAAAGGGCAAAATACGACACAACATGCGACACAAGGCTTGTGTCGCATGGATGAACACCAGCACAGAAAGTCCGGCTGTTCGCGATTTTTCCGGCCAAAACTCAATTTAAACTCGTTTTTAAGCTATAAAACTGTGTTCTAATCTTTGTAATGGACATATATAAGTTGTGTAAACATCAAAACATCAAAATATTACATAAAACTAATTAAATCTAAGTTTTTAGAAATTTCCTTACAAATGCAAATCGAAGAAGATGGAGGCCGAAAATGATGGTAGAGCTTTTGTTAATCTTGTTCCTCACTTGATGGTGGTTCCGAAAATGTAAGTTTTGTTGTCGGATTTGATGATTCCGAAATTTTGTATGAATTTGGTGAGAGTGTTTTTGGTGTGTGTGTGTTTTTGGAGAATGAAAATGAAAGAAGAATGAAGGAGATGTGGGGTGTAGGTGAAAGCCTCACCTCGCAGTCTCCGTCCCGTGCTCCGCGTGGTGTTCGTTTTCTCCGTCATTTAACGTTAAATATTTATTTTAGTTATTTAAAGATACATTTTAAATTATCATTTATAATAAAATGTTTTATTGTAAAATTTTACCAATTATCTATTTATGATATTTAAAATGAAATTCGTTATATTTGTTTGCGCGTTTGTATTTTAATTATATATATGTTATTTGTGCAATACGAATTGACCACGAAATGTTACAATAAATAATATTCCTAATAAAATTGAGTTATTGAATAATGTTTGTATTACTTAATAAGATTGTTCACCAACGTCCGTATTTATTGTAATCGAATTCTATTCGATTTGAAGCTCGTACGATTTAAACAAACCGCATAATTGTAGTTATATATTCAACAATATATATAATAATTGATACATTAATTAGCCTAACACAGAACTAATTACATGTATTAAAACTTGATTAGGCACTAAACTATAGTCCTAAATTGACGGTTGTCACATGAATACACAATGTAACCGTGGAAAACCTGTAAGTTGAAGACTGTATCACAGCCGAATAACGCTGAACTCAATCACAACCATTAATGTATAAGTTAGCAGTCACCAACTATCTTAGATCTTAAATGCCTTGCCTAGCTTAGATATCTTTGTCTGTGTTAAGAAAGGTCAGTGGATAAATTGCGGACTGTCGCCTTATTCCTGCACCCCATCTGGAGGGTCACTTGGTCTCATCACAAGAGACGGTGAGGGGGGTTTCAAGGCAGTCCGATCTGACCATACTCTCGATAACCTAGCACTCAGTGACATACTGATCAGTTCACCTGATTAGTAGGGTGCTAGTGTTTACACTACAAGATATCTACGTGAAAGCAAGACACAAATCTATAAAAGACGTTTTCAAACTAAAACATCATCTCAGCTATTCTAAGTCATGGTGAACCACGTCTTCGTCATCCTTAAGTGTTATATATGCTAGTCTTCCTTTAGTTTATTGTTTTATTAGTTCAGTAGTTTAGTTTAATTAAATATAAAAATCCAAAACAAAACCCTTCCAACTTATTAAAACCCTAACTTAATTACTGATTAATCGGAACTAGCTCTGTTTCAATTCTACCGTCGTGAGGAACGACCCTGGATCATTCTTACCACTTACTCGTATCAGGTATTCATACCATTTCCAGTACGTAGTACGGAGGATTAGGCTCCCCCCGACTATTATAAATTTAAAACTACCCTGCCGTGTGTCTCGGTGGCCGAACCAACGACCGGAGTAAAATCCGACCGACCGTTGGGGGCACGACACTCCCCCTTGTCTTCAGCTTAATCTTCAAAGATTTCTTCAATCAAACCCAGCCCGCAGGAAACTGTCCATCAGTGTGAATTCCATGAGTGACATAAACGGTAACAACTCTGTAGAATTGATCAGCTAACCGACTGTTGAACTCATTATTTCTATTCACTCGAATCCGATCATCATAGAGTTTACGTAAGTTTTTTTCATGAAAGTTTATTAAACTCATTGGAACAAACAATCTAAACGTAGCTTGTCTCAGATTCCAAATACCTCCAACTTCTGGCCACGGCTCTGAGTCTGGAATGAAAGTGAAAACCGCTTCACCAGTATGTGGATCAAGTTCCCATTTAACTAATTTGCGAAGAAAACGATAAGGAACTGGTTCCAGAGGTATATCAGTCAAATAGTCAGCTGCCGTATAATGTACTTTAACCATAGGCCGATTTGTCGCTGGATCAATCTTCTTCTTGTACGTATACCAAGTACCGAGCGTCGGTTTTAACTTGTTGTACTTCTTGGTTTGAACTTCTTGACGTAGGTTTCTCTGAATAAACTCGGCATAATCATCTTTGAAAGGATTAATCAGATTTAATTGAGCCAATCTGTTGATCTCTCCTTTTGGCAACGTACTTAAACGATCAAAACGAAGCTTGAAGTACTGAATACCATCAGCTCTTTTAATCATAACCAATCTCCTCTGAACTTTCCAAATTTTTATCACCCCAGTGTAGTTTCCAAGAACTTTGTAAAAATGACACTTCACAGGCACAGATAAACTAGATCTTCCTTGAGGCCACCATTGTTTGAGTCTTTCAGCCTTATCCTCAGCAGTCTCAGTCTCAGGTGCAGAAGTTTTAGTTTCTGGAACTGCTGATTCTGTTTCTGGAACTGCTGATTCAGTTTGTGGTACCTCTTGAGCTGACGGTTCTGTTGTTGTAGATTCTGGACCAGGCGCTGCGTGAGAAGTACTTGATTCTCCATGATTAGCTTTTGCAGGCCCTTCTTCATCTTCACTTGAATCAGTCTCAATGACCGGCGCATCATCATACTGTTCATCATCAATCATCATCCAGTTTCTCATCTTCAACAGATACATCATCATCCATATCAAACACATACTCTGATTCCGTCATTGAACCAGCTTCATTGACCATTCTTTGAATAAAGGATAAATTTGCAAACGAGTAATCAACCGCTAATGGTCTCGGCTGTCCAGGAATGTCATCAACAGAGAAATAATCTAAACGTTGTACGCTTTCATTAGAAACATTTTCAATTACAGGAGTGGGGGTTACAGTTTCAGGTCCTAGTGACTCTACATTTGGTTCCCCAGACCTAATCTCCTCCGAGGCACTAGACCTAGCCTCCAAAACATCCAACCTAGTCTGCAATTCAGCAATCTGTTTTGACTAAACCTCAATGACAGCCGATTGAGTAGCATTCTTTTCAGCTTGTTCTTCCATCATCCGCTGCATCTTCTGCATATCATCCATCATCTTTTGCAGAAACGCATGAGTAGGCGCAACTGCTAAGGTTTGCTGAGGCGGTGGGATCACTGGAGTGCTGGAAGAAGAAGATTTACGAGGACGAAGTTGTAGAGATTGAAAGTCTGCATCTTCGGTATCATCACCGTCTCGAATACGTTTTCCGGTATCCTTTGGAACATAGCGTCTTCCTGCTTTCAACCGACGCTTGATTCTTTTATACTGCTGAGGATTCTGACGTCAAATTGTTTCCAGTTGAGAAGGGTGCGGGACGGCACCATCAGAATCCGAAGGAGTTTCCCCGCCATCGTCTGGTTGTACAACAGCAGCATCTTCAGAATCTGATCCCTCAACAGTGTTATGAGAACCTGAATCTTCCGGGACATCCTCGATCTGGACCAACACATTATCAACTTGCTCCCCCGCAGCATGAACAGGAATATCAACAAATGGTTGTTGGGGCTGCTGAGCAGGTGCGTCCATATATTGAGGATCTGGAGGTGGCATGTAGTTTTCATCAATAATCGCACAAAATAAAGGAGTATCTTGTCGTGCCTGAACTCCTTTTTCTTGAGCAGTGCAGACGGCAAAGTATTGGTACAATTCTGTGAGTATTATCGACATCGCCTAGTGCTGTAAGAGTTGGGTGATGACGATCAATGAACAACTGGATAAACCGAGGATACAATGCCCATTTCGAGTTTCCGGCGTTGACGTTGTCGACCATGTTCTTGAATATAAAACCGGAATAGTTGTATGGCTTATTAAACACCAACGCTAACATTGCCGATGCCATTCGGTGACTAATTCCTTCAGTACCCGCTTTATGATAATCGGATTCGTGTTGGTCAGAAGAATGAATTCAACAGACGTTTAGCACAGCAGTTTTACAATGTTGTTACTGTTTGCATAGCTAATGGAATTCATGCCGACGGCCAGTTTCCTGCGGGCTGGGTTTAATGAAGATTTTTGAAGACCAAGCTGAAGACACGGGGGAGTTTGTTAGTACATGTTTAGTGTCTGTCAGTTGGTCTAGCTCGTAGTTTGTAATTAGAATTAGTATTCCTGACTCCTGCGACGTAGCGTGCAACGTCGCAGGTGCGACGTCAGGTTTTGTGCCTGCGACGTAGCCAACGTCGCATGGGCTTGGGCCTGCGACGTAGCGTGCGACGTCGCAGGTGCCAGTTTTGTATTTAAACGTTTTGTGTTTTCTGTTTTAGTGTCGACGAAACCCTAAACGCAATTAGTCAAAATCTCTGTAATCTGACCGATTATAATACAATATAATACGTTTCGTTTGATATTCATTGCGTATTGATTGTTCGTGTGTTTAGTGTATAACTTAATCGTTGATTCCGCAAACGATTGAGTGACTCGGTTCGTACTAGATCCTAAGTAAGGGACAAACAACTGGTATCAAAGCCGAAGTCTGCTTGGGGAATAGGAAAGGTGGAACGGATGGGATGAGCCGAAGTCTGGCTTCTGCTATGTTAGCGTTGGTATACAACAAGCCGTTCAACTTCTCGGGATTTATCTTCAAGGCTATGGTTGATAATGCGAATGCCGGGGATCAGAAATGGATTTTATATCCGAGATTTGTACAGTTGCACATCAATCGTCATCATCCGGATCTTCAGGCACAGGGTGATATCGATCAGCCGCTAAAGATTTCACCGATGATGAATCGGATTTTCACTATTTGTGCAGGGTATGAGAAAGGGGTCGAGGCACCAAGGGATGTTCCCTTATTCGGTGCTATTGTGGATGAAAATTATGTACCACCCCCAGATCCTCAGTATATGGATATTCCAGTACCTCAGCAGCCGCAGCAACCGCTTGTGAACATTCCAGTTCAACCTGCGGGGGAGAATGTAGATGCTCTATTGGAGAACATCGAGCAGTTCGGGCATGTGGACTCAGACAATCCAGCATCTCACGACACGGTCGAGAGTTCTGATTCTGAAGAACCGGCCAATGTAGGTCCTCAGGATGGGGGTCCGACGCCTGAGCATTCGGATGGTACTGTTCCGCATCCCTCTGAGATGGAACGTATTAGGTTATCCGATTCATTCAGATATTTGAGAATTCAGCGTCGGATTAGGGCAGGACGCAAGTATGTACCTCCAAGGGATACTGGGAAACGTACACGAGACGGTGATGATTCTGCTGATGAAACTTATCGTCCTCGTCGTCATGTTCGTCGTTCTTCATCAGCCAGAGCTCCAGTCAATCCACAGCAGCAACCTGATTTTGAGATTCAGCCGACTCCAGCTTTCATGCAAAAGATAATGGAAGATATGCAGCAGATGAAGCAAAAGCTGGAGGCTCAAGATGAAAAGATTGCTGAACAAGCTGCGTTGATCGAGGTTCAGTCTAAGGAGCTTGAGGAAACGAAGCTTAGGGTTAATGTTTTGGAAGGCAGGTTACTTGCCTCGGGGGAGTCTGGGTCTGGGATACCCACTTTAGAGTCAAGTGAACCTGCGTCTGTAAATCCCAACCCTGTACTTGAAACTGTTAATGAAAATATTTCTGTTTTGGATTACTTTTGTGTTGATGATATTCCAGGGCAACCGAGACCGCTGGTTGTTGACTATTCATTTGCGGACTTATCGTTTATTCAAAGAATGGCTAGTGGAGTTGGCTCTGAGGAAGAAACGGAGAATGTGTTTGAGATGAATGAGGATGTTTCGATTGAAGAGGAACAGTTGAATGCAGATGAAACGTATGATGATGCACAATCTGGGGAAGCTTACGATGGTGCACCAATTATAGAATCTGATTCAAGTGAAGACGAGAGTCCTGATAAAGCTCAACATGAAGAATCAAGTTCTGCTGCAACTCCAGCTTCAGAGACACAGGCACCGGACTCAGCAGCGAAGAAATTAACTGCTGAAGAAAAGAGAGAGAGAAACAAGAAATGGTGGCCTAAGGGACGAAATCCAGTTCCTATTCCAGTTAAATGTCAAGTGTACCAGGTTAGTCGAAATTATACCGGTGTTATTAAAAGCTGGAAGTGTCAGAGGAATCTGTTTATGATTAAGAGAGAAGATGGAGTTCAGTACTTCAGAATGCGTTTTGATAGATTGAGCACGTTGCCAAAAGGAGAGATTAATCGATTAGCTCAGCTTAAATTGATTAATCCGTTCGAAAATGATTATGCTGAGTTCATTCAGAGAAATTTACGTCGGGAAGTGTTATCGAAGACATATTCGAAATTGAAACCGACGTTGGGAACTCGGTATACGTGGAAAAAGAAGATTGATCCAGTCACCAGGAAGCCTTTGGTTAAAGTTCACTATTCGCCTGCTAACTGTTTGACTGAGATACCTCTGGAATCAGTTCCTTATTATTTTCTGAGAAGACTTGTAAAATGGGAACTTGATCCACAGACTGGCGAAGCGGTTATTATTTTCGTTCCAGATTCTGAACCGTGGCCAGAAGTTGGAGGTATATGGAATTTGTAGCAAGCAACGTTTAGACTGTATGATCCGATGAGTTTGATTAATTTTCATGAAAAAGATTTAAGAAAACTCTATGATAATCGGATTCGTGTTGGTCAGAAGAATGAATTCAACAGACGTTTAGCACAGCAGTTTTACAATGTTGTTACTGTTTGCGTAGCTAGTGGAATTCATGCCGACGGCCAGTTTCCTGCGGGCTGGGTTTAATGAAGATTTTTGAAGACCAAGCTGAAGACACGGGGGAGTTTGTTAGTACATGTTTAGTGTCTGTCAGTTGGTCTAGCTCGTAGTTTGTAATTAGAATTAGTATTCCTGACTCCTGCGACGTAGCGTGCAACGTCGCAGGTGCGACGTCAGGTTTTGGGCCTGCGACGTAGCCAACGTCGCATGGGCTTGGGCCTGCGACGTAGCGTGCGACGTCGCAGGTGCCAGTTTTGTATTTAAACGTTTTGTGTTTTCTGTTTTAGTGTCGACGAAACCCTAAACGCAATTAGTCGAAATCTCTGTAATCTGACCGATTATAATACAATATAATACGTTTCGTTTGATATTCATTGCGTATTGATTGTTCGTGTGTTTAGTGTATAACTTAATCGTTGATTCCGCAAACGATTGAGTGACTCGGTTCGTACTAGATCCTAAGTAAGGGACAAACATGTTGCCCAGACAAACTATAAAGATATGCATTAGATATCTCCAAACTCTTGTAAGATTCGCTTTTCTATACTGATCAGTTGGAATCCCCGGATAACCCATCCTTTGCATACCGCCAGTAATGAATTGGTTCTCAAAAATGACTGGCATATCAGGCTGATCGTTGAACTGCAATAATTCTTTAATTCCCTGTTCAGTTACGACAATTTGGGTGTTCAAAACAGTAGACACATTACGAGGTACATTGTTCTCAGTAACGATCAATGCGTTTCGCCAGAATGGTCCAATCAGATTCTTGTAAACAACAGTATCATCCGAAATAGCGTGAGAAATCCTCGAACGACGAAGAAATGCAATCATCTCACGAAATGGACCCGCGTTCTTGTGAGTTGAATCTAAGTATGACACGGTATTGTGATGCCCCTCATAAGCTAAAGCCATATCTGTAAAACATTATAGAATATATACTCGAAACACGTTAGAATAACATAATATATTGTCACAAAAGAAGGATTTCATTGATATGTTTAAATAATTACAAAGTTAAGATCATACATATCAAATCCTAAACCCTCAACCCTAAACCTAGACCTAGACCTAGGATCCCAGTGAAACAGATACAGCCAAAATCCAAGACAAGGTCAGGCTAAGATCCAAGACAAGGATGGTATCCCACCAGACCACGACAAAAGAAAATTAATCGGGAGTATGTCCCAATTATCAAAAAGAAGCTTTAAGGCACTAGGTCGAGTTGTAACACTCTGTAATCACCAGAAAGCACAAAAGGATCCACGACCGGAAGATAGACCTTCAAGCCGCGGATATACGTTGTTGAACAGCATTTTGGGCAGAAACAGTGAACACGGTCTTTCTCAGTCAGTTAGTAACCGAAAGAAATCGTCCGCCATTGCTGGATAGAATTTGACAGTTAGAAAATGCAACGTATTATTTTTACAAAACGACTCATTTTTCCTGGAATGTGCGACATCATGTATTACGTCGCACGACTAATAGCGACATAGCAACAACTTCGCATAAATATTGAATAAAAACAAAAGGGACGTTGACCATAACGTCGCAAAATAATTGAGCGACGTTAAAGGTGAGGTCGCATTTCGCAATTAATTGTGAATTTAATCACATTTTAAAAAGGAGCGACGTTGTACGCGTTGTCGCTGGTGAGGTCGCAGGAAAAGCGACGTAGAATAGGACGTCGCATAACAAGCGACGTAGTATGGGACGTCGCAGAAAGTTACAAATTACCAAAATAATGCGACGTTGGCTGCTACGTCGCAGCTGACGTCGCACTGACGAACAGCAACCCAAACCCAGAAAACCCTAGATGAAAAATTTGGGGGTTTTCAAATCTACATATACTCAACGATGCGGCCTATACCCAAGAGCAAGAAAACATGTATGATTTCATGGAAAACAATCGTTTGAGAGTCTAATTACCCCAAAAACCGTACCCTCCAAAAACCCGTAACTATAATTAACGATTATACATGATTTACACGGTGAAAGGGGGTAAATGTAGTACCTAAATGTCGAGTAACGATGGTAGAACACAAAGATGTGAGTAGATTGGAACAAAAGCCTCTAAAAATCAAGAATCGAAAAGAAAATCGTCGGTAGTCGCTACGCCGCAATCGCCAGAGAGAACGTCGCACGTGAGTTCGCAAATAAAGTGTGTATAGTGGAACGAGTACGTCGCGGGTAAAAACAGTATATAGTGTAACCCTAATTGCGACGTCATATGCGACGTAGTGTGCGACGTTCTGAAGTACGTCGCAGAACAGGACTATTTTCAATTCGAATCCGATTCTTAGATTTCTACGCGCGATTTGAAAATAATATGTGACTTTGGATATAAAATATAAAATTTAAAATTTAAGCAAAGTAACATAAAAGAAATACAAAATTTAAAATTCAAAATTTACACAATATTTTTGGTGACGGAGTTGTTTTGAGTCTGGTTAGGGATCATATCGGAATAACATGCAATACTTTGGAATAGTAAGTGTTATTTCGATCTTCAGTATATTTGTCCACTTTAAATTACTTGGCACACTCAAAACACCTTTTATAAAAGTTATTTCAAAACGATTATTGGTATTGTTTGTCCACCTAAACATGTTACATCCGTGTCGGTGAGCTAACTTTTTATTGTTATTATGAATATTTCACTGTGGTCCCCACCATAGACATACCCCTACATAGTTCCTAAATTCAGAAAGGATATAGGAAGATCATTTTTAAGAATCAAGTCAGTGTTGACAGGTCTGTACCGAAGTACAACAGAGCAACATAACTTGATTCAGGTTTAACCAAAACCAATCGCGGTCAAACCGAACTTGGGTTTTTCCAAACGGTGACCTTGGTCAGTATATGATATAGGTTTAAGCAACATCAATCGCAGTCAAACCGAACTTGGATTTTTCCAAACGGCGACCTTGTTTAGTATCTTAAGAATTCAAGATTTTCAAGTACATTGACTTGTAGTTGCTTAATCCCGAGTTTATACTAAACTGTGACCAGTTCTGTACTTACGCACAACAGAGGAAACAGTCAGCATAAACCCCCAAATGATTTCAAATAAAAGGTTCCAAAGATAGAAGTATGTTAAGCTACACTAAGGAATTAAGCCATTCAGTCGTACATCACAGGGTGTTTACCACAAGATCATAGACATGTATTTAAGTTACTTCTTAATAACCCAGAGACTGGTGTGTAACATGCCTACCAATACAACGTACGATGAAGCTAATTTTCATAAAAACTGTTTTAAATGTGTCAGATAAACCTATTGACACATCCAAGATAAACCTTAAGATTCCATTTTGTGCATGTCACCCGATGTACTATCATATCCCAAGTTGTTTACAGACACAACTCAACGTCTATTTTTAAAAATGTAGCAACCTAGCATTTTCTTTAATACTAACGAGTATAAAGAGTGGCCGTTGCGATTTTTTTTTTTTTTTTTAAATAAAACTTTCCAAGTCACAAATCACTTTTTAATTACAAAGAACCGTAAACCAATCATGTTTACGAGTTCATCAAATCGAGTATGCGAAAAAGCTTTTGTGAATAAATCGGCGTTTTGCTTTAAGGTGTCTATTTGGACAAGATCTATCAGGTGTTTTTCATAGCAATCCCGTATAAAGTGGAACCTAAGTTCTATGTGTTTAGTCTTAGAGTGTTGTACGGGATTGCGTGTGATAGATATGACAGCAATATTATCTATGTGAATAGGAGTCATGGTAAGAAGTAACCCGTAATCGCGTAACTGATGCTGAATCCAAAGAACTTGAGCACAGCAACTTGCAGCAGCGACATACTCAGCTTCTGCTGTAGAGAGAGAAACCATAGTCTGTTTCTTGCATTGCCACGAAACCAAACGCGATCCTAGAAATTGACAACCACCAGTAGTTGATTTCTTATCTATGCTGCAGCCACCTTGATCCGAGTCCGAATAGGCAGTGAGAGCGAATGTTTTCTCATTTGAGTACCAAAGACCAAGAGTAGGTCTAGCTTTGAGATAACCAAAGATTCTCTTTACCGCCTTCATATGTGACACCTTGGGCCTTGCCTGATAGCGGGAGGAAATGGATACAGGGAACACAATATCCGATCGTGAGGCAGTCAAATACATGAGAGAACCTATCATTGAACGATAGTCCTTTTCTTTGCAATCTTCTTCCTCCTCGGCAAGTCTAAGATTGTGATTGAGCTCAATGGGAGTCCCATAGGTTTTACAATTTAGCAAGTCATATCGAGTCAACATATCATTGACATATTTTGACTGATGGATATAAATACCCTTAGCAGACTGCTCGACTTGTACACCTAAAAAGAATTTGAGCTCCCCCATTGCACTCATTTCAAACTCAGACTTCATAATATTCTCGAAGTTCTTGCACATTTCCTCGTTAGTAGAACCGATAATGATGTCGTCCATGTAAACCTGCACCAGTAACATATCTTCTCTATCCCCAGAATATTCTTGACGAATGAATAGAGTGCTATCAATGTTGCCCCACACAAAACCATGCTTAATTAGATGTGTTGTAATCCGTTCATACCAAAGTCTCGGTGCTTGATGAAGACCATATAACGCCTTGTTCAGTTTGCAGACGTATTCTGGATGTACTGAGTCTTCAAAACCTGGAGGCTGCTTAACATACACATCCGTATCCACTTGTCCATACAGAAAAGCACTTTTGACATCCAATTGATTAACGCGAAATCCTTTGAAGGATGCATATGCTAGAAAGATGCGTATTGACTCCAAACGAGCAATAGGAGCAAATACCTCATCATAATCTAAGCCCTCAATTTGACTGAAGCCTTGGACCACCAGACGTGCTTTATTACGAACCAAAATGCCCCGATCATCCATCTGATTTCTAAAAACCCAACGAGTGTCAGTCAAGTGAGCACCTTTAGGTAACGGAACGATTTCCCAAACTTGCAATTTCTTGAATTGTTGTAGTTCCTCTTGCATGGCCTCGACCCAGGATGGATCTTTTAAGGCCTTATCAACCTTCTTTAGTTCGATTTGAGATAAATGACACGAATTGATATTGGAAACAAGACCCAAAAGTTGCCGAGTTTCAGTCTGTTTCACTTGTTGTCGTGTCTGAACAGGAGCATGAGGATCACCAACAATATTATCGATGGGATGATTTTTATGAACACGAGTCACTGGAATGGCATCCGGCACAAGAACCAAATCCAAATTGTTTAAATCACCCTCAGTTGCAGGAACAGCTGTGGGATCAGGAACCGTAGCACTCTTAGTTGCCTCGTTTTCCTCTTGAGTAAAGTAATGAGAGTAATCAGTTTTTTTCATATTCCTCTCCCTCTTCCTCTTGCGGTTCCTCTAAAGGAGACATGTTTGGATCATATGGAAACTCCTTTGTATAGATACTTTTCAAAGTAGAAGGAGTATCTGTTGAGGGTGTAGTTGTAGGTTTTGGAGTGGGTGTTGTAGTGGATGCAGGTGTAGGTGTTGGAGTGGGCGTTGATGTGGATGCGGGTGTTGTAGTGGGTTTTGGAGTGGGTGTTGAGGTAGATGTTTGGGTGAATGGTGATTTAGGGTTTGGGTCAGATGGTTCAACAGAGGGATCGGTTGTTTCTTGAGAAAAACTGATTTCATGAAGTAGAGTGACCAGTTCATCCACCTCATCCTCTTCAGGCATGTTGAAAGAGTTGAAGAGATTTTCATAGTTGAAAAACCAATCCAGACCTGTCCCTTGAGGAGGATCCGTATAGCGTAAACACTTCACTTCAAAATGCTCCTCAATCCTGTTGGTTGATTTGTTAAAGACTCGTTTATTTGGTGAGTTGACAGAAAATCCAAGGAAAATACCCTCGGTAGTCTTTTCACCAAACTTGGAGACTTTATCCATTGTGATCATAATTAAACAGGGACACCCAAATGGCTCTAGAAACTGCAGATTTGGCTTACGGTTATTGAACAGCTCGTAACAAGTTTTATTTCTTTTCTTAACCGTAAGAACCCGATTCAGAACATAACAGGCCGTGTTAACAGCCTCAGCCCAGAAAATTATTGGCAATTTGGAATCAGCTAACATTGTTCTGGCAGTCTCGATGATCGTTCTGTTCTTTAGTTCAGCGATCCCATTTTGTTGTGGAGTCCGTGGAGCACTAAATTGATGCTCAATCCCTTTTGAAGCACAGTACATCTCGACAGTTGAGTTTCTGAATTCAGTTTCATTATCGCTTCGCAGTCTCTTAACACTTACTCCGCTTAAATTTGCCAACTTATCAAACAGATATACTAAAATACCCGCAGCTTCATCCTTAGTTGCAAGAAAATACACCCAGGAAAATCGTGAGTAATCATCAGTAACTACCAAACAGTACGATTTTCCGCCAATACTCCTCGTAGATATTGGTTCAAACATATCCATGTGGAGTAGCTCCAACGGTGCATCAATGGAATTCACCTGCTTAGACTTATGGGACTTCTTACGGAGCTTTCCCTTGTGACAAGAAATACAGTCATCCTTAAGGGCAAATGACTGTTTTGGTACTCCTAGCACAAGGTCATTCTTGGTCAAATAATTCATTTTTCGGAAATGAATGTGTCCCATACGTCTGTGCCAAAGCATTGATTCCTTTTCCGAAGCCTTAGACAACAAACATGTGTACTCATTTGTTGTCTCAACCGTTCTCATATTTAGAATGTATGTGTCATTCTTTCTTGGTGCTCTCAGCAACACCCATTCTTCCGGAATGACATACCCAGGCTTCAGAATGACGCATTCTGTTTTTGTGTACGCAGTGGTATAATCCTTATCACATACCTGTGAAACATTTAGCAAATTGTGCGTAAGCTGTTCCACGTAGTTCACATTCTCAAAGCTAACATTCCCATTGGTTAGCGTTCTACGACCTGAAATCGTTCCTCCCGTATCTCCTGCAAAGGCAACATATCCTCCTGCGTATGGTTTAATATCCACAAGAAGAGACACATTGCCAGTCATGTGTCGCGAGCAGCCACTATTCATATACCATTCACTTTCTTTAACACGTTCTGACTGCTGCAACACACAAAAGTAAGGAGATTAGTGAGAAACGGTGACCCAAGCCTTTACAGACTTAGGTCGACCGAGGTCATCAACCATAATCACATCAGACAAAATTTTATTTATAAACAAATCAGACTTTTCATCTGATGTGTTATCGTTGACAACCGAAGAATCAACAGGAGATTCTTTTCGTTTCCAAACTTTTGATGGTTCAGAAGTAGACTTTGGAGTGATGTTGAGCTTTTGAATTTGCAAAGGTTTTTGCTCAACATTACTCTTCTTCTCAACAGGTTTAGGAGAGTTTGAATAATGCCTAGATGGAGAGTGAGAAACTGATTTTCTAAAAACATTTGTTCTAGGTATATCTCTCCCAAAACGCTGATTTGAGAGTTTTGGACAATCACGAATCAGATGTCCCTGTCTCTTACAGTAGAAACAGGAACGTTGCTCAACGAATGGTTGAGGTTGAGGATTTACCGAAGGAGGTGGTGAAGCATTTCTTGAATATGCACATTGCGTACAAGTTTTCTGAGGTGCTTTCTTAGGTTGAATAGTTGACGTAGAAGGTTTATCATAAGTGTGACAACTCTCCAAATTAGGTATTAATTAAACATTAAGCATGTGCATTCTTACGCTAATTTCCTGGTTAAGTTTAAACAAAACTTTTCAATGTGATGTAAACCTAGCAAGCCCAAAATACTTTTAAACAAAAAGTTTTACGTAATACGTAATTATGTATAATTATGTACAAATGTATCGAAACGAACCCGATAAAAATAAATGACAAAAGTTCGAGACACAAAAATAATTAATAATTCAATTATTAATTACGTTTATTAATATATCTATAACAAATAGATAGAATAAGTTAAATATACGTTTAACATAAAACGTATTATAAACGAACAGAAATTATTGTAAAACATACCCCGAGATCGCAAATCATAAAAATTCAAATTTTCTAATTCATTTAAAAGTATTTAGAACATTACCTCAAAATATGAAATCATAATTTGACTGAAATTTGGCGCCCATTTAACTGCACGCAGTAAAATGTACAGAATTGTACAACAATAAAAAATAATGATAATCTCACGATTCAAAAATTAAATAACGAACCAGGAGAACACCTACAAAATAAAAATATAAAAAGTTATATTTTATATTGCTATAATTATACACGTACTCGAAATTAACGGGTAAAAATTTGTCAACTAACTAAATTATTGGTGAGACATACACCATACTTGTTTAAAATTATAATACTCCCTCCGTTTTCTCTGTGATCTCAAAAATACACACACACCACCAACTTCAATTATTTTGGTCCCCTTTTCTTCTTCAACAAAATCGGCAGAGGCAACACACAAGGGAGGAAGAGCAACAACATCACCATAATCTCATCATCATCACCATCATACGATCATCATCATCATTCGGTTTCATCATCATCATCATCGAAAATTAAAGTGAGGAACCTTTTATCTTTAATTTCTTCACTTAAATTCGTATTATAACTTGTTTATACATCATAATCTATGTATAGAACACATAAATTTTATGATTGTTTGATTGTTCTTGAAAATAGGTTATAAAAACTAAAACGTAAAATCATGAAATAATGTATAAACACTTGTTATAATGTGATATAACGATGTATATGGAAGTTATTTAACATATGAACACGCATACCGTTCGAATTATAGCCTAAGAATACTCCCGAATCGATATTTCAAACTGAAAACGAAACAGAGCCGGAAATCGTAAGGTTGCGACGCGATTACGTAAATATCACGACGCGATTTATTTACAAACGCGACGCGATTCTTCAATAATCGCGACGCGATTATATGGTGACACGGGTTGTGTTGTTACTGGACTGGGCTGCGGGCTGGGCCGTGGTCGCTAACTGGGCCGGACGTTCTTGGGCCTGAGACTTTGATTTTGGATTGGGTTAACTAATTTAATGGGTTATATAAATTTGTGGGTCAAAACTTGTTAATGGGCCAAATGTATTAATTTAAGGATTTAAGGTAAATTGGGCCGACACTAGTTAATGGGCCTAGCCCAATGGGCCAAGTATTAGTAATCGGGCCATTGGGCCAAACTTTATATTGGGCCTTATCAAATGGATTAAACTTGTTATTTGGGCCAAAGCCTAATGGGCCACGAGATCTCAAAACGCAAACTTAAGTCGATCCATATATATATAAAAAAAACGACAAGTAAAATGGAACAAACGATATACAAATATATATATATATATATATATATATATATATATATATATATATATATATATATATATATATATATATACGGACTTTATATACGTTACAAACGTAAATCCCATTACGGGTATATAGGTATATACAAATGATACAACAATTTAGAATGTAAACGAATTAACATATCGTTTTCAAACATTATTTTGTATAACGGGTAAAAAGCTTTTATATAAATACCTATGTTGGGTTATATGGACGTTTTATAACAATTAAAACTTATAACGTTACATATACATAAACAACGAATTATAATGAGTATATAGACGAGAACATGTGTTATACACAAATACACAAATGACACTTGGATTAGATTCACGACTAAACATTTTCGTAATAAATGAAAACCTATATATGTCCTTATACATAAACAACGTATTTAAGCCTTATATATATAAGCATATATATACATACAACGTCTTCAATTATGTATATTGGTAATATGCACGCACACGACAATTGTAAATATATAATCACATATATATACAAAGCGATAAAATGTTTAAACAAACGTAGAGCTTAATAATATACAACAGGTATAATTTCACACCTACATATGTATAACCCTTACATATATGTGTACGAAGACAACGAGATAACTATGAAATGTATATATGTATATACTTAACGAAGTATATGATTTAAGAAATAATAATAATATTTCGACGCAAGGTCACAACGAAGTTAACAACTTACATTACTGGGAAATTAACCATTTCTACAAAACAAACAAACTATTAAACATAAGTGATCAAACAAATCAAACGTACTTATGATAATACATTTATTGTGTATAGGTTAACATACCTGGGGCGATACTTTTCAGCTGCTAGCATTCATATCACATCCACTACTGTGAGTTCACAGCCCCTACTTTGCAAATGTTTTATGCTTTTAAACATAGGGGTTTAAACATAGAAATTGCATGCGAACACATGCAGCAAATTATATAAATGCTTTATTGCTTTATACAACTGTTTGATATGAAATTATATGTTTCACAACTGTTTTGGGAATTAGACAACATATCCTAGTACGGACCCAGACTCCCAATGTATGCATGAAAAGTCCTTATGTCATGCAAACTATAACCATTAGCTAGGTGACTCTAGCCACTGAGTATACGAATAGTACTATTGCCGTGACGACCCTCCTGTGGATGGAGCGTATACTTAAATGTCCTTCAGGCAAACAACATAAGTTCTGGTTGTGGTTTGGTTATAGGGTTAGATCGCGTTACTTTAACCTGTGAGGTTTAGCTCACCTTTCAGGGGATTATAAGTCTAAGCATTTCCCACCTAATTTATTGGATAAACGTATCCAACAACTATTTTATACCAGATAAATAGTCTGGTTATCTTTAAATACTGGTAAACAACCAGACATATATTTTGGGTGACAACCCACATAAATCTGTATTTTAGGGTAACAACCCTACAAACTTATATTTTGCAAAACCTGCAAACAATTATTTATTGAATGACATTTCTATAACACAAACGTAAATGGTTTAACATACCTTACATTTATACAAAACCTGTGAATTCACTCAACATATTTGTTGACGACTTTCTTTCTATGTTTTACAGGAAATTAGCTATGTAAGTAAGCATCGCATGCATTCTTATTCTTTTTTTTTTATTTTAGGGTAACAACCCTACAAACTTATATTTTGCAAAACCTGCAAACAATTATTTATTGAATGACATTTCTATAACACAAACATAAATGGTTTAACATACCTTACATTTATACAAAACCTGTGAATTCACTCAACATATTTGTTGACGACTTTCATTCTATGTTTTACAGGAAATTAGCTATGTAAGTAAGCATCGCATGCATTCAGGATGGACAACCCTTGACTACTTAGGATGCTACATATTTTGGGACAGCTTTTGAGGATTTCCTCTGTATTACTGCAGACATTGCAGTTATACTTATGAAATCTTATTATAAACATATGTATTGTAATACTTAATGTTTTAAAACTCTACTACTACTGTACGACTTACATAGTCGTACTACTTTTGTAACAACTGTTTTAAACTGGCATCCTTATCTATTATGTTGCGCAATAGCCATATGCTCTGAGTATGTATGTACTGTTTGATTGGATTTAAACTGCTCACGCCCCGTCACGTCATTAAGGCTTCCGCATGTTTAATTAGTGTTGATCGTTTTTAGCGTTTGGCGGGGTGTGACAGACTTGGTATTATAGCCATTGGTTATAGCGAACTAGAAGTCTTTAGGTGACTGAAAACCTTAGAGACCTAGACTATAGCCTTGGCTAGAAACAATTATGCATTCACGCATACATATTTTGCATACAACTAACATACGACTGACACGTCGCATACGATTCTTTTATCTCAGCATGTCAAGACAAGCGCCTATCCACATCATTGATTATGATTCTGAGGAGGAGCCGATGGACGACTCCTATCAGAGTTTAGCGAGTTCAGGAGTGACTGCTCACCCTAGGACTACTTCTGATGACACCTATGTACCGCCACCTAGACAACGTGTTACTACACCTATTCCGACACGTCCTGTTACCGAGCCGCACTACCACATAAGAGAGACCTCCTGCAGACCTGGCTTAGTACGCGCACCTAGGAAGTGCGTAGGAGACCTTCCCACTGGATTGCTCGCGCCACGGGACAAGGCGCCCATGACCGATACTGAGGAGCCACCACAGAGGCAGTTCTCACACCTAGACTGGATGCCTCCTATGCTTAGGCATTGGAGAGCCTTAGAGGATGTTCCATCTGCCTTGGAGACCGGAGAGTCTTCCCGACCACTGTCTATTACTGGTGAGCCTCTAGAGCTTACAGTTGTCACCCTAGTTGCTATGGTGCACGCCCTATTCTGGTTACACTATGGCACGCGCAGCTACATCAGGGAGTTACGCAGTGATGCTTCCCGATTGGACGGGGATGTGATGTCCACCTATGGATGTCTTTGCACTGTGGAGACACATGTAGACGTGGACAGAGAGTCGGCTGAGGCTACTCGCGCACGTGTGGACATACTAGAGAGGTATGTGAGAGTTTCCGGGCTTGCGATTGGAGCATGTGTGATTATGGCCATGCTGAGGACAGCCGTAGGATTGTTCTTACCATATTTCCGTTAGACCCACGCATGGCGGGTTGTGCCTGCTTGGATTGGATAGCTTCTTTTGGTAGATAGGTATATTAGGAGACCTATCACGTATTATATAGATGTGTATCAGGTGGGCATGTGTAAGTATTTATTAGCTTTGTACTAGGACAACTGATGTTAGAATGGGTATATGTATAGGTAAACCCATTATCTTTTGTATAGCGCTAACCACCGATGGGTATATTAGTGATCCCATCTTGTTCTGTATGAAAACTGATGTATCAGTGTTGTACTCTTTTGATATATTATGACTCATGTATGGTTTGTATTTTGTATTCATTGCATTTGTCCACAACCATAGTGTTTTATCCATATTTATATGTGTGTGATTGAAAGATGACCATTCAACAGCTATTGTAACCATTTCTACAAACTTTAAAATATACCACACTTTGAATTATTGATTTTTATATTTAATTCTATTGAGCATTTATTGTGTTAAATGATAATGAAAAGAAATATGTATTTGGCATTATATAATGACGCCTGGTGATGTGACCCAAAAAGTCATGTTTTTAAGAGTATATTTCCACACTTTTTGGACTATTCTTTGGTGAAAACATTTCAAAACCATCATTATTTACCAAAAATCACCAAGGTAGTCTAAATATAGACGCTGCTGCAAAAATCGGTTAAAACGTCCAAATAACACGCAAACCGAGGCAAAACAATCACCTTAAATTTTCCGTTCTCAATATTCTTATGAAAATAGAGCTTAATACATATTTTATGATTCCATAGAAAAATCCAAGATCAGAGGTGAAAGAATCAGAAGAAACGGACGAGAGACGGAGAAGTTATGCAGTCTGGAAGCACACCGATCGTCATCCGGAACACGCAAAAGCTAAACATTTCCAAAATTGGCAAACTCAGTGTCATTAGAAGCGTAACGGAAAAACGAAACTAACGGCGCAAGAATCAAGCAAATCGGAGCCCAAACGAAGAAGATACGGACGAACCAAGCAACCGAGGAATCAGCGGAGGCCAAACGGAGCACCAACCCCCCCCCCCCCCCCCCGGGCACCTAGGTACCATATACGGTACCCTAGGTGCCGTATACGGCCCTATGGGTGCCGTATACGGGGGTGTTTGCTTTGTGAGGTGCCGTTTAACCCCCCCCCCCCCCCCCCCCTTGGTCCAGTACCCCCCGTATGCGCTTTGATGCTTGTTCTTTATGCTTTAGGACTTGTACCAAGCTTCAACCTCCTCATCTATAAATAGAGGACTCCTCTCATTCATTCAACACACCTCATTTTCATTCTTTCATACTTTCTCTCTCTAAACTCTCTCTCTCTAGATTTAGGTTAGCATTCTCTCTCTAGCACTACTCTTAGGAGTTAGAGGAGAATTAGTAGGTTAGAGTAGAAGCTCTCAGTAGCTTTTGTACAGAGTTACTCCGAGACTTCAGATTTGTGAAGATTTGTCTGTATTACTCTCGTATTCAGGTTTAATACAATCTCTCGCATTTATTCTTTTAATTATGCTTTCTTATTATGCATGCTTAGGAATGAATGCTAAAATGATGCTAGGCTAGACAAATCAATATTTGTTGTGATGTATGCAATGTTAGGATAGTTATGATATAATACACAATTGGGGATAACACCATTATGAAACAATGGAGGTAACGTTATACGGCTTTCATTTGTATAGCGCCGGAATCATCACGAATGTGTGTAGTACGGAACGTGGAAGCTATGAAAGTCGTGGGCACAATCCATTGTGGAAATAATGATTCCCAATTGTGAACATACTGTTACTCTGTCTGTGTAAGTTTAAAACTGTTTGCGAACTTATAAGCTGAACCTCTGATTGTTTATCTATCCAACTTATGATGTGGTTTGTATCCTCCTCCCTAGAACCTGGCCAATTGCTAGAAGTAGGATTGCCAACTATTCTGTGTATGATGATCAATGAACTCAACATGGTCACTGTTCCCTTGATTGAAACACATCCGAGGGACACGAAGCATAGGATTAGAGATAGATTAGGTTCACACTTGTTTGTTGTGTATCTTTGGGACAACTTCCGGGATATCCATGATGTAATTATTAGGTCAGTTAATATGATGACTAGTGTTCCGTCCTATTGCATGTTCTTGTTTGATTGTTGCTTAGGTACTGCATGCTAGACATACGCAAACATTATCACTGCCCTGCTAATTAGATTTTCACGAACATAATAAACATATTGCAGGTAGGTTAACATGCATGTAATAGTTGTGCTGATTGTATGATTAATGGTGAACAATTTAACTGACCGTTAGACAGATTATCCCAACCGGTTCCGCGGGTCAAACCCTGTTCATGTTATTGTTCACTGAACAATTCATGCCATGATACTAACGTCCTCCGGATGTCTGTAAATGGGGACCTGGATTAGAGGATAGTTGTCAGTTGAATTGGTCTGTGCATTTGGGAGAACTTCCGGTGTACTGTACATTCTGTAACTGCTATCCATGTAACATATTATATATCTGATTGCGGACAACTCTACGTTAGGTATATAGTAGGATCGTAGTTGTAGCTCATTAAGAAATACAGGAATATCTAGTGAGTAATCTGGAACCCTAATTGGTATAACGGAAAAGCTGTAAAACGTCCGAGTATCCGGTATAGCGTTAACATACATACGTGGGAAACCGAGTAAAGGTCGTAGGCATAATACTTTATCTACCAATTAAGTTTCTATGACCTCACCGGATTAATCATCACATCTAGTAAACTTATCCCTCATAACTATCCATCCAAATAACATTGCCGAAGTCACAGCAAACATATTCCTTATCTTGATTTCTCTGCGTACTCCGTACAAACCCCTGTCTTTACTTTAGTTTTTAATTTCAGTAATTAGATTAGAAAAAAAAACAACCCACCTATCAAAAAGTTTTAAAAATCCCAGCTAAATTACAAAAGATAATTAATCCTCCTAGATTCCCATGCCCGTTGTAGTTTGAAGAACGACACCTGAGTCATACATACCGCTTACTGCCCTTTAGGTCTTTAGGTTGTATCAAAACTTAGGATACCCAGCATAACAAATATAAAACACACTGTCCGCGCGCCCTTGCCGGAAGGTTCAACGACCGGAGTAAAATCCGACCGACTGCGGGGTGTACGACACCTGGCCAACGTGATTATATTGTACAAAGTACATATGGGCGTTTCAAAGTCGTGCGACATATAATGTGAAACCTTATTCTTCAATCCTCCATACTATTTCTTTGTTAAAGCAATGTGAAATCTTGTTCATCACATTCATTATCTTGGCATTGACTTCTGCATTTTATTCATCGCAGAACGAAATCATGCCGCCAAAATGAAAAATCACTAAGAACAGTCGACGAACGTCTATACCACCAGTTCACGAAACCACCCCACCACCTAACATCGAAGAAACCACTGAACAGATGATTGCGAGGTGGATTGCTGAAGGCATTGCCCAGTATGAGGCAAGCCGCAACCGCGATCAGGGTATAAATAACAGTGGAACAACCCCTCCGAACAGTGAGACGCCTGTGAACACTCGACGTGGGTGTTCATATAAAACCTTTCAGGCTTGTAAGCCACCTCCTTTCTGTGGCACCGAGGGTGCTATTGGTATCATACACTGGATTGAAAAGATGGATTCGGTGTTGGACATTAGTGATTGTTTACCAGACACTGCGGTGAAATATGTCGCCTGCACCTTAGCTGATAAGGCTTTGACTTGGTGGAACAGTCAAGTCCAATCACTTGGACGACCAGCTGCCTACTCCATGACATGGGAAACACTGAAACGTATGATGTTAGAAGAATTCTGCCCCCGAAGTGAGATGCAGAAAATTGAGACTGAGCTGTGGAACATTACCATGATTGGGGTTGATATCACTGGTTATACAACCAGGTTCCAGGAACTAGCTCAACTTGTGCCACATATGGTAACACCCGAGTAAAAGCGCATTGAGCGTTATGTATATGGTCTAGCACCACAAATCCGGATTTTGGTTATGTCCTCCAAGCCTGACACATTCAGGAGCGTTGTTACCTTAGCGCAGAGTCTGACCGATGAGGCAGTCAGAATGGGGACACTTACCAAGAAAACTGTATCGGGTAAGGTTGAGCCGAGCAGTGCTGAAGCTGGTAGTTCTGGAGATAAGAAACGAAAGTGGAACGACCGTCAGGGTCAAGCCAACAAAAAGGGATCTGGAAACCCGAAGTCTTATGCTGCTACCATGGTGGAACCAAAGCCATACTTAGGCAACAAACCTAAGTGTGATAAGTGTAGCAAACACCACGAGGGTGAATGCTGGTTTTGCGACAGTTGTAAGGGATGGGGTCACAAAACCCAAAACTGTAAGGTTAACCCTACCCCTAAGGAAAACACCGTACACCAAAACCAGGGGTGTTTTGAGTGTGGCGACACGAGGCATTATCGGAACCGTTGCCCTCGACTCAACAATCAAAACCGCATTGCCAACAACGCCCACAACCGCAACAACAATGGAAACAACTGTGGAAACAACAACAACCAAGCCAACAACAACAATCGGGCTAACAACAACAACAACAACAACAACCAGCCAGCTCGTAGACGTGTGTTCATGCTAGGAGCACCAGAAGCATGTCAGGATCCTAACACAGTCACTGGTACGTTTCTAGTAAACAACCACTTTGCTTCTGTGTTATTTGATTCCGGTGCTGATTTAAGCTTTGTGTCCACTGAGTTTAGACCACTATTAGAGATCGAATCCCTTAAGCTAGATAACAAATACATTGTAGAGTTAGCCGATGGTAAGTTGATTGAATCTGGAGAAATAGTACCAGGATGCACCTTAACATTGGAAGGACATTCTTTCAAAATAGACTTACTACCGGTAGAACTAGGGAGCTTCGATATAGTGGTTGGTATGGATTGGCTGTCGAAAAACCGCGCGGAGATCATCTGTTATGAAAAGATTGTACGGCTACCATTACCATCAGGAGAAATGTTGATGATTCAAGGAGACAAGAGTAATCATATGGTGAAAACGATTACATGCATGAAAGCGAGTAAGTATCTACGAAAGGGGTACCAAGCGTTTTTGGTACATGTTGTGGATAAGAAACCTGAGGAGCGACGCATAGACGATGTGCCTATAGTACGTGATTATCCGGGAGTATTCCCTGATGAGTTACTCGGATTACCACCCCCGCGACAGGTCGATTTTCATATTGATTTATTGCCTGGAGCTGCGCCAATTGCTCGCGCACCTTACCGCCTAGCTCCATCAGAGATGCAGGAACTGTCTGCACAGCTGCAAGAACTGTTGGACTTAGGATTCATCCGACCGAGCTTTTCACCATGGGGAGCTCCGGTTTTGTTCGTCAAGAAGAAGGATGGATCAATGCGGATGTGTATCGATTATCGGGAACTGAACAAAGTGACTATCAAAAACCGATACCCATTACCAAGCATCGATGATTTGTTTGACCAGCTGCAAGGGTCAAGTTACTACTCAAAGATCGATTTGCGATCTGGTTACCATCAACTGAAGGTACGGGATGAGGATATCCCTAAGACTGCGTTTAGGACTCGATACGGCCATTATGAGTTCCTAGTCATGCCGTTTGGGTTGACAAACGCACCAGCAGTGTTCATGGACCTCATGAATCGAGTATGTAAACCTTATCTCGATAAGTTCGTCATAGTGTTCATTGATGATATTTTGATATACTCGCGGACGAAGGAAGACCATGAACAACATCTGAGACTAATTCTTGAACTACTAGAGAAAGAGAAGCTTTATGCAAAGTTCTCTAAGTGCGAATTTTGGATGCGTGAAGTTCATTTCCTTGGTCATGTGATCAATAACAAGGGAATTCACGTGGACCCATCCAAAATTGAGGCAATTAAAAACTGGGAAGCCCCGAAAACGCCATCTGAGATACGACAATTTCTTGGGTTAGCCGGTTACTACCGACGATTCATTGAGAACTTCTCGAAAATAGCCCAACCACTTACCGCCCTAACGCAAAAAGACAAGAAATTTGATTGGGGCGAAAAGCAAGAGAATGCTTTTCAACTGTTAAAACAAAAACTGAGCACCGCACCTATCCTGTCACTAGCAGAAGGAGTAGAAAATTTTGTTGTCTACTGTGATGCTTCACATCAAGGATTAGGTTGTGTACTGATGCAAAACGACAAGGTCATTGCTTATGCGTCTCGACAGTTGAAAGTTCATTAGAAGAACTATACAACGCATGACCTAGAATTGGGAGCAGTCGTTTTTGCACTTAAGATATGGAGACACTACCTGCACGGTACAAAGTGTATGATCTTCACCGATCACAAAAGTCTCCAACATATATTTGATCAGAAAGAACTCAACATGAGACAACGACGTTGGGTCGAACTACTTAATGATTACAACTGTGAGATCAAGTACCATCCAGGCAAAGCTAATGTAGTAGTAGATGCCTTAAGTCGTAAGGAAAGGGTAAAACCTCGAAGAGTTCGAGCGTTAGGATTAACGATCCACTCGAGTCTCATTTCACAAATTCGTGACGCTCAACAAGCGGCCTTTACTCCAGAATGTATGAAGGATGAATCCCTCAAGGGGATGGAAACACAACTGGAGTCTAAAGACAATGGAGTATTGTATTTTATGAACCGAATTTGGGTTCCTTGTGTTGATGAACTACGTGGTCTGATATTGGACGAAGCACATCAGTCCAATTACTCGATACATCCTGGTGCAGATAAGATGTACCACAATTGGAAAGGCTTTTACTGGTGGCCTGGTATGAAACGAGATATTGCCACCTACGTTAGTAGATGTCTGACTTGTGCAAAAGTAAAGGTCGAATATCAGAAACCTTCTGGACTTTTGCAACAACCTGAATTGCCACAATGGAAATGGGAAAATATCACGATGGACTTTATCACGAAGCTACCAAAAACATCATCTGGAATGGATACCATCTGGGTGATTGTCGACCGACTGACAAAGTCAGCTCACTTTCTAGCCATCAAAGAAACGGATAAGATGGAAAAGCTGACTAGAATCTACATAAAGGAAATTATTTCTAGACATGGAGTGCCATTGTCTATCATCTCTGATAGATATGCACGTTTCACCTCTCGCTTCTGGAAAACACTGCAACAAGCATTGGGCACTAGACTTGATATGAGTACGGCCTACCATCCACAAACCGACGGTCAAAGCGAGCGAACGATACAAATGCTCGAGGATTTACTACGAGCCTGTGTGATTGATTTTGGAGGAAACTGGGATGTTCACCTCCCATTAGCCGAATTCTCGTATAACAACAGTTATCATACGAGCATTCAAATGGCACCTTTTGAAGCGTTGTATGGACGCAAGTGCCGATCGCCACTCTGTTGGGCAGAGTTGGATGACAGACAGTTATCAGGTCCTGAGATAGTCCAAGAAACTACGGACAAGATATCTCAAGTGCTTAATCGATTGAAAACAGCACGAGACCGACAAAAGAGTTATGCAGACAATAGGTGGAAACCTTTGGAGTTTCAAGTAGGTGACAGAGTTCTACTCAAAGTATCTCCTTGGAAAGGAGTTGTACGATTTGGAAAACGCGGTAAACTGAACCCACGTTACATTGCACCTTTTGAGATCCTAGCAAGGATTGGTCCTGTAGCTTATAAGCTTAAACTGCCGCAAGAAGTTAGCAATATTCACGACACGTTTCACGTGAGTAATCTTAAGAAGTGTCTATCTGACAAAGCGTTAATCATACCTCCTGACGAAATCTATATCGACGCAAAACTTAACTTTGTGGAGGAACCGCTTGAAGTAATGGACACGAAAACGCAGAAACTCCGAAACAGTCGGATCAAACTTGTCAAAATTCGATGGAACTCGAAACGAGGCCCAGAGTTCACCTGGGACGTGAGGATGAAATGCGCAAGAAGTATCCTCAACTATTTGAACCCGTGACCGTGACTCACGACACATCTTAAATCTCGGGACGAGATTTCCCTAACGAGGGGAGAATGTGACAACTCTCCAAATTAGGTATTAATTAAACATTAAGCATGTGCATTCTTACGCTAATTTTCTGGTTAAGTTTAAACAAAACTTTTCAATGTGATGTAAACCTAGCAAGCCCAAAATACTTTTAAACAAAAAGTATTACGTAATACGTAATTATGTATAATTATGTACAAATGTATTGGAACGAACCCGATAAAAATAAATGACAAAAGTTCGAGACACAAAAATAATTAATAATTCAATTATTAATTACGTGTATTAATATATCTATAACAAATAGATAGAATAAGTTAAATATACGTTTAACATAAAACGTATTATAAACGAACAGAAATAATTGTAAAACATACCCCGAGATCACAAATCATAAAAATTCAAATTTTCTAATTCATTTAAAAGTATTTAGAACATTACTTCAAAATATGAAATCATAATTTGACTGAAATTTGGCGCCCATTTAACTGCGCGCAGTAAAATGTACAGAATTGTACAACAATAAAAAAATAATGATAATCTCACGATTCAAAAATTAAATAACGAACCAGGAGAACACCTACAAAATAAAAATATAAAAAGTTATATTTTATATTGCTATAATTATACCCGTACTCGAAATTAACGGGCAAAAATATGCCAACTAACTAAATTATTGGTGAGACATACACCATACTTGTTTAAAATTATAATACTCCCTTCGTTTTCTCTGTGATCTCAAAAATACACACACACCACCAACTTCAATTATTTTGGTCCCCTTTTCTTCTTCAACAAAATCGGCAGAGGCAACACACAAGGGAGGAAGAGCAACAACATCACCATAATCTCATCATCATCACCATCATACGATCATCATCATCATTCGGTTTCATCATCATCATCATCGAAAATTAAAGTGAGGAACCTTTTATCTTTAATTTCTTCACTTAAATTCGTATTATAACTTGTTTATACATCATAATCTATGTATAGAACACATAAATTTTATGATTGTTTGATTGTTCTTGAAAATAGGTTATAAAAACGAAAACGTAAAATCATGAAATAATGTATAAACACTTGTTATAATGTGATATAACGATGTATATGGAAGTTATTTAACATATGAACACGCATACCGTTCGAATTATAGCCTAAGAATACTCCCGAATCGATATTTCAAACTGAAAACGAAACAGAGCCGGAAATCGTAAGGTTGCGACGCGATTACGTAAATATCGCGACGCGATTCTTCAATAATCGCGACGCGATTATATGGTGACACGGGTTGTGTTGTTACTGGACTGGGCTGCGGGCTGGGCCGTGGTCGCTAACTGGGCCGGACGTTCTTGGGCCTGAGACTTTGATTTTGGATTGGGTTAACTAATTTAATGGGTTATATAAATTTGTGGGTCAAAACTTGTTAATGGGCCAAATGTATTAATTTAAGGATTTAAGGTAAATTGGGCCGACACTAGTTAATGGGCCTAGCCCAATGGGCCAAGTATTAGTAATCGGGCCATTGGGCCAAACTTTATATTGGGCCTTATCAAATGGATTAAACTTGTTATTTGGGCCAAAGCCTAATGGGCCACGAGATCTCAAAACGCAAACTTAAGTCGATCCATATATATATAAAAAAAACGACAAGTAAAATGGAACAAACGATATACAAACATATATATATATATATATATATATATATATATATATATATATATATATATATATATATATATATATATATACGGACTTTATATACGTTACAAACGTAAATCCCATTACGGGTATATAGGTATATACAAATGATACAACAATTTAGAATGTAAACGAATTAACATATCGTTTTCAAACATTATTTTGTATAACGGGTAACAAGCTTTTATATAAATACCTATGTTGGGTTATATGGACGTTTTATAACAATTAAAATTTATAACGTTACATATACATAAACAACGAATTATAATGAGTATATAGACGAGAACATGTGTTATACACAAATACACAAATGACACTTGGATTAGATTCACGACTAAACATTTCGTAATAAATGAAAACCTATATATGTCCTTATACGTAAACAACGTATTTAAGCGTTATATATATATATATATATATATATATATATATATATATATATATATATATATATATATATATAAGCATATATATACATACAACGTCTTCAATTATGTATATTGGTAATATGCACGCACACAACAATTGTAAATATATAATCACATATATATACAAAGCGATAAAACGTTTAAACAAACGTAGAGCTTAATAATATACAACAGGTATAATTTCACACCTACATATGTATAACCCTTACATATATGTGTACGACGACAACGAGATAACTATGAAATGTATATATGTATATACTTAACGAAGTATATAATTTAAGAAATAATAATAATATTTCGACGCAAGGTCACAACGAAGTTAACAACTTACATTATTGGGAAATTAACCATTTCTACAAAACAAACAAACTATTAAACATAAGTGATCAAACAAATCAAACGTACTTATGATAATACATTTATTGTGTATAGGTTAACATACCTGGGGCGATACTTTTCAGCTGCTAGCATTCATATCACATCCACTACTGTGAGTTCACAGCCCCTACTTTGCAAATGTTTTATGCTTTTAAACATAGGGGTGTAAACATAGAAATTGCATGCGAACACATGCAGCAAATTATATAAATGCTTTATTGCTTTATACAACTGTTTGATATGAAATTATATGTTTCACAACTGTTTTGGGAATTAGACAACATATCCTAGTACGGACCCAGACTCCCAATGTATGCATGAAAAGTCCTTATGTCATGCAAACTATAACCATTAGCTAGGTGACTCTAGCCACTGAGTATACGAATAGTACTATTGCCGTGACGACCCTCCTGTGGATGGAGCGTATACTTAAATGTCCTTCAGGCAAACAACATAAGTTCTGGTTGTGGTTTGGTTATAGGGTTAGATCGCGTTACTTTAACCTGTGAGGTTTAGCTCACCTTTCAGGGGATTATAAGTCTAAGCATTTCCCACCTAATTTATTGGATAAACGTATCCTACAACTATTTTATACCATATAAACAATCTGGTTATCTTTAAATACTGGTAAACAACCAGACATATATTTTGGGTGACAACCCACATAAATCTGTATTTTAGGGTAACAACCCTACAAACTTATATTTTGCAAAACCTGCAAACAATTATTTATTGAATGACATTTCTATAACACAAACATAAATGGTTTAACATACCTTACATTTATACAAAACCTGTGAATTCACTCAACATATTTGTTGACGACTTTCTTTCTATGTTTTACAGGAAATTAGCTATGTAAGTAAGCATCGCATGCATTCAGGATGGACAACCCTGGACTACTTAGGATGCCACATATTTTGGGACAGCTTTTGAGGATTTCCTCTGTATTACTGCAGACATTGCAGTTATACTTATGAAATCTTATTATAAACATATGTATTGTAATACTTAATGTTTTAAAACTCTACTACTACTGTATGACTTACATAGTCGTACTACTTTTGTAACAACTATTTTAAACTGGCATCCTTATCTATTATGTTGCGCAATAGCCATATGCTCTGAGTATGTATGTACTGTTTGATTGGATTTAAACTGCTCACGCCCCGTCACGTCATTAAAGCTTCCGCATGTTTAATTAGTGTTGATCGTGATTAGCGTTTGGCGGGGTGTGACAATAAGAAATTTTATCATTATTAACATTGAAATTTCGTTTCAAAATCTTTACAGGAGTCTGTAAAGTTTGAGAGTTCTCCTTGTCAACCTTTTCTTTCCCTTTTTTAATTTGAACCTTAACCTCAGGTTCATCTGGTACAATTACATTTTCAGATTTAACGTCAACTTTTACAACCTTAGGATACTCCTGTTCAGTAATATCCTCAATCTCAACAACCTCCAAATTACTAACTTGAGGTTCACTATCAGACTTCACAAACTTAGGCAAAGGATACTCTGGCCGTTTAGTTTTCTCCTTTGCCTGCCTTTTAGGCTTAGCTTCTTTAGATTTTGTAGCTGGCCATGATGAGTAGTCAGTTACAATCTCTTCGGTGCCCTCCTTAACAGGCACTGGAAAGTGATTAGTAGGATGTGGAACTGCGTGATACCCCAGTCCTGCCTTACTTTTCTCCGTCCTTTGCTTGTTAACAATTTCATCGAAGACATCACGAGAATTTGAAAAACTTGAGATTTTTTTAGTAAAATTATCAAACTCAGATCTTAAAGCAGTAAGTTCTTTATTTAACAACTCAATTTCTGTTAAATAGCTTTTAATAGCATCTTGTTGACTAAAAACTTTTGCTCTAAAAGTCTCAGTGTCTATCTTATGAGCCTCGATTTGTTTATCATAAAGTTTTTCATTAGCCTTTAAAAACTTGTTTGACTCAGTAAGTTTAACGACCTTTTCTCTCAAGTCTTCATTTTCTATCTGACAAATCTTTAAAGAAGCATCTAGAGTAATACATGAAACACAATTTAAAGGTTCCTCGGTTTCATGTTGTACCTCAGGAATGATATGAGCCATGAGACCAAGCTGATACTTCTCAGCTTGTGCAGTCCAATCTGTGTTTGTAGACTCAAACACTACTAGAGCATCCGAAGCTCCAGTCTTTGCTTTCTCCTTTGGAGGGGTCTTGGGAGGATCAGGCTTCGTGAGACCTGAAGGAGGCATCTTTGGCTTCTCACATTCACGAGCAAAATGTCCTAAATTCTGACAGTTGTAGCATCGGACCTTGCTCTTATCGAATCCAAAACTCGATTTTCCATTACACTCTAAACTCTTGCGTCCTGTCCTTTGCAAGAACTTTTGAACCCTCCTGGAGATCATAGCTATGCTCTAATTCAAATCCATTTGTTCCAGATCATCATCGTCCAGTTGTCTGTAATCTTCCTTAGTAAGTGACAAAGTGGTGTTTGGTTGTGAAACCAAATCCTTGTAAGAGCTAAGGAAGGTGGTATAGATGGCAGCCTGTTCCTCAATGGCAGGTGTAATCGGAACCTGCGGGACTTGTGAACTCTGTGAAGTTCCAGCTGAAAAGATTGAAGAGTAGGCTCCAGTGGACCCCGATGATGAGTTGGTATCAGATACGAAGGCAATGCTACCATAGGTATTCCTTGGATTTTCCTTTCCTCCATAAAGAGATGGATCTTGAACAAAACCCCCAGACTTGCATTCTTTCCTTTTTAACTACATTGCATATGCTTGGAGAATTCCAATCAAGGTATCCAACTTTGATGACACGCAAAAAGTCATGTTTTTATGTGCCATTATCTCACCATTTTAGCCCAATTATTAATAAAAACACTAAAATATGAACTTAAACGTCACATTTCATCATAAGGGCTAAAATATAGACGATGTTTCAAGAATCAACCAAAAAGACCTAAAAACGAGTAAAATAGAGCACAAACGATCATTGAATCCTCCGTTCACGCATTTAAGTACAATTTGATCTATACTTGGAATTATGACCTCTAACTTATGTCATTTTCTTTGTTAGGAAATTACGAAACCGTGAGCGCGAGAATCACTCAAAACGGATAAACGACGAAGAAGTTACGCCCGAACGAAGAAACGAAGAACCGAGAAATCAGGATACGGGAGAGCTAGACCGTATACGGCCAAACTAGACCGTATACGTCCTAGCACAGACCGTATACGGCCTAGCTAGACCGTATACGGCCTAGCACAGCCGTATACGGCTTGTGTTCTCCCGTATTCACCCTACGTTCTCCCGTATTTGCCCTAGCTCAACCGTATCGTGCGTTTAGGCGATTAAAATCTGATTTTTATTCGGGTTTGCGATACGGTTGTGCGTTTGAAGTTTTGGATACGGTCTACGGATACGGTTGTGCGAGTTCTATATATAGAGGCTTCATTTCTTCATTTTCAACATACACACATCCATCAATCCATCCAAGAATCACTCCAACAATCACTCTTTTACGTTTTTAATTTCTTAGTTTAGTTAGTAGATTTCTCTCTCTAGCACTACTCTTAGGAGTTAGAGGAGAAATATTAGGATATAATTAGTCGTAGATTAGCGGCTAGTTAGAAGGGGCAATATTGTAATATCGCTTGGCGCGTACTAGAAGTTCTGCTCGTGTAACGTTCAAGTTGTATTCAGCTACGCTCTTATTACGGTTATATCTATCCTTTATCTATTTCATTATGATGATTGTTATTACTGTTGTCATGCTAGATTTAGGATTGGTTGCCATGATTAGCGAGTAGTGATATTGCGTGTTTGCTATGATGTAGTTAGTCGTAAATTGGTTGGAATGATGCTATGAAAATTAGTGCTTTGATTTATTTTCTATTTATGATTTTAAACCTATTAAACTAATCGCCTTTCAACCAGTAAACGTGATTACGGCCTAAATGATGGGACGTCGCGAACCCCATCAAAGGTACTGAGTTATCTGTGTCAAACATGAACATGGTATGATTTGTTAATCGTGTAAACATCGCTTTCTAAATGAACGCTAAGTACATCGTCATCGTGGAAATAATGCTTTCTATTCTGAACGCAAAGTACACTGTGATTATGGAAATATGGTTTTCTAATTGAACACCAAGTACACTGGAGCCGTGGAAATAATGCTTTCTATTCTGAACGCAAAGTACACTGTACCCGTGGAAATATGGTTTTCTAACTGAACGTGAATATTACACTGTTGACAAGTTAGGGATTTATTGGGACTTAAAAGTAAGGGCTGGTTTATATCATAGATGGATAATATTATGCTTAAATACAAACTTAGTTAAGTAGTCTGGGTTAGCCTTTGTGAAGCAATGTAAGGTACCGTAAGTCGGTTGATTACTCTGTATAGCGTCGACAACACCTCCGGTGTAGTTAATACGTGGAAGCCGAGGAAAAACCGCAGTTACTAAGCCTTGTGGAATAACGGTAACTCTGTGCTCAGCAGAGCTGGTACCGACTTGGTCCTTGGTTCATCAATGGAAACACTTTTAGTGGAGTACAGTGTGGTAATCACGGAAAGAGTCGTTGTTATCGGTCTATGTGAATCACCGAGTCATGACTCAACACCCAGACTCATCAAACCATCAATAGAAAGTAATCAAGCACGCTCTATAAACCTGGTCTTAAATGTTTTACTTAAATTAGGTATTATTGTGGGGTTAAGAAAGGTCAGACGTCGAGTTGGTTTGTCGCCTTATTCATGCACCCAGGGTTTCATCCCAGATAAGGGTCACTATACCTTCATCGGTTAGTGTTGTGGGCTGGATAAACTACTCCGATCAGAATCAGGATAGCCTAGTCGCCCAGTGACATACTGATCGAGAACTCTATCAGTAGGGGGCTGGTGCTTACTCCACAGATACCTGAAATAAATAAAATACAAACCTTTAGAACATGTTTTCATACATCATACATCATTCCAATCAATAAGGCTACCGAAATCATAGCAAACACCCTCTCTAGATTATCTGCTATCTACATTTATTTTATCTGCTTTTAATTTACATTTTCTGCCTAAGTATAAAAAAACAAACCACCAATCAAATCTTTTAAAACCTGCTAGATCGATAAGTACGCCTGTTTCGTCCACGATCCACAATACACTGACTTAGAGAACGACCCTAGGTCATCCTTGCTGCTATACACCAATAGTAACTAGGTATACTTAGGCCCCGCAAATACAAATTTTAAAACCCTCTGATCGCCGCTCTAAACGAGAGGTCCGCAACGACGCGAGTAAAATCGCGACCGACCGTTCGGGCGGCACCAAGTTTTTGGCGCCGCTGCCGGGGATCGAACCCGGGTCACCCGCGTGACAGGCGGGAATACTTACCACTATACTACAACGATACTTGACCCGATCATCCGGATTCGAATCCCTCACTTTCGTACCCGATCCTGAGACGATCATCCGAACGATCCGCAAGGAGAAACGCTTCGGCAACTGACAACCGATGGCTGCACGTGTCACGCTTGCCGACAGCACCAAACCATCAATTGAAGGTCGAGGTGGACCCATCAGCGATCCGGTCATCGATGGCGCGTCCTTCGAGCTTAAACATCATATCGTTCAGCTTATCAAGGAATTCTATCAATTCCATGGTTTACCCCATGACGATCCTAACGCCCACATCAACCGATTCATTCAGACTACCAACTCGTACAAGCAGAACGGGGTTGATCAGGATATAGTCCGTCTATACCTATTCCCCTATTCGCTTACTCACCACGCTTTGACTTGGTTTGAGGGATTAGAGACCGGCTCTATCACCTCCTGGACGGATATGGCTACAAAATTCCTTACTAAGTACTTTCCTCCGGCTAAGCAAACCAAGTACAAGAATGACATTATGAACTTCCACCAAGCTCATGATGAGTCTATCTACACAGCATGGGAGAGATACAAGAGTCTGTTGAACAAATGCCCTAACCACCTTATAGAGAAAACCAGCCAGCTGTGCACGTTTTACAACGGTCGCACTACCCTTGACGCCGCTGCTCAGGGCAACTTCATGCAACTCACCGATGAGGAAGCTTGGAACTTGATCGAAAATATGACGATGCACCATCACGACTGGAACTCTGGTGAGCATTCCTCATCATCAGCACCGATTGTTGCACCCAATCCATTCCAAACCGAAGCTATCAAATCTCTGACAGAGAAGATCGAGCATCTGACAAAGCAGATCGGCAAAATGAAGAAACCATCCCAGCACGCCCACCAAGTTCAGGCATGCCAGAACTGTGCCAACCTCCCAACAGAAAGTTATAGGGTTGAGTACGAGGATCCTGCTGACGGAACGGTTTACTACGCTCAATTTCCAGCTCGCCAACAAAATCCACCTGGCTTCGCTCGAACCTCTCCGCCTAGGACTAGAGGCACCCAATACCCACCTAGAAACCAACCACCCTTTCAGCCCAACTACCAACCTAGGTACCCTTCTTACCAACAACAACCCCAACTTACCTATAACCAACCACTATCATTGACTGCACCCGACGCAGCTCAATCAACCGAACCCTCTAAAACCATAGTACCCATTACTAGTACGGATGATACCCTCACTAAGTTCATCCAAGGCCAGCACCAAATTAACCAAAAGACTAGCGCTAGGCAGGACCAAACCGACCTATTCATTAGGAACCAACTGGCCGTTCTCAAAAATCTTGAGACCCAGATAGGACAGCTAGCCCAACGTCTTGACTCTAGGCCTCAAGGTAATCTCCCTAGTAACACGGTACAGAACCCACACGTAGAAGAGGCCAAACAGATGAGTACTACAGACAAGAAGGTGGCACCGAGCCAACCTCCCACTCCTTCTCCGGTGAAGGAAGATACTCCTGTCCCGCCGACAGTTGAGTCCCTGTCTGTCCCTACACCACAAAGGGAAGTACGCATCCCGTTTCCCGGCCGTCTTAAGAAAGCCTATAAGGCTAACGACTTCCGTCTTGATGGAAAGTTCGTGGACACCGTGTCCCGAACCCCTTCCAGTTCAAAATACATCCTAAAACTCTTGTCGACCAAGGATAAGGTACCCGAAGTACCCAATGTCCCACTGAACGCGGAATGTTCAGCTCTTATAAAGAACTCTATCCCTGAGAAATTAGGTGATACTAGACGCTTTACCCTACCCTGTTCGATCTATCACTCGGGCATGATACACTCTCTAGCCGACCTAGGAGCCAGTATCAACCTGATGCCCTATTCGCTTTACACTAGATTGGAATTAGGACCCCTTAAACCAACCAAAATGAGTGTCCAGCTAGCTGACCAATCCATTAGACACCCTAAGGGAATAGCTGAGAACATCATGGTTCAAGTTGATAAGTTCCTATTTCCCACAGACTTTGTAGTGATGGACATTCAGGAGGATGTCCATATCCCTATCATCTTAGGTAGACCATTCTTGAACACCGCACGCACTATCATAGATGTTTATTCGCAGACTATCAGTCTTAGATCTCATGGAGAGACTATCACCTTCAAGATCGATCAAGCTGATCAGTCTATCACAGAGCATGCGGAGATATGTGCGATTTCGACAGGAAGAGTTACCACGGATGATGATTCTGAACCAGACACCCCTATGTCTGACGAGCCCATCACGATTACTTCTGACACTGAGGAAGAAGAGATAGAAGAGGAGACTGAGGAAGAAGAAGAGGAGATAGAAGAAGAAGAAGAGGAAGAGCCAGAGGAAGCTACACCGCCACACATTCCTAAGACACACCCTCCGACCGCAGAGATCATGCAGATAGACTATACTTTGAACTTCATCCCTCTGCCGGAGAGCGACTCAGAGGAACCTACGATTGACCACTCCCTGGATGACGAGTCTCTACTTAAGCCACATATACCTCCTCGAGGGATTCCACCCCTTGACTTATCCGAGCCTCGATCACATTTCGAGCTTGGAGGTACATTTGGATCAAGCGATGATTCTGATTCCCAGGACGAGAGGGATATCGAGATGGACTCTTCCCAGCCAGTATCACAGATCACCGACGAGTCTCAGCCACTCACCGACGCTGTTGAGTTTCCAGACACTTCAGCAACCGAGAGTGACGAGGACGATATCGTTCTCATGGATGTTCCGATCGATACCCGCTCCATTCGCCTTCACCTCACTCCAACCATTCTCCCTCCAGTCATTATCCCTCCTCCTACTATAGGAAACACCGAAATCCCGATCGTGTCTGAACCAGAAGAAATGCTTAGTGCTATTGAAGAACACGAGGAGGACTTCCAAACTCTGATTGCGATTATACGAGATTCTACTATTGAATACACGCAACGTCAGAGGGATATTATTGAGGACATTGAGACTGAATATGAGGTTTATCGAGCCAACTCCTACCTGAGTCCGCAACATCTAGTTAGTCGCATCAACGCCTTCGCCAATGACCTCGCAGGAGAATCATCAGACAATGATGAGCCTTTCCCCGATGAAGAGGAATTCTATGAAACACAGAAGACCACGTATGGCCGGGTGTATCAAGCATTTATCAGGTCCGCATTTCCATATTCACGCCAACAGATGGAGTTTCTCCAAAATTTCAGACACAAAATGGATTATGCTACTGGGAATCCTGAAAATGAAGTAGATGTTCAGCTAATGGCGGATCTCAAGGGACTTCTAGATTCTATGGCTGATAATGATCACATTGACGAGTCCTCACCACACAGGTTTTTCATCAGCTGCACTATCGAGCATCACGCCCAGATAATCGTCGAAAAATTAGAACACGTCAGTTCAGACGAGAGAGCACGTGCCATCCCTTCTTCTGTTCCAGAAGGTTTGACGGTTAACGTTGCATATTTCGTCTCTGAACGACTTAAAGACATTTTCGGTTCTATCCTATGGGAACAGCCCAGACAGCTATTCCACAATGGGTTACGAGAGGTTTACAACAGGATGATTAACATCTTCCTGCAACCAGAGCTCACGTATACCGACCATCAGAAACAGATGATCCAAGGCATATTCAGATCCATTGAAGAACTAGGGTAGGACATCAGCAATGCCACTCATGAGGACATCCACCTACGCTTCTTCGGATTTATGGACACCCTGCGGACAGATCGACCGGTGCGTGAAACTCTTGAGCACGATGGAGCCACCCTTGTGGACACTAATGGACCAATCTCCAAGGCAGTTCAAGATGCTATAATGGATCTTTTATACTTGCAAAGGACTGCTAAGGAGCATTTCCATACCTATCCTCTTCATGTGGCAAGAATCCCGAACATCACAGAAGTCGTCACACGACATTTTATGAGATTCTACCCACCGAACCCCAGGACACTTCCATTCCGCATCCCAAGTCCTGGAAGACCCTCTTCTGGCTGATCCAAGAGGAAAAGTCGAGCCCTCGACTCTAAATAGAAGCGCTTCTCGGGAGGCAACCCGTGCAATAAGTATCCTTAGTATTAGTATTAATAATATTAGTTTTTAAATTCCAAGAAGTGATATATCTCTGACTATCTTTCACACTTGGGTATCAAAATGCTTTCAAAACACCACTTCAGCTTTTACTACCTAATCCAGGAAAATAGGAATTAAACTTTAACAAAACAAGTGTTTCGAGCATTTGAGGTACTTGCGTGCTACTTTCACGCATTATGCTCGAACTCGTTTAAAAACACATGACTTAAAAATTAGAAAACATGTTTTCATTCTGGATTTAGGCACTTTCGGTAAAAAGCTATAATAAGAAGTCGGTAAAAATATACCCAACGTGTTCACACCTACGAGATATATTCACAAGAGAGTGAAAGAAGTGTTAAAGATGGAGGACGAAGCTGCTATTTGTAAGCTGCGCACGCTAATGCCGCAAGATCTACATGGAGCCACCACTAAAGAAGAATTCCAGTCAGGATCTCCTCTTTAGCGCATCTTCCAGAATTCCATCCTTCTACATTCGCTTCGATAGGGGAGTTCTCTCGTTCTCACTCTCGTTTTTGATATGATTGTTAGCTTTAAATTCTCATTAAAGTAGTCTATGCCATATCCCCAGCTTATCACTAAGTGTGGGATTCCAGCCCAAAACAAACACTTGAGTAACATTTACTGATATGTTCAAACTCTAAGTGTGGGATTTTTCTCAAATCCCAACTCAAGAGAACATTAGGGACAACGTTCCTCTAAGTGTGGGATAGCGGTATAGAATACCTTAGGTTTGCTTGTTTGATTCTTGTTTCCAAAAGCAAACTCGGAAAATGTTCCTCAATTTGTTTAAAAAACTCACTTTTGCTAAAAATTTTCAAAATTTTTTGAGTTAAAATGTCTTAAGAAGGAGCATTTTCATATATGAGTAGGGTATTTTGGAAATTAAGAGTAAATAAGATAGGAATTTCTTAGGTCTAAAATGATAATCTAAAAGGGGCATCGCATGGCTAGGCACAAACAAACCCAAAAACTTGCAGTGAGGTATCTTGAGCCAATATAAGCATTCATCTTTAATGCTTCACTATTCGTTTGTTTGAGTGTGCCGATGCATGCATCCGGAATTAGAACTTGCTCCTGGTATGCACTTCGAGACCACATTGGTAGAGTACCGTACGCGGTATAGGTGCAGTTAGATGACCTTGACATTCTTTAGGATTTAACCCATTTTTATCATATCTCTTCAAGCCCAAAACCCTTCCAACACTCATCTTTAGTGTTGATGATCCGCTTAGATAACCCTGTTGAGCCTTAACCTGTTCGTTTCTTTCAAAACCCTTTAAATCTTAACCCACTTATTTCACACCCACCAAAAATCTTATCTTAGAAATTTTAAACTTGTGGAAAATGTCATTTAAATGTCCTTTTTGCTTTCACTCCAAATCACAAATACTAGTGTTTACTCAAATTCTCTCGCGTGCGTTCCCTTGATAAATCAAAAGTTGAGAGATTATGGTGTGAAAAATTGACACCAAGTAAATGCAAAGTCATCAAAAGGATGAAAAAGATGAAAGAAAGAAAAGGATTTAAAAAGGACAAAAGAAAGAAACAAAATAAAATCCCTAGAAAAGCCCAAAAATAGAAACAAAAGAAAAAAGAAAATAAAATAGAATAAAGCTAAGTGCTTCAAATCTCTCGAAAATTCCCGCTCTTATAAAAGTCATAAATTCCTTCGTGTATTTTCAAAAGATAGAAGTCAAAATAGCTATCTTCCCGTACTGTAATCCTTTTCCGTTTTCATTAAAAAGGTTGTTTAAATAATGTTTTTCAAAAGTTTAGAAGTCCTAAGATAAGCAGAACCCTTTATAACCACTAAAATTTTCCACTTATCCATACCCCGTAACCCTCACCTGCCATTACAACCCACTTTGAATGTCCTGGGATAGCTAGCACCGTCCTCACCTAAGTGGTGGAGATATGATTCTCGAGCAAGCCTATGACGATGGATGTTGCATGACTGGCTTATGAGCGATTTCGTTTGATTAGATTGATAGGTAACCCGAAACACTTCTTGAGTGAATTGAGTGACCACCTTGTGAGATCGCCTAGTCATGTATATTCCAAGATCGCGAGAATTGAAAACATGCCTAAGAGAACCATTTTATGCCTCTGAAAGGAATACCTTACTTTCTCTTATTTCCAGGATATGTTACTTGTATATGAAAATGGTTGTTTTTGATATATTTTGACTCACCCCAAAAATAAACTCGTGTTTTCAAAATGTTTTTCCTAAAAGCAAGTGAGAATTTTGAGTTTTGCTTGAGGACAAGCAAAGTCTAAGTGTGGGATATTTGATGACACGCAAAAAGTCATGTTTTTATGTGCCATTATCTCACCATTTTAGCCCAATTATTAATGAAAACACTAAAATATGAACTTAAACGTTACATTTCATCATAAGGGCTAAAATATAGACGATGTTTCAAGAATCAACCAAAAAGACCTAAAAACGAGTAAAATAGAGCACAAACGATCATTGAATCCTCCGTTCACGCATTTAAGCACAATTTGATCTATACTTGGAATTATGACCTCTAACTTATGTCATTTTCTTCGTTAGGAAATTACGAAACCGTGAGCGCGAGAATCACTCAAAACGGATAAACGACGAAGAAGTTACGCCCGAACGAAGAAACGAAGAACCGAGAAATCAGGATACGGGAGAGCTAGACCGTATACGGCCAAACTAGACCGTATACGGCCTAGCACAGCCGTATACGGCTTGTGTTCTCCCGTATTCACCCTACGTTCTCCCGTATTTGCCCTAGCTCAACCGTATCGTGCGTTTAGGCGATTAAAATCTGATTTTTATTCGGGTTTGCGATACGGTTGTGCGTTTGAAGTTTTGGATACGGTCTACGGATACGGTTGTGCGAGTTCTATATATAGAGGCTTCATTTCTTCATTTTCAACATACACACATCCATCAATCCATCCAAGAATCACTCCAACAATCACTCTTTTACGTTTTTAATTTCTTAGTTTAGTTAGTAGATTTCTCTCTCTAGCACTACTCTTAGGAGTTAGAGGAGAAATATTAGGATATAATTAGTCGTAGATTAGCGGCTAGTTAGAGGGGCAATATTGTAATATCGCTTGGCGCGTACTAGAAGTTCTGCTCGTGTAACGTTCAAGTTGTATTCAGCTACGCTCTTATTACGGTTATATCTATCCTTTATCTATTTCATTATGATGATTGTTATTACTGTTGTCATGCTAGATTTAGGATTGGTTGCCATGATTAGCGAGTAGTGATATTGCGTGTTTGCTATGATGTAGTTAGTCGTAAATTGGTTGGAATGATGCTATGAAAATTAGTGCTTTGATTCACTTTCTATTTATGATTTTAAACCTATCAAACTAATCGCCTTTCAACCAGTAAACGTGATTACGGCCTAAATGATGGGACATCGCGAACCCCATCAAAGGTACTTAGTTATCTGTGTCAAACATGAACATGGTCTGATTTGTTAATCTTGTAAACATCGCTTTCTAAATGAACGCTAAGTACATCGTCATCGTGGAAATAATGCTTTCTATTCTGAACGCAAAGTACACTGTGATTATGGAAATATGGTTTTCTAACTGAACACCAAGTACACTGGAGCCGTGGAAATAATGCTTTCTATTCTGAACGCAAAGTACACTGTACCCGTGGAAATATGGTTTTCTAACTGAACGTGAATATTACACTATTGACAAGTTAGGGATTTATTGGGACTTAAAAGTAAGGGCTGGTTTATATCATAGATGGATAATATTATGCTTAAATACAAACTTAGTTAAGTAGTCTGGGTTAGCCTTTGTGAAGCAATGTAAGGTACCGTAAGTCGGTTGATTACTCTGTATAGCGTCGACAACACCTCCGGTGTAGTTAATACGTGGAAGCCAAGGAAAAACCGCAGTTACTAAGCCTTGTGGAATAACGGCAACTCTGTGCTCAGCAAAGCTGGTACCGACTTGGTCCTTGGTTCATCAATGGAAACACCTTCAGTGGAGTATAGTGTAGTAATCACGGAAAGAGTCGTTGTTATCGGTCTATGTGAATCACCGAGTCATGACTCAACACCCAGACTCATCAAACCATCAATAGAAAGTAATCAAGCACGCTCTATAAACCTGGTCTTAAATGTTTTACTTAAATTAGGTATTATTGTGGGGTTAAGAAAGGTTAGACGTCGAGTTGGTTTGTCGCCTTATTCATGCACCCAGGGTTTCATCCCAGATAAGGGTCACTATACCTTCATCGGTTAGTGTTGTGGGCTGGATAAACTACTCCGATCAGAATCAGGATAGCCTAGTCGCCCAGTGACATACTGATCGAGAACTCTATCAGTAGGGGGCTGGTGCTTACTCCACAGATACCTGAAATAAATAAAATACAAACCTTTAGAACATGTTTTCATACATCATACATCATACATCATTCCAATCAATAAGGCTACCGAAATCATAGCAAACACCCTCTCTAGATTATCTGCTATCTACATTTATTTTATCTGCTTTTAATTTACATTTTCTGCCTAAGTATAAAAAAAACCAAAAACAAACCACCAATCAAATCTTTTAAAACCTGCTAGATCGATAAGTACGCCTGTTTCGTCCACGATCCACAATACACTGACTCAGAGAACGACCCTAGGTCATCCTTGCTGCTATACACCAATAGTAACTAGGTATACTTAGGCCCCGCAAATACAAATTTTAAAACCCTCTGATCGCCGCTCTAAACGAGAGGTCCGCAACGACGCGAGTAAAATCGCGACCGACCGTTCGGGCGGCACCAAACTTCATGGTGTCCAACTCTCCACTTTCCTTCAAGAATTGAACTTTGATTTCCCATGTTTTTACTAGAGCATCCAAGAGCTTCTTGTTAACCTCACTCTCAGTCAGAGTATAACCACCCTCAGTCAACTCACTAACCAACTGTGAGTATCGAGTAAACAACCTATGTGATGTCTCATTATGAAGAATGTCAAACAAATCGTATTGATTCTTGATCAATTCCAGTTTGGCTTCCTTGTAATCGTCATTTCCACCACACCTGGTTTCAATTGCCTTCCAGAGATCATACGTTGTTTCATGATATTTAAATAACCTTAAGACATCGGGAGTTAAGCACATATAAATAGATGAATGTGCTTTCCTTTCAATATTGTACTCCTTACGTTCTTCCGGAGTCATAGCCTTATAGGTTTTAGGAGGAGGAACCCCACGATAGTTACCCTCAGCAACCGGCTTCACATATCTTTCCAAAATGGGTCCCCACAATTCTGGACAATGAAAGTCGATATATTGTTCATATCTCGACTTCCAATAAGAATATTCCATATCAGCAGCAAAAAGAGAAGGTTTACTGCTACTACCTACATCATTACTTTGCCTAAGTATTTCCTTAATGCTTTGGAGATTTTCTCTATCGGTAGCCATTGTAGTATACTTAAACAAATTTCAAAAAGTCTGAAACTAGCGACAACTTAACAATGCTAATGTCGCAGCAAAATCAGCAACGTCGCAGAGGAAGTCGCAGAAAACCAATGATTCAATTAAGAATCTTAAATGCGACGTAGAAGATAATGTCGCAACACGAACGTCGCAATCACACACAATGTCGCAACGAGATGTCGTAGTAACCAGTTAAGGTCAAAATAACGACGTCGTTAACGAAGTCGCAACACAATGTCGCAATGACCAAATTAGGTCAAATAATCAAGGTCGCAAGCGACGTCACAGTTAACGTCGCAGCTAATGTCGCAAAGTCGAAAATAGCTGCGGCCAAAAAACCCTAATTCGCGAAAAATTAAACCCTAATCGATTTCCACGAACTTCAAACGAACAAACCCTTCCAGAAAACGCAATCTTAAACCTGTAAAACTAAAAAAAAACACGAAAAACCACACAAAAGAATATGATTAATCGTTAGTAAAACCAAAAACTCGATCCGATGCTCCAAAACCAAGCCCCCGAGGCTCTGATACCAGTTGATAGTCCCTTACGATGATCTTGACCGAGTTGCACGTATCAATTGATGGCGGAATCACCAATTGATTATTAACACAAATGAATCAAATAAACAAACACGGTATAAACGAATTCAAGCACTTGTTTATTGATAATAACCGACTAGATTACAGGGATTTTTGACAAATTGCGTTTAGGGTTATTCGTCAACCCTAAAACTGAATACGTAAAACGTATTTATACAAAACTGTGAATCCTGCGACGTTACACACAACGTCGCAGGCCCAGGCCCATGCGACATAGACAATGTCGCAGGACCATCTAACTGACGTCGCATGTGCGACATTACAGGCAATGTCGCACAAGTCAGCAATCCTAATTACAATTCAAACTACGAGCTAGACCAACTGACAGACACACTAACATGCACCAACAGAAGCAGTTAAATTGTTGAGAAGGAACATACTTGTGACCACATTTGGGTCTTCACGGGCGTCTCCAGCGTTCAGCACAAAAGCTCTGCCTCTTGCATTGTTGTTGTTGCCCTTGTTCTTCAGCTTCGGACACGCATTCCTGAAGTGTCCAGTGTTTCCACACTCAAAGCAGGCTCGAGGTTGGTTGTTGTTAGTGTTGGTAGTGGGGTTGGTTACAGGTGCTCGGCAGTCTTTGGTAAGATGTCCATACCTCTTGCAGTTGTTGCAGGGGGTACCACAAGGACCATCATGATGACGATTGCACTTGGAATAATAGGGTTTACTTCCAGTATACCCTTTCCTTTCTTCAGATCCCGATGTGTCCTTCTTGACAGTCTCAGTCTTTTTAAAGGTTTGCTGGTTCTGATTTCCAGACCATTTTCTCTTGTTGTTGTTCCCAGAAGATGATACAAGTGTTTCTTGGCTCTCTTGCATAGCCATGAGTTCATGGGCCAATCGGATTGCTCCCTGAATGGTGGTTTTGTTGGAAGAGGAGACGTTCCCCCGGACAGGTTCCAGAAGACCGCGGATGTACCTCTTGACCTTGTCGGTCTCAGTGCTTACTAAGGCTGGGCGAAGGGTTGCAAGTTGTTGGAACCTGGTAGTGTATCCAACAATGTCGGTTCCTTGAACCTTGAGATGCCAGAACTCCACATCTAGCTTCTGGAGTTCTTCAGTTGGGCAATACTCCTCTGTGAGCATTTTCTTCAGATCCTCCCATGGGAGTAGATAGGCGGTGTCAATACCCACAGACTGGGCATACGAGTTCCACCAGGTGAGGGCACCGTCAGCAAGGGTGCATGTGGAAAACTGAACTCTATCCCCTTCCGCACATTAACTGATGCGGAAGACGGACTCCATCTTCTCGAACCATTTGATTAGGCCGATGGCTCCTTCAGTTCCTTTAAAGTTCAAGGGTTTGCAGTTCTGGAAGTCCTTGTAGGAACAAGGCTTGGCAGTAGGAGTGGTATCGACAGTATCACTATTCCTTCTGGAGGTCTCTGACGACTGTCGCGCCAAGGCTTCAGTTACTGCCTAGGAAATGAGGGATGCCATCTGGGCATCGGTGTAAGTCCTTGACTTTGGCGGCATGATTTTCCTGAGAACAGAAGGATAGGTTTCGTGAGAGATTGTCCATAAATGATTATTATCATAGATGTACATATATAAATGCGGTAATATACAACATCACAATATGACAATCAACATTATAGAACAATCAAGAGGTGTTGAATAACCATCTCTACTGACTAGCAACTGCGTGCTGACTAGCCTGGTTATTTGAATTGTTGTGAGTTGGATAAGGTCTAGCTCGAAGTGACTCGGTGGTCCTCCTAGCTACCTATGAGTTTCGTGATCTCAAGAGATGTTGTTGAGAGTGTGATGACGTAGAAGATGTTTCGGTGGGTGTGTTTGCCATCTCTATGACAAAGTGTTTGGAAATGTGAGTGCCTATATATATAATATATAATAGACTAGCGTACAGTGCTCGAGCGATGACTATGTATGTATATATACATATATCACACAATAGTCTTATGAGTGTCTAGCACAAACAATTATGAGTCCCGGTTTCTCATGAGTGTCTAGCACAAACAATTATGAGTCCCGGTTTCTCTCGTGGTCAGAGTCAACTAATGTATCCCTATTCCAACATAACCATTTCAAGCCTTACATCATCCTTATTTAATTGTACATAGTTGATCAGGCTATGTTAAATTAAACTTGTATGAGGTAACTCTTGAACCAATCATACTTAATAGAAAATACTGCCTAACGGTCATAGTCTAGGCCCACTAATGCAACCTAGTTCACTATAACCTTAGGCTCTGATACCAATCTGTCGCACCCCCTAATTCGGGTTGCGGAAGCGAATCGGGTCGGGGCGCAACTAATCAATAATCAAGCACATAAGATATATAATGAACGAATCTATATGCGTCGTTTACAAAATACATTGATATAACATAAGAGTTTACAAACTGTTTACATTATATTGAGTTCACATGATTACCCTGAGAGATTCTAGTACATTTCCAATTATACAAAATATAGATATGCAAGGAAATCTCTTGATGTTTAATGATTGCATGCGACTCGAGCAAAAGTATCCTGATGGGCAGTCCAACCTACTGCTGAGTACCTGAGATAACATGCTAAAAGGTCAGCTAAAAAGCTGATGAGCTCACAGGTGTATATGAGTAAATGAGGTTTATGAACCACAAGATTTATATAATGATTTTTAATCAAACAAATAATGAATGTACATGCAGCCATGAGCCCATAGTTTGAGCTTAACTGAGGGGGTCAGGATCCACATTCAAGGACCTGATCGAGGTGCCTCCCTATGAGTGCCTAATCAACACTCATACTAAACAAATGATAATGCATCCGTTTGACAAGTTAGTGCTTGCTAACTCGGACGGGGATTGTCAATCCCATATGGTACCATACACTAACATTCACGCTAAATCATATTAACAAACTATGTGATGGAGGACTTTAAATTGATTAGATGAAATTAACTCATGTAGCATATAGCGATGTTTTGATACTTGTGTTCACATGTAAAACAAAACGAGCATGTATCTCACCCCTAGGTAAAAGCATTTAAAAAGGGCTATGAGACTCACCTGAGTCTTATGACTTGCTAAACAAGTAGTAATGATGATACACAAGGTAATGATGTCGTCCCACGACTGTAACCTACCGGGCGTCCTAAACGCGCAAGGTTATAATAATGATTAGATGTCTTATCAGACCATCTATGCTAGCTGCTCATTCAACTAGTAATATCCAAATACATTTGGTTTGTTTGTTTGTGTTTTGAAAATATGTACGGCCCATTGGTGACGGTTTGTAATACTAACTTCAAAGTATTATCTCTATACTTGAATTGTTGTATACTTATAAAAGTATATATGTTTTGTATGTTGTATACTTAATAAGTATATGTATATAGTGTAATGATGCTATCGTATAGGGTTCAGTGGTTGTAAGTATTCAGCACTTAATGAAAAGTATTTTAAAGTTTCTGTTTTTGGTACGACAATATGCATTCCGACAATAGTGATGCGACAATAGGGTTTTGGGTACTGTTCATGCGACAATCGTGATTCCGACAATGGGGCATTGCGACAATTGAATTTTTGAATACTATTTATGCGACAATGGATTCTCGGATTACTGTTCATGCGAAAATGGTATTGTCGCAGACCTAAGATTTCCGATTTCGTTTAAGTGTTCGTTTTCGTTGACTAGGTCAAATGTGTTCGGTTTGACTCGAAACTTTTAGCGAAGTCTTAAATATGTTAAATAAGCTTTATAAAGTTGTCGTTACGTTTTATGGTTGACCCGAAGTGTCGGTTTTGTAATTTGACCAAAACAGTCCCTGGAGTTACGTTTTTCAGATTTTAATCCCGACTCAATCCCCCGATTTCACCACTTTTTAAGTCAAATCAAGCTCTACTAAAAATTACACATGTTCACCTATGAATATAGCCCATTTCTGCACTTTATGATATTTTTATATGTTCGTTTACTATTTTTAACAAAAATAAACATGAGGAGTGGTCGGATCGGGTTCGATAATGAGTTCAGTCCAAAGATTCACGTTTTTCACCATGATCCGTGAGGATCTGGCCCGAGAGCCGAAAATGAAAGTTGTAGCTGGTATCTTAATGAACATTTTTCGTTTAGACGTCGAGAGTTGGTTCTTCCTATAACTCGAAATATACTTAATTCTGTCGGGCTGTTTTGTCGGGACAGGAGACTGTCTTTTACATATGTTTGTACAATTCAGTTTTTAAGCTTTTATTTTGGACATTATCTAGCTAAATAATCAACTAAACATGTATATACACTTAAAGCAAGTAAAACTACAGGATGAGTGATTATTCTTACAAGATTATGAAGTGATCTAGAGATGATACTAGATGATGATGCTTTAGCTTCTAACTTCACTTCCTTTTCTTTCTTCCTTCTTGTTCTTTTTCTACAATTGATGGTGAGAGTGATGATGATGATGGAAGGTGGTGGTGTGCCGTGAGTAGAGAGGGGAGAGAGTGAGATATAGGTGAAAATTATTGGTGGTAATAAAGTGAAATGGAAGAAAGGAACATGGTGAGAGTTTTATGGATCTTGTTGGCTTCATTAGTCAACAAACACCACTCCTCAAATTGAGGGTGTTTGGCCGGCTCATTGGGCGCCCCATCAAGTGGTGGTGTCTTCAAATTTTTGTTCCCCGAGTTTGCGTTCCGTGTGGCGTTCGTTTCCCCGGTCGTTTAAACGTTCGATTATATTTTAAACGTTATACGTACGTGTTTTAAATAACGAATGATTTTCGATATTTTAACTTGGAGTAATATCTAATACTACTTGGAAATACTTATTAAGATGTTTGGTATCGTGACGGTATTGATTTGCGTGATCGTTTAACGATTAAATAAATTGCGTGACGTTATCAAACGTTATATTTGATTGCGCGTGATCGCGTGAATTCTTATTGAAGTATTTTATCAAAATACTTGAAAATGAATTATAAAAATATAATTCTTATAAATTTCGTTTGTTGGGTGCGTTTTGCGCGTTTCGGTCGCGTATAACTTAATCGGTACGATACGAAATACTTATGAAATATTATCGAAATAATATTTAGAAAATCACTATTTTATTAAATAATTTCATATTATTTAATAAATTGGGTTCACCAACGTCCATATTAATGGATCGGAATTAGGCCGATATAAAATGACACGATTTAATAAATCATGTTAATGCGTATATATAATGATATACGTAATGATACATACAATTAGCCTAACACATAACTAATTACATGTATTAACAAAATGATTAGGACCTAATAACTAGTCCTAATTTAACGGGTGTCACAATATGTTTCGTGATGATCTCCATGTGCTTAAGATTAAAAATACTTTAGCTGTTCTTGAAGATAGTATTGATCTTAAATCTCGCTATGTAGGGTTGTTTTCTTAAAAATAATGTTGGTTAGTTAATGATCTATGCTCTTTTGGTTGTACTTGCATGTTATACAACAAAACTGTGCAATACGAAGTTGTAGTGCATGCATAAAAATTACAAATTTTTGGTGTATGCAACAAAACTTTTGTTGTATATATCAACCCCATCTTTTATGTTTTACTATTTATTTTGCAAAGTGTTATGCAGATTTACAGTTTGTTCATCTTTTGTATTATGAACGTTGGGGAAATTATTCCAAAATTTAGACATAAATTAAAAGATATTTTCAATGATACAACAACTATAAACAATTTATAAATTATTTATTTTCTATCAAATTTTGGTTTTTTATTTAATGTTTTTAATAATTATAACAACCGAAACTGGATGAACATTTGGTAATTTTAATTGGGTGGTGATATATACAACACACAAATTGATGTATAAACCACAAATGTGCTATGATATACTTGTACTGCATGCTGTATTACTTGTGCAGTATGGTGTAAACAACAATTTTTGTGTTGTATATATCAACTCCCTTTTTAATTTGGACATTATTGTCATGAATGAATTTCGTTTCGGGTTCCTAGACGGATTTATATCAATCGGCCAAATTACTATTTTTTTTTACTTTAAATCAATTATATAGTTTTGACATAATTTTCAATAATCTTTATATATAATTAAAACATAATACCATAGAGCAATCTGGACCTTAGATTGGTTCCATCCATAAAGATCCTACGGTTAAATTATTTTCTACATCTTTTTTCAATTTTTAAAATATGTACCCACAACTATTGAAATTGGCACTTCCAGTCCTTCCCTATTTTTTTAAGTCCTTATTATTTACACATCTTTTTCAAAATATTTAAATGTTTAACCATAACTATTGAAATTGGCACTTCCAGTACTTCCATATTTTTTTAAGTCCCTATAGTTTAAATATCATGACGTTTTAAGTGGTAATATATAAATAAACCAATCGTATTTGAAATATTTATCTATATAGATTAATTTACATGAATTTTTTTTTATCAACATCATGAAACTAAAAAATGGTCATCCATATAGCCATACAACCGTAATATGATGAATACGTTAAAGTTGTAACTAAAATATTTTATGAATTTAACTAATAGCTCCTTAAATAATATACATTAAGCTAAACAATAGACAAATATATGTCATATTCAACCATAATAACATTGTTCTAATTTCTTTTTGTGATTCATGGATTTTATATTTACAAATTGTGTTTAAAGCTTTGCCAAAAACAACTTTGTTTTTGCTATAAAACTATTAAATGATAAAAATCCTATTGAATATCATGAAATTTCAATTGATTTTGAAGGTATAAAATTAAATGTAGATTTTCATATAAAAATGTTATTTTTCCTTTCCATACACACATCTTTGAATTTATTATAACAAGTTTTAAATGTACTTGATGATGAATCTGCTATCGAGCATTTTATGGATTAGCTATAAATTAACGTCTACAAAGATCAAGTTGGCGAATATGTTTCCAAAACCTTATGAAGAAAAATTGTGATAGCTGATATTTTAACTAAACAATTTCGCTCATCTAGACATAACATCGATGATGATTATGTCATGGATCTCAACTTCTTCATGGAAAATTAGAGTTTAAAATTTATTATTTTTTATCTTTGTAATATATGTATTCCACTTTTGTAATCCCAGATAATAATAACATTATCTTCATCTTTATTATTCATTATGTTTTAATTTTTATTATTATATGCATTATTATTATCGTTATTCAAAATCTATTGTTATTGGTTATCTATATATGTATATGATCACAACAATGTACGATTTGAATAGAAATTTAGGTTTGAATTACAAAATGCACTTATTTGACTTAGACTGAATTCATTGTTAATTTGAGTTTAAAAAATTATTTTATGAGTTACAATAATTATATACTGCTTTCTTATTATATGCATATATTATATATGTGAATGTATGACTATCTAACCCTTCATAAAATGGGTAACCATTATAACCAAAATGTTTATTAATTAAATAATAAATACTTTAAAATCAACATGTCATTTATGTTAATAAAAATATTTTTGAAATAAAAAATAATAATTTTCATATATATTACTAATAACTTAATTAAAAAAAAAAAAAAAAACCTAAACCATACATTATTGATGGAGTATATGTTACATGTTATTAGTTGACGATTATATTATATAAAGATCCGGTTCATGGTACAATTTCATTTGACTTACATTTTTAATTACACAATTTATAAAATCAAATTTCGAAGCCCCGCGTTATCGCGGGACCTCACCTAGTAATGATTAAAACAAATATACAGAGATGTTTTGTCCACAAAAATATATTTTATAACTTTCTAAGATTTTATTTATAATTATTAATATAAAAATAAATATATAGCATAACATAATATGTATCTTGAAACAATCTTCACACACAACAAATATTTGTTGGAAACTATAAAGATTAAAACCGTCAATTTCAATTACTTCATAGATACTCAAAAGAAATCATTTAATGTGTTTGCCTTTTCAAATCTATAATTATTACAAAAAATAACACTTGCCTTATCTTGAAATTGGCAAAGGACAGTTGGAAGCATTTTTCCTTTGGGAATTGATATATATACAACATAAAAAATAATACTTACACCATACTGTAAAAGTATTAAAGTAGACAGTATAAATATATTAATGCATAATTGTGATGTATACAATAACGTCCTTTTCTTTTAAATACCCACATTGTGTACCTCTTGAAAATTACTATCACTTTTGTACCTTTACTTATCTCCCAACTACTAATAGGCTAAGGATGTTGATATATATAACATGCTTTTTGATTCATGCACCATGAATATGCATCACAATATTGTACAGTACTGTATCAATATGCATGAAAGTTGGTGTATGAATTAAAATATTTGTTGTATATATCACTAGCTATATGCTAACTTTATGTAAATGCTTCGTTTATAATTAGTAAAAACCCGTATT